>CM041796.1:58483599-58681099 GCA_023376895.1 Aspiorhynchus laticeps | reverse complement strand
TGTGTGTGAGAGTGTGGGTGTGTGAGAGTGTGTGTGTGAGAGTGTGTGTGAGTGAGTGTGGGTGTGTGAGTGTGTGTGTGTGCGTGAGTGTGTGTGAGTGAGTGTGTGTGTGTGCGTGAGTGTGTGTGAGTGAGTGTGTGTGTGCGAGAGTGTGTGTGTGAGAGTGTGTGTGAGTGAGTGTGTGTGTGCGAGAGTGTGTGTGTGCGTGAGTGTGTGTGTGTGAGTGAGTGTGGGTGTGAGTGAGTGTGGGTGTGTGAGAATGTGTGTGAGTGAGTGTGGGTATGTGAGATTGTGTGTGTGCGTGAGTGTGGGTGTGTGAGAGTGTGTGTGTGAGTGAGGGTGTGAGTGAGTGTGTGTGAGAGTGTGTGAGTGAATGAGTATGTGTGTGTGAGTGAGTGTGTGTGTGTGTGAGTGAATGAGTATGTGTGTGAGAGTGTGTGTGTGAGAGTGTGTGAGTGAATGAGTATGTGTGTGTGTGTGTGTGAGTGAGTGTGTGTGTGTGTGTGCGAAAGTGTGTGTGTGCGTGAGTGTGTGTGAGTGAGTGTGGGTGTGTGAGAGTGTGTGTGAGTGAGTGAGTGTGTGTGAGTGAGTGTGGGTGTGAGTGAGTGTGTGTGAGTGAGTGTGTGTGTGAGTGAGTGTGTGTGAGTGAGTGTGTGTGTGTGAGTGAGTGTGTGTGTGAGTGAGTGTGGGTGTGTGAGAGTGTGTGTGAGTGAGTGTGTGTGAGTGAGTGTGGGTGTGAGTGAGTGTGGGTGTGTGAGAGTGTGTGTGAGTGAGTGTGGGTGTGTGAGAGTGTGTGTGTGTGTGAGTGAGTGTGGGTGTGTGTGAGTGAGTGTGTGTGAGTGAGTGTGTGTGTGTGAGTGAGTGTGGGTGTGTGAGTGAGTGTGTGTGTGTGTGTGAGAGTGTGTGTGTGAGTGAGTGTGTGTGTGTGAGTGTGTGTGTGTGTGAGTGAGTGTGAGAGTGTGTGTGAGTGAGTGAATGAGTATGTGTGTGTGTGTGTGAGTGTGTGAATGAGTATGTGTGTGTGAGAGTGTGTGTGAGTGAGTGTGGGTGTGTGAGAGTGTGTGTGTGTGTGAGTGAGTGAATGAGTATGTGTGTGTGAGAGTGTCTTATTTTCAGTTCAAATCCTCACAAAATTATGTAGATACAGTAACAAATGTATTACACCACTAGGGATGCAACGATTATAGATTCTGTTGGTACGATTATAGTCTGAGGAATAATCACGGTTTCACGATTATTACGATTATTATGCATTTATTAATTTCAAAACATAAAATCACATAAATACTTAAGATATTAAGTGTTATTTATTTCTGCCTTTTGAAACAGAAATAACACAGTAACCAATAATACAGCACAAAATAATAATTCTAAAGAAAAAAAAGTCCATCTCTCCTATTGCAATTAAAAAATGTGACCTCTGCTCTGTAAACATCCATGTCAGTATTTCTCTTTTGAATATAACAAATGGAAATGGATCACAAATGTATTTGGTGTTCATTTTGTATATTCTTTCTACATTTCTTTTGGACCTGAGGTACAGAACTTGGAAAGATGGTGAAAAAAAGGTGACTTATGAATAATACTGTAACAGGGATGATAAATCACAATGTTAATTAAGTATTAATAATATAAGACTAATATTAACTTTATTTATCCCACAGAGGACACTGTTACTAATGAGGGGAATAAACTAAACTATTATTGTAATCAACTGTCATCCATACTTATTTATTTTAATAATCTTTATTCATCTGATTTTACATATGGCCTGAGAAAATCATGTCTATTATTTTGGTTTGTGAGATCGAGATCGAGCAGCCCACACAAACATTTAGGAGGACAGAAACTTGTTGTCAACGCTGCCCAGCGACTTTCATTAATAAAATAATTAGATACTGGATCTACATTATATTAATCAGCAAAGAGGCGGTAATATGACTGGTTAAATAACTGAACTCAAATCTACATTGTTTGTAGTGACGCGCAGATGCAGGTAGGCTAATTCACGCATGCAACTGTCACCTCTCTCTCTCTCTCTCGCTCTCTCTCTCTCTCTCTCTCGCGCGCGCGCTCGCTTTTGCTCTCTCTCTCTCTCTCTATCTCTCTATCTCTCTCTCTCTCTCTCTCTCTCGCGCGCTCGCTTTTGCTCTCTCTCTCTCTATCTCTCTCTCTCTCGCTCTCTCTCTCGCTCTCTCTCTCTCGCTCGCGCGCTCGCTTTTGCTCTCTCTCTCTCTCGCGCTCACTCTTGCTCTCTCTCTCGCGCGCGCTCGCTCGCTCTTTCTCTCTCTTGCTCTCTCTCTCGCGCGTGCTCGCTCGCTCTTGCTCTCTCTTGCTCTCTCTCTCGCGCGCGCTCGCTCGCTCTTTCTCTCTCTCTTGCTCTCTCTCTCTCGCGCGCGCTCGCTCGCTCGTTCTTGCTCTCTCTTGCTCTCTCTCTCTCTCTCTCGCGCGCGCTCGCTCGCTCTTTCTCTCTCTCTTGCTCTCTCTCTCTCGCGCGCGCGCTCGCTCGCTCTTGCTCTCTCTTGCTCTCTCTCTCTCTCTCTCTCTCTCGCGCGCGCGCTCGCTCGCTCGCTCTTGCTCTCTCTCTCTCTCTCTCGCGCGCGCTCGCTCGCTCTTTCTCTCTCTCTTGCTCTCTCTCTCTCGCGCGCGCTCGCTCTTGCTCTCTCTCTTCATCTCTGTCTGAAGCGGGCAGAATGCTAGAGATAACGAACTTCGCGTCAGGTGGTCCTTGCCTTCACGTCGTGCATTAAAATCGTTTATTGTACAGCGAGAACAGGTTGGCTAGCCATGCATTATCCCTCATGTATACTCTTTAACAGCCATTTTTACGGCAATATTTAAATGATGCCCTGGTCATTCTTGTTGTAACATTACCCAAAATGGTCCCACACTATCGACTTCAGACATTCTCTGGTGGAAATAAAGGATCACTGTTTGGTTCCTCTATAGTTAATCTAGTGTGTGTAGCAGCCTCCGTGTCTCTGATAAGCAAGGCATTTTAAGCTGGTGTACTGCTAGTGTAACTTTGTTTTCGTTTTGCACAACAGTTCCGTTCCATGCAACAGAAACACTCGGTGTAGCAGAGCCTTTACGATTAATTAACCGTGACGTTTTAAAGCGCGGTTAATAGTAAAACCGGTTAATCGCTGCATCCCTAAACTTGAATGCAGAAACTTGAAAACCAGATATAATATAAATGTAAAGTAAAAAAACTGAAATAATTGTCTGATGTTGACACTCAATATGAAAGTTTCTCAAACCTTCCTTTACTGACATTTGTTTTAAACTAAAAATGAAACTATAAGATGAGTACTAACTGTTTATCTAAATGTGATGAAGTGCTTGAATCTTTCTAACATGAATGTTCTTCAGCATCATGAATGAAGAATAAACAGCAACCTGTTTGTTGTTCAGTATCTTCAGTGTGTTTGATTCTGCAGGGTTCTGGATCTCTCATCTTCTCTCTGTCCTCTTTAATAAACTCAGTCTTTGATCAGATTTCAGCTCTCCCTGATGCTCTGATGCTCGTCTTCACTTCTGAACTGATGGGAATCTTCCAGCATTTATTGCTGAACTGCAGTGGGAGGAGCTTCACTGATGATGGGAGGAGCTTCACTGTTGATCATGTGATTGCTGTGGGAGGAGCTTCATTGATGAATTGCAATGTTGGAGGAGCTGATCTGTCAAAATCAAAAATATATCACTGAGTTACTGAGTTCATTTTTATATTAATGGATAACAGAAAATAAATATTGTAGTGGTAACTCTTCCAGATAAAACTAATGGTAAGATAAACAGTTGAAAGCATAAAAATATAAATACATGTAGATATCTGTAAGCAACAAATCCCCTCTGTCTGTTTACACCAATGAAATGAGCTTTAAGTGGCAATTTACAGGAGATCTGAAGACATCAGCATAATAAATGAGGTGAAAACAGGAACAATTGACATGAAATAAACAGTGTTTTCAGCAGCTGTTAATATTGATGAGCCTCAGACGATCAACACTCATTCAACAAGACATTCAGGATCATCAGCTTGTGTTTGTGCACATTCTGCATTCATGAATCAGTCTGAATGAACAATATAATGGCTTTAATGGAAGACTAGTTTTAAGTAAACAACTCACACACTTAAATATAACCACTTTATTACATCCCAAAAAAAACACACAGTATATGATAAAAGTTTATAAAACTACTCGATGGAATGATAATACTGTTATTTCTCACAATATGACATTGTTAAAACATCCATAATACAAAAACACTAATGAAACTCAAGTAAATAACTATCCTACAACACCACAGCATGTCCACATGAACCTAAATATAGGCTTTCGTTTGAAACCACAAACTCAACGAGTAGGTACTTCATTTCAATAAGTACTTAACGAGCGCTAAAATAATACTACTCTACAGCCTAATCTTGTTAAGTATGAATGCGATTTGGACATCATCTGGAATGCACTGTAAAAAACTATTTGTTGAGTCAGCTAAAAAAAACTTTGTTACTCTGCTACCTAACATTTTTTTTGTTATCTTGAGAATATATTTCTTGTTGAAACAACTTGGCATTAGAGTGGAATTAGTCAAGTTAATAAATATGCTCAAGTTGACTTGACTAGTTCAGTTACTGTTAACCTACATTAAATCATGTGTTAACTAGGATTTTTTTTCTTTCATTTATTTAATGGAGACAACACTTTCATCGACATTTTAACTGAACAAGCAATTTGCTGCCAACACATCAACTGTCAACTGAAAAAAATTGCAAAAATGACAAAATACACACACACACATTCATATATATAACCATGGCATGGGATTGAGAAACATAAATAGTTGCATTTCAGTTTATCATCAAAACCACAGGATATTATTTTAAATTTTATACCTCAATATGACAAGTCAGAAGGTTAAACTGTTAAAGCTAGAGATGCACCAATCGACCGGCCAGGGACTGGAACTAGCTGATTTTCCTCATCATCATGACGCTCACATCCGCATGTAAACAAGTCGTTTCCCATGAGAATGATTCTGATTTTAATTGAATTCAGTGTCAAATAAATTAAAGACTTTATAAAGACCTTTTAAATCCCAATTAAAGAAAATTCAAGGAATAAATTGAAGGGAAAATAATATGTCAAATTATGTTCTCTAAATTTTGAAGCTGTTTTCCAATGTAATATATCCAATGCTAAATATTCTTAAAGGGTCCACCATAAAAAAACAAGGAACATTATCATTTACTTAACCTCAAGTTGTTCTAAACCTGAATGAGTTGCTTTCTGTAACAGGTCCCAGATAGTCTAATCCCTGTTTCACACTGGACTGCGGCTTGTACTGCAATACAGACGAGTATCGTCATTTCTGTCATATTTTCCAGCGTTCTCCTCCGAACACTGTGTGCCATGTGCTTTGGTGTATGATATGGCCAGCATACTCTGTGATGTGACCGTGTCCCCCTCCCCTCTGTCCCACACACATATGTAAATAACATATATGATATATAGGTAGTTTACACGATAAACTTGAGCCAATTTTTTTAAGATGTGTATATGAAAAAATTGCCGACCCTGTCAGAAAAATTATGTCTGATCCTTCTCGCATTTTGTATGAGGAATATTATGTTTTGCCATCTAACAGAAGACTTAGAGTTGCATATGCTAGGTTGAATATATTACGCAAATCTTTTGTGTATCAGTCTGTAAAATTAATAAATCAGAATTGGGGGTTCAAATAGGCCTCTGGGCTCTGGAAAATAGAAAGGACTGTTTTTGTGAATTTTATTTTTTTCATATGGTGATTGTGAAACACAAAACACGTCACTTGCATGATTTTATGGTGAAATTTGTTACTTTTCATGTTAATCGGTTTAATTTTGATCAAGAAAAATGCACTGTGACTTTAATTCAGCTTAAGCGGTGCAGCTGCTCTGCTACACGCTGCTGCATCGCCTATGCGTTCGGTGTGAATGCTCTAATCTATTAACATACGCTCTGCTTACACATGCACAGTACACAGAGGAATCACTAAATTAAATATAAGTTAATGTTAAAACACAATCCCCCGGTTTCACAGACAAGGCTTATGCTAGGCCCAGACTAAAATGCATGTTTGAGCTGTCTCAACTGAAAATATCTTGCTCTGACATATCTTAAAATATGTCAGTGTCATTGTTCTGTGTCAAGATGCACACCTTAATGTTTTCTTCTAAGGCATTTTTTGTAAATGTTGCTTATATATCTTAATTTAACTAAAGCCTAGTCCTGGCTTAAGCCAATACATTTAAATGTAATCTTTGAGTAAAGTTTTTTTTATTATTACATTCAAGTATGGTACAGTTTTTATTTAACTTTTAGGTACAACACATTTTAATTTAATAATTAATTAAGTTTTTTATTTATCTGTATGTAAGCACAGTGCAGTGTTCATGTTCAAACTGTATATTTACTATGTTAAAGTGGCTGACAACAAAATATTTTTATTAATAAAACTGCCTTGTTTTTGAACTGTGCAGAGCTGTAGCTGAATAGTTAGGTCTACTACACTACTGTATTTTAATGTTGGTCATTATGTGGTACTTGGAGAGGTATAAAAAGTTTGAGAACCACTGGTCTAACACAGTACACAATCCCGCAATGTGTTACTACCCCAGATCAGCAAGATTTCTTCTTCTGTTACCTGGACCACGTCGCTGCAGATTGATGATGCTCGGTTTGGTCACCAGTCATGTCCTTTGATGAATTCCTGCTCAGAACCTGTGTGCTTAAATAAAAACAAAGGGTCTTACAATCTTAAAGCTTACAGACAATAAATATGTGTACTTATAAAGTAAATAAATTTACTTACAACTTTGTCCAAGCTCTACAATGTGAAAGTAATTTCCATTATTACTATTATTCAAAAACCGATAGTTTTGAACGTATGTTTAATGCAATACACTTATAAGCGGTATATTCACGCAGGATGACAACTTCTGGTGAGGCACTTGAAGGATTTCTTCAGAAAACTGAAAGAAGAGTTTGTACCTTCAGAAGTTCATCTGAACCAAGCTTATGTCATCAATATCAAATGAACACGCTCCAAAAGACTCTGAGGGAGCTGCTCATTCATTTCCCTAACGTGTAGAAAAGAGACAGTTCGAGTAGTAATATTGTTTTCCCCCCTATTTTTGTATGCATGTATATTCTGACGGATGTCTTTACGGATTATAAAATGCTGTCAAGGTTTAACAGAAGTTGATTGTCTTAAATTCCCACCATTTTAAATCCACACAGTTGTCCGTTGAGCTCATCTCGCGCTCTGTTTGAACGGTCTCTAATGCAGCACTGGGCTCAAATAACACATACCAAACTGTATTATTATCGTTCTCCATAAATAAATTCAGCTCAGTACTGCATGGGAGAATATTTATCGTAATATTTATATGGAAAATACTGTGGAACCGGTGTATTTTGAGGCTTCAGAGTGCCGTGAAACTAACACTGACTAGAAAATACGACTCTTTAAACCATACTTGTACTCTCCTTAGACAACATACATATTTTTTTTCTTACACATATTAAGCCAATATATACAAATATTTACTTACCGAATTTGTATTTTGAGAAAATGTCCAAATGTTGTGGAGAAGCTCACCAACATGACTGACGAGCGTCTTCTCTTCTGACAGCAACGGCCTTCACGAGATCTCGCCATAAGTGATGTTGTGAACGTGATGTTGTTATTGAATTGATTCAACTCATTTTTTTAAGTTGAGACGACAAATACTCCATTCAGTCAACTTACAGCTAGTTGAGACAGTGAAAACTTACAATGTTAAGTTGAATGAACAAATTCAGTAACTGAAAGTTGTCAACATAAAAAAGATCATTGAAACAACTAAACTGCTAAATATTTTTTACAGTGTACTTCAGCAGAAAATCAGCATATTAGAATGAATTCACTGAAAAGAGTAATGATGCTGAAAATTCAGCTTTGCCACTGCAGAAAGAAATTGCACTTTTAAATATTAAAATAGAAAACTATTCTATTTTTTTATTCTATTTTATTCTAATATTCTATTTTGGATCAAATAAATGCAGCAGTGGTGAGATGTCTGCTTGTTTGGCAGTCAAATGACTGATAAAGTGGCTTTAAACAACAGTTTAAGGCTGATTTAAAGCAAATAGTAGTAAAGCTGCATTATTGAGAAAAAAATAAATAAATAAAAATATATATATATATATATATATATATATATACAAATACATAGTGAGGTACATAATTTATGTTTCATTTGGAGAAATCACATTGTGAAATTAGGTTGAAAAATAGCTTAGACTCAAAAATATCTGTTATACAGTAAAAAAAAAAAAAAAAAAAAAAGTAATATTGTGAAATTTAAAATGTATTTTATTTCTGTAGTCAAAGCTGAATTTTCAGCATCATTACTCCAGTCTTCAGTGTCACAAAATAATTCAGAAATCATTCTAAAATGCTGTTTTGCTGCTCAAGAAACATTTCTGATTATTATCAATGCTGAATGATGTATGATATTGGTGAGCTAATTTTCAGTGACAGATATTTTTGAAACAGCAGACCGATCACCAGTCGTGCCTTCTGTTTTCAGCAAGGTACTTTCTCCAGTGCTTACATTTCTCTTTTAAAGCAATTACTTTCATATCTAAATATACAGGTTCAGACAATTAAAGTTTGTGAACAAACTTTGAAGTTGAATTGAGAAGGTCTGACCTATTAGAAGTAAAATGTCTGCAAAATATAGAGAAAAAAAAGCTATGTCCTTTCTTTTTCTCTGCTGTGGGTGTGGGGGACTGGTTGAGCATGTCTTCTGTTTTGCATATTTGTTTGTGTACATGTTTTGTATGATTGTTTTATTTATGTTGTAATATTTTGTTTTTGTGTTTTTGTGTTTTTAGGACCCCTTGAAAATGAGATGTCACATCTGAAGGGGCTATCCTTTCAATAAATTCATTAAAACATCAGTTTGAATGAAGAATAAAGGAATATCTTTGTCGTAGTATCCTGTCAGTGGTTAAAGTTGCCAGTCATTGCATGTGGTGCACTTTATGTGTAACATTTTGATTTACCTTTTTTAGAATTTGAAAGGTAATAAAGCTATTGTTTGGTAAGTGAGATCTCTGATTGTAGTCCTAACCAAAGAGTTGATCATGCTTAAATCTGTTGACACCAATAAAATGAGCTTAATGTGACAATTTACTGATCTGAAGACATCAGCATAACGAATGAGGTGAAAACATCTATTGACATGAAATAAAGAGTCTTTTCAGCTGCTCTGATAATAGTGATGATCCATAGACTATCAATACCAATGAAACAAGCCATTCAGGATCATCAGCAGATCATCTCACTTTAATCTGAGTGTTTGCTGTTAGAAACAGATTGTTTGAGCCAGAATATGTGCTGAAAGCCTGTTCTGACTCTGCCTGTTTTAGCATTTTTGCTCCCCCTACTCGTCATTTTGTATTATAAATTATTATATATTATATTTATTTATTCATTTTCCGCATTCAGAAGAATAGTGTGTGCAGCACATGGAAGCGCATGTTTAGTTTGTTGTGTTATTACATCATATTAACAGCACTTAACGAGTCACTGCCGGTAAGTAAAGTTTGATTACTGTTGATCTGTACATGTAGATATAATCGCTTTCATTATACATGATTGTGAAATACATAGTTATGTTTATATTATAACATATTTGAACAGCTTAAGATGTTATTAAGCACTTCTCTCAGTACATTTGTATTGTGTAGACATTTTGCATGATTATCTCATGTTGAATATAATTGGACTCAACATTTTTGTTTTATGTACAGTTTTACACATTTTACTCCGTAAACCATCTGCACAGAACAAATAGCACATAATCCTATCAATGTAAACCTGTCAGAAGTGACCCTGTAAAATGTTGCTTTAAACTGAACTGTACAGTTAAGCGATGTAGCGTGAGCTGTTTACTTCAGCAGACTCGACACAGAACGAAGGGAGATCACCGCGAGGAGAGAGCAGCGGTAGATCATCAAAAATATGCCAAGTACTGTAAAAAATGGCAAAGCATTTATAAAACAACACAACAAACAATATAGTGTAGAAAACAACTACTGATGTAGACAGACGAGACAGTTACATTTTAAAAATAAATAAATAAATCAAATTGAAGCACTCAAAGCACACAAACTCTCACAATGTTGTGTCTTTTCTGATCCGCCACCATATAATCTATCTGTGTAACACACACACGAGGCTTCTGAGCATGAGATGGCTCTTCAGAATCAGTATGAGCTTTATTCACCAGCTGTGCACAAACACACTTTGTTGTGGTTTATCAGGAGCTCTTGGCACACACGTGAATATACCTCTAAGAAAAAGACAATACCACCAAATTGATTAAATAAATGGAAAAAATTCCACATAGAGGAAATATTAACCAATTTAAATTGCTATTCAAAGTTGTAAAATCCACAAAAGTCTACTAGATAGTGTGCACACACTTTCCGTGCTCACAGCAAAGGCTTACACGTAAGACACAGCAGAACATAGAAAGTGAAGTATACAGTAGCAGCAGCGAGCATGTTAGGACAAACGTTTGAGATCTGTGAGGAGAACTGATGGGAGTCCATCTCAAGTGTTGAGCTGCCAATTATTTCTACTCTTCTGACATCTTTACATCTCTCACAAAACTAACATTTTAGTTATAATTACTTTATTGCAGTTAATGTACTTAGAAAATCAAACTATATTCAGGCTAGATTCATATGGAGATGCTGCTGTGGTTATTTAGCTGTAGTGGTTAATGAAGATGAGTTACATTAGTGTTCATTTTTGTATTGTTTATGTCATATTGTGCTACTTATAACAGTATTATCTTTCAGTAGAACTCTTTTATAGGCTTTTATCATATATCCTAACTCAAATAATCTGTTTCTAACAGAAACACTCAGAATAAAGTGAGATGATCTGCTGATGATCCTGAATGTCTTGTTGAATGAGTGTTGATCGTCTGAGGCTCATCAATATTAACAGCTGCTGAAAACACTGTTTATTTCATGTCAATAGATCCTGTTCTCACCTCATTTATTATGCTGATGTCTTCAGATCTGCTGTAAATTGCCACTTAAAGCTCATGCCATTGGTGTAAACAGACTGAAGGTATTTGTTGCTTTATGCTTCCCAATGATGCACAGATATAAATGCTTACATTTGTTAATCAGTATATGAGTCAAAGACAAAAATGGGTTTATATAGCAAAAATAAATAAATAAAAACTTTTCAGGCATATTTAGAAGAATAATAATTTGATGACATGTTCAAACACTGTGTTTAAGGATCATAGTGCAGCCCAAAAATACTCATTAATCGTCCATTTAAATCTCTATACTTTGATACTATCCTTCAAAACACTAGCTTTTACCCATTTGTCAGAAATAATTTTGTAATCATTTAAAATAGCCTAATAAAATGAAGTATGATCTCTTATTTTTTATATACAGTATTTTATTAAGTACAGGTCAGAATAACTATAACTAACTAATATAACTAATGACTGAAGAATAACTATACATAAATTAGCACTTAATGGATTTTCTATGAATATATATCACTTTGGTCAATTTCATTTGCTGCAGACACTAAAATTTGACATCTGGTCTTTGTTCATTCATTCATCATCAGTGAAGCTCCTCCCACACTGGAATTCATCATCAGTGAAGCTCCTCCCACACTGGAACTCATCATCAGTGAAGCTCCTCCCACACTGGAACTCATCATCAGTGAAGCTCCTCCCACTGCAGTTCAGCAATAAATGCTGGAAGATTCCCATCAGTTCAGAAGTGCAGACGAGCATCAGAGCATCAGGGAGAGCTGAAATCTGATCAAAGACTGAGTTTATTAAAGAGGACAGAGAGAAGATGAGAGATCCAGAGCCCTGCAGAATCAAACACACTGAAGATACTGAACAACAAACAGGTTGCTGTTTATTCTTCATTCATGATGCTGAAGAACATTCATGTTAGAAAGATTCAAGCACTTCATCACATTTAGATAAAGAGTTAAATTATGAAATGGGTAGCAGTATGTTGGATGCAACATTGTGTTTTTTGTTATATATTTTTAAGCAATAAGCAATAAACAGCAAATTGTATGAAGTAAATGGGCTTTCCAGACTGTCTGACAGGGTTGAAGGAATAATTTAAAGGGATCGTTCACCCAGAAATGAAAATTCTGTCATCATTTACTCACCCTCAGGTTGGTCCAAACCGGTATGAATGTCTTTGTTCTGCTGAACACAAAGGAAGATATTTGGAAGAATGTCAGTAATCCAACAGATATCGACCCCCATCGACTACCATAGTATTTTTTTTCCATATTATTTGTCCTGCTATGGAAGTAAATGGGGGCGAGATCTGTTTGGTACCTATAGCTAAACATTAGATGATTGATAGTACTCACTACAACAAAATTTAATTTGTGCCTAAAATGTTTTGAAAACAATAACTGAAATGTCAATGTACCTCATTCATGCAATTAATTCATAAAAACACACCAGAATGATTATAATGTTTTACAGCAGCTGTCTTGTTTCTGCTATTACATCAATAATCACTTTCATATTTCGCTCTTTGAATATTGGTTTATTTAAAGATTTTTTAAATATTTTTTTTATTTCAGAGCTGATGGAAGAGAGCGAGGAGAGTGAAGAACTGAGTGAAATGGAGGAGAAACATGACAAACCTGGAGAAAAACCTTTGAGACGCTCAAAGACTAAAAATACATTTTTAAAGAAAAGAAAAGCCAAGAAATCTATCACCTGCACTCAGTGTGGCAAGAGTTTCTCAACCAAACAAAGTATTGAGTGTCACATGAGAGTTCACACCGGAGTGAAGCTGTTCATGTGTGACCAGTGTGGAAAGAGCTTCACACAATCAGCACACCTTAAAGGACACATGAGGATCCACACCGGAGAAAAGCCATTCACATGTGACCAGTGTGGAAAGAGCTTCACACAATCAGCACACCTTAAATGTCACATGAATGTTCACACCGGAGAAAAGCCACACACGTGTGATCAGTGCGGGAAGAATTTCACATTAAAAAATCATCTTAATGATCACATGAGGATCCACACTGGAGAGAAGCCATTTGCGTGTGATCAGTGTGGGAAGAGTTTCACACAATCAGCACATCTTAAAGGACACATGAGGATCCACACCGGAGAGAAGCCGTTCAAGTGTGATCAGTGCGGCAAAACATTTCTTCGGTCATCAGCTCTGAAGACACACCTGGCAGTTCATACGAATGAGAAGCCACATTCCTGTTCTGAATGTGGAAAGAGTTTTTCACGGCTGCAGAGTTTACATGTACATCAGAAAACTCACACTGATGTGAGAGAGTACTTGTGCTTTGAGTGTGACAAGACTTTTACTACAGCGAGCAGTTTAAACCTGCACCAGAGGATCCACACTGGAGAGAAACCTTACAAGTGTTCACACTGTGACAAGAGATTCACTCAGTCAGGATCTCTGAAAGCACATGAGAAGATCCACAGCAGAGAGAAGCTGCACACATGTGATCAGTGCGGAAAGAGTTTCTCTTTTAAAAGTCACCTGAAGATACACATGAAGATCCATAAAGTTGAGAAACCACACAGCGATGTTCACAAGTCTTTATCAATGGAGTCAGAGTCAAGTCTCGAGTGATTTAATGGCTTGCTAAAAAAATCTCATTAAAAATCCTCATGAATTGAACTCATCCTTTTACGAAGCTTTAGACAAAATATGTGATCTTCTATGATGTGCTTTGTAAGGTTAAAGTACATCCAGCCTGTTACTTAGGTTTTAATCCATTACATTGTACAAAACAGTTGAGATGTAATGCAATTCTACGATAAGAGATCTACCTGATCTACCATAGATTATAAGGAAATATGTGACAGATATTACAAAACCATACAAATAAACTCTCTCTTTATGATACAAGTCAGGGGTATTCAATTAAAGTTCCAGGAGGTCCGGTCTCTTCCCAGCGGAGGTCTGGACGCAAATAAATTATTTATGGGCCATTCTACAGAATTGGTCCAAAGCCAGAGTTGGAAACGTCTTAGAAAGAGATAATCAATAACAGTAACATTTTTAACAATATTTCAAGTGCAATTTATGAGATTTGTTGTATTTTGAATCAAGGCAGAAAGTTGATCATACTGATTTCAAAGTTAAGGATTCGTTAGTTTGAATATACATTGAACCAAAAACTATCATAACATCTCAGCTGATAATTCAGTATACTTTATTTTTGACAAAACATCCCATGTTCCGGTAGTGACTGCACATTTTCTATACAGAAATACTTTTGTAGCGACCACATTACATTACAGATTCTTAACTCATGAACTAAAACACTACTAAAACATACTAAAATACAAAAAACTGCATAATTGTACTAATATTGTGTTTATTTCCCCAAAATATGAGAATTATGTGTTCCCTTTTGTCACTACCAAAACAATGACATGTTTCGGTCGTGACTGTTTTGGTAGTTACAATTTAACACCCAAAAAACCAAAGAAGTCACTACCGAAACTCACTACCAAATGTTTCGGTAGTGACAGTTTTAGATATGTTTGAACCTAGCGCAAAGATGCTAATCAGCACATGGTTAGCTAGCACAGTTCTGAACAGTGGTATACATACAAAAACTAAATGTTATGGAATAACTCCCAAAAAAGTGTGCTTAATTGCAGGTGTTCGGTAGTGAAGTTCCTTAAAGATACACACATTTTTTTTTACTTTTGAGCACATTTACCTCAAAATGATGAGACCTATCTACTCACACCTTGTGAGCTATAAGAGGGACACAGGAATATTTCCTGATCACAAATGAATGGCTTTAATTAAAATCAGACTCGGCCAATGGACTAAAACATACACCGTTTCGGGACAGACACCTCCCAATTGAAAGTATCCAATAAATTATGATTTATATATATTAAGCTTACTAATATTTTAAATATTATTATGGGTTTCAATAGATATTAGAAGGATCTTAATAAACATCTAAGATTTGAATACTTAAATGTTTTGTTGTTTTTTTTCAAAGGCAGTTTGCACAAATTCTATAAAATGGCCCATATTATATAAAGAAAGAAAATCATAAGTTGAGCCCTGTTAGATATGAATATTAAAATGTAAGATCAGATGTTTTATCAAGCAATTATTATTTCTACATTTAGATATCTGCGAGGACATGTGACAGAAAAAAATACTGTTTCTGTTCAGGGCTTTCCTCCTGAAATCTTTTTTCATATTTTTCTTAAAATAAATGTCTACTACTGTTAGAGTTGTGTCCTGTGTGTCTTGTGTTCCCGCCTCTTGTTTCCTTATATGGTTTGTTTCCTGTCCTCGTTTCATGTAATTATTAGTTTATTCAGTTCTAGGTGTGTGTGTGTGATTTGTGTTAATTACCATGTGTATTTAAGTCCTGTCTTTTGTATTCCATTTGGTCTGGTCTACTTGTCATTCCCGGTGTTTCTACTCGTCTACCTTGCCCTGTCTACCCTTGATGTTGTCATTAAAGACTATTATTTTGAAGTACCTCCTCGTCGTCTGCATGTTCCTCGTCTCTCCCTGCTGTGTGCACCATGACAACTACAGTTGCTTTTTGTTTTTAAAATCCTTTAATGCACGGCTAGCCTTTGATTATCCCTTACATATATTAGTGCTGTCAAACAATTAATTGTGATTAATCACATCCAAAATAAAAGTTTTTGTTTACATAATATATGTGTGTAACGTGTATATTTATTATGTATATACAAATACACACACAAACAACATATATTTTGAAATGCATACATGTGTATTTATAATAAATATACACAGTACACACACATATATTATGTAAACAAAAACTTTTATTTTGGATTCGATTATGGCAGGTGTTGATTAAATTCGTTTAACTGCACAGGTAGTTCCAGGTCAGTTTAATCACCGTTCCATATTAATGCACTGCTTTAATAGATGCACACACACACACACACACAAGGAGAGAGTGTTAGTTCGAAGATCGCAGATTGCGCTGCACACATACACAAACTTCTTGTCAATGCGATTTTTATTAATAAAATAGCCTAGATACTAGATCTCTACATTATATTCCTAAGAAACGATGGTAAAATGGCTGTTTTTTTAAGTAATTGTTTGTAGAGAGAGACGCGCGCAGACGCAGGTAACAACTGTCATCTATCTCTCTCTCTCGATTGATAATTAATTGCAAAACATGAAGTATCATTCAAATAAATGTGATGATTGTGATCATACTACACTATTTCATCTCTGTGTCTGATTTGAAGCGGGCAGAATGCTAAGCTAACGAGAATTTTTAAAATCCTTTAATGCACGGCTAGCTGTTGATTATCCCTTACATATATACACACACACACATACATATACATAGAACAAGAATCATTCAATGACATATCCAAACACTGTATTTAAGGATCATAGTGCAGCCCAAAAATACTCAATTGTAATTTTTTATCTTAATACTTTGACAATGTCCTTCAAACCACTAGGTTTTTACTAAATTGTCAGCAAGCAATTTTTTAATCATCTAAAATATAATCAAATTTAGAATGATCTCCTATTCTTTTATATACTTAAAGACTGTAGAAAATAACTATGCTGTTTCATTTTTTTAAATAAAGAAAACAAATTATTTGTTGCAGACACTAAAATTTGATATCTGGTCTTTGACCCTATAAAAACAAATTCAGTAACATAACTTAACGTAACTTGATAGATAGATCAGCTCCTCCCACACTGGAACTCATCATCAGTGAAGCTCCTCCCACACTGAACTCATCAGTGAAGCTCCTCCCACACTGGAACTCATCATCAGTGAAGCTCCTCCCACTGCAGTTCAGCAATAAATGCTGGAAGATTCCCATCAGTTCAGAAGTGAAGACGAGCATCAGAGCATCAGGAAGAGCTAAAATCTGATCAAAGACTGAGTTTATTAAAGAGGACAGAGAGAAGATGAGAGATCCAGAGCCCTGCAGAATCAAACACACTGAAGATACTGAACAACAAACAGGTTGGTGTTTATTCTTCATTCACGATTAGGAATGCAAAATTCTGGGAATTTTCAAAGTTGGACAACTTCCATGGGAATTAACAGGAATTAAAGGGAATAAACTGTAAATGTTATGTTAGCCTATAACAGGAAAATTAAATGTAGTTGTAAAAAAAAATTTGCAGCATAAATTTGGTTAAAACGACATATTTTGGAGAATATTGGTAACCAAACAGTTGCTGGGCCCCATTGACTTCCATAGTATGAAAATAATACCATGGGAGTGAATGGGGAACCAGCAATTTTTGGTTACAAACATTCTTCAAAATATCTTTTATGTGGAGGATAACAAAGAAATTCATACCGGTTTAGAACAACTTGAGGTTGAGTAATTGATGACAGAATTTTCATTTTTGGGTAACTGTCCCTTTAATTTGCTGCCAGCATTTATCTCAGAAATAACTTATCTTCTCTAGTCATTGCAACTGGTCCCAAAGTCAAAAAGTGTATTAAATCCATTCAGTGATTTATTTGATGTCTAAATTAAACCAACTTTCCAATTAATTCCCTTTAACACCTGTTTCCAATTTGGAATATTTCCATAGTGAAGTTCCCCTGGAAATTTTCCACCCCTCTGAAACCCTCTTCATGATGCTGAAGATCATTCATGTTAGAAAGCGTCAAGCACTTCATCACATTTAGATAACGTTAAAATATATAGTTTACAACATTGTGTTTTTGTTATATATTTTAAGCAATAAACAGCATATTGTATCAAGTAAATGGACTTTCCAGACTGTCTGACAGACTTTAATTCTGTCATCATTTACTCACCCTCAGGTTGCTCCAAACCTGTATACATTTCTTTGTTCTGCTGAACACAAAGGAAGATATTTGGAAGAATGTCAGTAACTGAACAGATATTGCCCCGCATTGACTATCATAGTGTTTATTTTTCTACTATTTTTCCTACTATGGAAGTAAATGGAGGCGAGATCTGTTTGGTCCCTTAAACATAACATTGGATGATTGATAGTACTCAATACAAAAAAAATAATTTGTGCCTCAGTCATTCAATTAATTTACAAAAACACACCAGAATGATCATAATGTTTACAGCATCTGTCCTGTCTTTTACATAAGGACTCACTTTCATATTTCTCTTTGAATTTTGGTTTATCTAAAGTAGGGCTGCGACAAACGATTATTTTGATAATCGATTAATCTAACGATTATTAGAACGGTTAATCGACTAATCGTCGATTATTTCACTGGTTAATCAGTAGACTTTGATTATTCAGTTTTTGCAATTAGTTAGAATATTAAGTTATACATATTCTAACATAAATAACATAAATAAAGGTCACTTCAGCTTTAGAAAAGCATATTATGTAATTACAATTATTACACAATTAATTGGTAACACTTTACATTAAGGTTCATTAGTTAACATGACTGCACTGTATTTTATGTATAATCATTTTCTATTCGTAATGGTTTTAAATTCATTTTAAATACATTTTTATATAATTTCCTTGTTTTTATTGTTGTGATTACTATTTTTTTAATTCCTTGTTTTTATTGTTGTGGTTATTATTTTTAATGTCTATTTCACTTCCTTTTATGTAAAGCACTTTTGTGTTTTTGAATTTGTTTTGTGTATAAATGTGCTATATAAATAAACTTGCCTTGCCTAACATGAATTAAAAATGAACAATACTTCTATAGCATTTGTTAATCTTAATGTTCATTTCAGCATTTACTAATGCATTATTAAAATCACAAGTTGTTTTTTTACATTGATAAATGCATTGTGAACTAACATGAACAACTGTATTTTTATTAACCAACATTAACAAAGATTAATACTTAAATGTAATAAATGTATTGTTCATTCATGTTAATTAATACATTAACTAATGTTAACAAATGATACCTTATTGTAATGTTACCAATTCATTATAAAAATAGATGGCACACAAAATGAGATGACAGAGACACTCTCACCATTTAATAAGCTACATGAAAAAGTAGCTGAATGACACATCATTCTGCCTAACATCTCCTTTTATAAGTCATCTAGATAAGAAACAAAATAAAGGCAAGTGATAAGATGCTTTGGATAAACTATTTTATTCACAACATAATGTCTTAAAATACCTTATAGGGTTATGATAATCAAAACAGCCCTGAGCTAGATCAAGCTTTGATCTCTGCAAACCAAACCGTCACTTTAATGAAATTATTATTTTTTCCCACTAATAAAACTATTTGATCATTAGCTAGCTCACACTGGAGCTGCTTTATAACAGAAAATCAAGTTGTAATTCTAACTGAAAGCGACACTTTCATGTTTTTCATGTTTTTCCTGTTAACATGCACTAGGACGCGGGCGCACTGAAAGCTCTTTGTTTGCTCTTTGTTTTCACACGTCATTGTTTTCAAACAGATAAAGTAAAACAGGACAAAATTAATCTTGACAAACTATATATCATTTTGAAGGTCTAAGCCTCTAGCATCCACGACAGATCGCTGTTTTTCGATAGAAATCTTATACGGAATGTATTTGCTAAATTTGTGTAAGCAGTACGCATCAAAACATGTATAAAAAAACCCGCAGTACATACCATATTCATCCTGATAACGACTCTCAAACGTATCCACTGCTGTAAATCCTGGTTTCATTTGAAAGATAAGAGTCCACTGAACAACATTCCATCGAGCACTTTTAGTCCAAAGAAACAACAACGTTGTAATTTAGATCGTTAATCCTTTGTTTACGTCTCATCTCTTGAGGGAGAGTTATTGTTTGTGTCCGTTATGGAACAAATTACGCTCAAAAACAGCGTCTTGGTGGTAAAAAAAACAGCACGATTTTGTAGCAGACAATGTCCCAAACAGAATGAAATCATCCAAAAATAAAAAAGTCAAAGATACACGGAAGATTGTTTATTTGAATTCTGGCGCTTCGGCGCGTGACGCACGCTGTGACGCACCTGTCATCTGATGGGGCGTAACTTAGCGATCTTTTTAGCACAATAAGAGAAAAATAAAAAACATTTATTTTTTTTCTTCTTCAGCAGTTTTCATATATGTTTGCGTGTTTTGTGGGGAATTGCCTGTATCTGTGTGATTAACATCTCTATGACTGATAATGAGCATGTAATTACTGACTGTTCACAGATATCAGTGTGAATGCAGTCTATATAAAAGGCCATTATAATGTGAATATTGACAATATTGGGCAGCCATCTGTATGATTAGCATCTGTATGAATGATCTTCAGCATGTGATTACTAATGTATGAGCAGGAGAGCATCTGTTTGTCAGGAAATCAGTATGTAATTAAGTTATTTTTTTTATTATTATTATTGTTTTTTTTTTCATCACTCAAAAATTATTATTATTGTATTTTTCTAGTGCTCAAATAAATCACTTATACGATTTCTAAGATTCTGTCTACTGTTTTATAATTGAAAAACTGCAGTGGCATGTATAAAGACTAAATAGTTTGTAGTAGAACTCTTCAATAATTTGGTAAATATTTTTCCTCAAACAGAGGGGGGGGGGGGGCTAGAAAAATGTCTGCAGGAATCTCATTTTTCATGGTATCTTCTTCAGATTTGAAATATAATCTCATGAGACATGTGACTTTCAACCCATTACTTTTCTGGATTTCTCCAGGACTGATTTCATGTATTTTTATATGAAATAAAAAAAAAATTCAGTGTGGTACAATTTTTATCAAGGCACTTCAGTGTCTATAACTTATTATATTTTTGAGCATTATCAACTCTGGATGATGGATAGTAAAGGCCAAAGGGTCTTCTTTCCAAAGACACCAAAATTGTGTGTGTGGCACACTGAAGTCAGGAGCTGTTACCATTTTAAGGTAGTTAGTCATTTTCAGCTGTGATTCCCAATATGGGGGGTGCTATCACATCAGATGTTTTCCCCATCAGTTCCCCAAGCGTTCACTTAAGACAGAACAGATTATGATGGCGGGAAAACTGAAATACTGTAATTCTGTGTATTTATCTGGATCACGCGCCATTATGTCAGTCAGCTGTCAGTCAGCGCGAGAAGGGAGCGGGGAAAAGGTAATTTCTCAGAAAATGCAATTAAAGTTACTTTTAGATGTTTAATTACTATTTGGAGCATTGGGATCACTAAACGAGAGCTATGAATGATTTTTTCCTGTTTACACTGTCATAGAACAGATCCGATCTGTCCCAGCCGCACATGACCGACCTTCAATGCTGAAATATGGTTGAAATAATGACAGTTGTTGTTTCAACATTGAAACAACGTTGAAAAAATGTTTAATGCTAAATAGTTGAAAAAGGTTACCAAAAACACTTGTAAATCAATGTTGATTTGTTTTTTACAAGAACTGTATGTTGAATCAACTTAATGTCTTCAACAGCATACAAAATACATTTCTGCCTTTTAAATTATTATTACTAAATTATTTAAGATCATTATTATTATTTTATTAGCATTTTAAAATATTTTGATCGTTAAACCTATTTCTAAAGGTGTTAAAATATTATCATCATTAACAACAATAAAACTAAATACATTTCACTGCGTTTACCTTATTTCTTTGATCATGATTGGTTAATCTGGCTGTCATCCAGGAAACTGGCCAATGAAACTGTTCGCACCTTTCTCAGTTTGAAAATATGACCTTTATTATCGTCTTTCTGAGTGAGGCGGCTGACTGACTGTGTGTATGTGTGTCTGTGTGTTTATATGTGAGTGTGTGCGGGTTTATGTGGTTTATGAGGACACAAATTTGTATAATGACATGGGTATGACAGAGGTATTACAATTTGAAGGTGTTTTATGAGGACACTGCCTATGTCCCCGTAATTCAAAAGGCTTAAAAAACATACTAAATGGTGTTTTTTTGAAAATCTAAAAATGCACACAGTCTCCTGTGAGGGCTAAGTTTAGGTGTAGGGTTGATGTAGGGCAATAGCACATACAGATTGTTCAGTATAAAAACCATTACGCCTATGGAGAGTCCCCACAAACCACAAAAACCAACATGTGTGTGTGTGTGTGTGTGTGTGTGTGTGTGTGTGTGAGTGTGCGTATGAGTGTGTGTTTATATGTGTGTGTGTGTGTGTGTTCACTTACTGTTGTATTTAAACTGTTATGATTCGAAAAGTCTCAGTTTCTCTCATCACTGCTTGTGACTGAATAACTGTTCATGATAAACTACGGTGGCCTACAAATGCAAAACAAAACACAATTCTGACAACAAAATAACAAATTACAAACGCAAATGCAAATATAAAAAACAAAATAACAATTCAGAAAACACAACAACAATCCCGAAAACATTATAACAAGTCAGAAAACACAATGACAAATTCGAAAACAAAATAACAAGTCAGAAAACACAACGACAAATCAGACAAACCGGAAGAGGTAATCAAAAGGTTGAAAATAAAATATCGGGTAGGGTTTTACACTATGGTTTTTCTGCTATGTATACTAACGTTACTTGTTGCAAATAGTGGCAATTATCCGCACTTCAGTGTTGTAGTACATTATAAAACAGTATGCAATAATGAGGTATTGAGTGTAAATTATCATTTTAATTCAAATTATTAAATGTATGCCACCTTATTGGTACAATATAAAGCCCTCTCTGCACCTACACAAACCCTACCCGATACTTTATTTTCAACCTTTTGATTATTTCCTTAATTTTTATTGAAAATAAATGCCTTTACGATGCGATATGAGATTTGAAAAGGGAGAGAAAAAAAAAGTTCGGCCGAAGGTGGGATCGAACCGCTGGTCGATCACGTCAAAAAAGACATGACTTGTGATTTATCATCTGCGCCACTGGAACTGATGACATTATAGACTCTGCTGTGCTTCTTGTGGTTCTTCCTGTACCTTGATTGACAGATGTCTCGCCCAGTCAACGGTGAGTAATCTATTCCCAAACCAATGGCGCTGTCTCAAACTATACCTACCTCTTCCGGTTTGTCTGATTTGTCGTTGTGTTTTCTGACTTGTTATTTTGTTTTCGAATTTGTCATTGTGTTTTCTGACTTGTTATTTTGTTTTCGAATTTGTCATTGTGTTTTCTGAATTGTTATTTTGTTTTTTTATATTTGCATTTGCGTTTGTAATTTGTTTTCAGAATTGTGTTTTGTTTTGCACTTGTAGGCCACTGTAATAAACTGGTTCACGATCATAATAAGAGATGCATATGTTACTCACGCGTGGATCCGCTTTACCCACAACAATAACACTAACGTTAAAACTATACTGAAATCTGAACAGTTTGCATCGATTTTAAACGAGTAAAAACAACAGATGCAGGAGCGTGGCCTTGTGACGTCATATAGCCACACCAAAATAAAAGTCCTCTTTATTCTCTGAAGATTTCCAGGAAGATCAAAGTTTGAACATAATTATTTTAAACAGTCCTGTGTTATGTAAGAACTGAAGAACTACCTCAGAGATCCGTTTATGCTTGTCACTGTGTCCAAACAGTAGAAAAGATGTAACAGAGAAACACTTCAAGTCCTGCCAATGTAACTGATATCAATAATTAATTGACTTAATATAATTTGCTTTCTTTTCTTTCCTATATTGAATTATTAGTTTTTGTATGTTGTTTATATTGTTATAAATTCTATGTAGTTCAAAATAAGTTTGAGTTAATGAACTCCAAAATGTAGTTCTTACTATTGTTCATGAGTTATGAGTCTTAGGTCCAGCTGACAATTTGTAGTTTAAGATCTCTTCTCCGGAAAGTCTGTCAATTTGTGATTCAAAGTGTGTACAGAACCTGCTGTTCTTCTCGACAGTCAGCTAGTCTGTTTTTAAGCAGCATTACTGTAAAGGTGAGACTGGCACTGGTATGTATGGAGAAACAAATCTACACAGAGGCTAAAGAACAACAAACATCATCTGAAGATACAGACTCTTTTACATAACTTATTGTGCAATCATATAAATCAAAATAATAACAAATATCAACACATTTAATAAACGTTAAAATACTCTCAATAACGTTCATTCCTATTTTTCATAAATATTAATGGAGTAATATGTATCTCCAGTTAACTGAGTTTGGGTATAAATAAAGACATATAAATTTGCCTTTATGTATAAAGAATCTTGGAAGAATTAATATCATTTATATAATCACTATTGCTATTTTCTAAAATACTTCTGAATAATAAATATTTACTTTTTTATTTTATTTTTTATGTCAAGGAAGTCAAAAGATACAATAATAAATTCAGAGTTACATTCATATCAGCTGAATTCCTGCGCATTTCAGGATACATTTTTGTAATGCTTTCAGAACCTGAATGATATACAATAAAGAGGAAATAAAAAGGAAAAAGAAGAGAGAACAGAACCACAATGAAGAGAGAGAGAAAAACAGCAGGGTAAGGTACAGTGTAATGGTGACCTTGCATAGTTACTTTACATTTACAATACTGAGATATGATTATATCTGTTTTAACATTGCTAATTCTCAGAGTCCCAATTTTTTTCCACATACTCCATAAAATAGCCTCCTTTTGCTTTTTTAATTTTAAAGTAAAAGTAAGGGTTTCCATCTTACGTTTCAATTACAATTGCTCTCCATTCTTCTAGAGTGGGAGAATTATTTGAAGCCATTTATGAGTAATAGCCTTTTTAGCTGCAACCAGGAATATTCTCCACAGATATGCATAATTTGTTTCATGTAAATCCAGAATTCCCAAATATAACACATGAAACTGAAATGGGATATTAATCTTGAAAATGGCCTCCAATGTCCGGTATATGTCTTTCCAAAACAGGTGTGTAACTGGACATGCCCAGAATATATGGTGATGATTTTCTTCTTCTGAATTACAGTGTCTCAACACCCAGATCCTGTTTCACTATGGCACTTTTGTGCAGGAGATATACAAAATCAAATTACATTTTTTCATGCAAATAACCTGTGGCCCATATTTCTAGGATAGTAGTTGTCAATGGATATTCTTTACTTATGTATTTTCTTAATGAATTATCATCTGCAATTACTGCTTGACTCACATGTGTTCCTCTGTTAACCAAGGGAATTGTAAAGAACTTACAAATGCTTTAATATCGATTTCTGATCCAGATGCATTTTCTGTATAGTTTCTTAAAACAATTTTCAAATTGTTCATGGATTTCTGCCAATCTATGCAGTTTGTTTTTAGTTTTGGGATCTCTGATTTTGTAGATTGTGTTATCAACGTGTTGTTTTCGAAGCCTAAATGACAGGAGTTTTAATGACCTACTCCCAGCTTCATAATAGCATTGTTTTTAGAAATATGATATTCTTCTCTATTTCCACATTATGTAGCCAGTGATTTCTTTTTTTTCTTTTTCCAATTTCTTGCATTAGGCCAGGTCTTTGGACATTTAGGTTTTTACATTTCATTTCCAACTCTTTTAACTTTGTTTGTAATTTCATGAATTTCTCATGTCTTAGTTTTTTTAGCTAGTGCGGTTTCTGCAATTATTTTCCTCTCAAGACAGCTTTACATGCGTCCCATAGTACAGACGGGGATACTTCTCTATTGTCATTCTCTTTTAAATAATGTTTAATTTCAGTTTTCATACGTACTACGAACTGCTCATTATTTAAAATGCAAAAATTCAATCTCCATAATATATTATTATGACTTGCGTATACAGGTGCATGGTCAGATAGGTCCATTGTTCCAATGCTACATTTAATTACCTTATGTCTATCTTTATTAAATACAAATAAATAATCTGTTCTTGAGTATTTTGAATGTGGGTGGGAGTAATGAGTATAATTTCGTTCTTTTGGGGAAAAAATCTCTCCATAGGTCTACCAGTCCTAGATTTCTTAATAGAGCTTTATGTTTTCTTGCTATAGGTGATACATATCTCTCTGTCACTTTAGAGGTATCTCTTTTTGAATTGAGGATTGTATTAAAATCTCCCCCACAAATTAAGTTCCTTGTGCCTCTGTTGAGATGATATTTAAAATGATAAAATTTAAATTTGCTACCCAGAGGAACATAAGCATTTATGAATGTAACTGGATCACCTTCAATTAAAATATAACAAGCTTCTTTATTTCTAATTTCGGTCTGATGGTCATAACTAAACTTGTTTGATATTAAATAACTCCCCTCCTCCTGTCAGAAACATGTGATGAAGAAAATACATATTTAAATCCATTTCGTTCAATTTAGAGTGTTCAGTCTGATTCAAGTGAGATTCTTGTAGAAATGCCACTTGAACCTTATCTTTTTTTAATTTTGACAAAATCTTAGTTCTCTTAATGGGATTGTGGACTCAATTTATATTATATGTAACTAATTTAAAGGTATAGTCTGAGCCAACCATGTACTATGCAGTTTATATCAACACTTATGTAGACCTTAACAAAACATTTCTCCTGCAGTTTAACAAAACACAAACACATCAAACTATGTACAAAGGCATTCAACAAGAAAATGAACAAAAACAGTTTTTTTTAACACCACGAGTGACAAATGAGATCCACCGTCTATGGACCTTTCTCAAGCCTGCATGGTAATTCGGCTCTGAGGGAAAAACCTCAAACCTATAAGTTGGAGTGAGGGCCCTTACTGAGAAAACAGCTTAATAAATAATGGTTCAAGTAAAAAAAAAAAATCCCCCAGTATTAAAACTAAAATAAATAAACTTGAAAGGGCTACCGCTTTTACCATACAAAAAAAACAAAACCTACCCAGGTTTACGTGATTGGCTGTACTTACAAAAAAGGAGAAAAATACAGCCAGACCTGTGATAACACGGTTCCATTATTGTCCTTCCATGTTCTCCAGAATAAACACAGTGTAACGTTAGGGAAGTTCTGAAGATGCATCACAGCTACTGTTCATTTTCGTCTGAAACCTTTCAGTCGCTCCACATAATCCGGTGCTGAGTTACTTTCTTTTCGTTGTCCAAGTTCGGTGCTGGAGGTGTTCGAGCAGCGTCTGCTGTGGCCGGATGACGTCCACCTGTAGATCCCCTGCCTTCACGTCTTTTGTCGCCTCTTCTGCAGAGCTGTACAGCACTGTTTCGCCTTCGTATAATACACGGGAGTTTCGCAGGATATGGGGTCTGGAACCTGATCTTTTTTTTCCTTCAACACTGTTTTCGCCTGCGCATATTCTTTAAGTTTTTTTTTTAAAAGCTCAGGGGGGTAATCGTGGTCACATGTGATTCAAACGTTGTTCCACTTCAGACCTCCTTTTCTCCACGCCTGCCTTCTTTCGATTTGAAGCTCAGAAATTTCACAACAATGGAGCGCGGTGTCGCACTGTCCGTTGGTTTTGGCGCCAGACCTCTGTGAGCCCTCTGAAGTTAAAGCTCTCGATGGATCAAGATCCAGCCCATCCTTCAGTAATTTTTCAATGAACGTGATTGTTGATGAGCCGTTTTCACTGTCCTCTGGTAATTGGTATATTCGGATGTTATCCCGTCTAGACCTGCCCTCTTGATCGGTCAGCTTACTTTCTAGCTGAGTCTGACGTTTTAGCAGTTCAGTTAGCGCCTCTCCCGTCGGTTGTATTTGTTCCTCTGCTTCTGTGATGCGATCCTCGTCTTCTTCAATCCTCTTATTCATGCTGTTCAGATCTTCATTGATATCCGCTAGTTTTTAGTTGTTTTCCTTCCTGAATTCTCTCAGCTCTTCGAGTATTTTCTCCAAGCCAATTTCCCCCTCAGTGTTAGCATGTCGGCTAGCGGTTGGCTCCGTTTCTTCTCCAACTTCTATCTTATCTTGACGACCTGGGATTTTCTTTTGTCTTGTCCTTGTTTCCATCCCTGCCCTGCCTTCCATTGCAATGTTCTATGTTAGAATGTGTTCAATATTCGAATGATTCGGGGCTTTTAGGATTAATTATATGGAGAGCAGATCTCTCACACAGCCATCAGTGTTCGCGCATTACCGGACGTCTATATGTTTAAAGGGCATATTCCAGGTTAGAGACCCCAGTGAGTCGATGTATAGAAAAGTAATGTAGGAACTAGATTTTCTTTAAAATATACTTTAAAACACGCTATTAAGGCTTCTGGAGTCGTTTTTGTGAGAGAATTTTACTTCTGCATCTGAAAACCACCAAAACTGGAAGTGACGTAACGAGAGGGAGCGCGGTCCATTTTAACCGACTGTTCGGACGCTGAGGAAACTTTAAATGTTTATTTACACTCGTTTGATGGACCACATATACAATTATGAGCCTGCTATGCAGCCAAGAGAGCAGGACAGGCCAGGATTAGACAGAGCAACGGTCCGAGGAGACAAATTGAGTTGATGTTTGAGGAGAACAGGGCAGGTGTCTTGGTGAGAGACCAGTGTTAGCTAACGATATGTAATCAGGCAATAGCAAAGCTAGTATTGGTCATCTATGAGTATTGATACTTACCAGTAACAGAAACTAATAAGCTTTGATCAGGCGTGTCACTGCTGTTAAAGGGGCAGCCGTGGCCTAATGGTTAGAGAGTTGGACTTGTAACCCAAAGGTTGCAGGTTCGATTCCCAGGTCCGGCAGGGATTGTCGGTGGGGGGAGTGAATGACCAGCGCTCTCTCCACCTTCAATACCACGACTGAGGTGAGACCCTTGAGCAAGGCACCGATCCCCCAACTGCTCCCCGGGCGCCGCAATATGGCTGCCCACTGCTCCGGGTGTGTGTTCACTGCTGTGAGTGTGCACTTGGATGGGTTAAATGCAGGGGACAAATTCCAAGTATGGGTCACCATACTTGGCCACACACCACTTCCCTTTCCCTTTTTCCCCCTTTCCCTTAATATCCACATGAGAATTCACATGAAAGAAGCCTTTCACCTGCAAACAGTGTAGAAGGAGCTTCACAACAGCAATAAACCTCAGGTGTCACATGACAATTCACACTGGAGATCACATGTGATCAGTGTGGAAAGAGTTTAAAAAAATTAAAATCCCTTAACTATATTGCTGTGAGGAACACTTAAAAATGTTGATCTTTATTATTTAAAGAACTTCTTGATGTTTGCTGATGTGTGTTTGCTTTTTTCAGACAATTTTTATAAAATTGTACAAGTAAGCCCAATACTTGTGAAAACACACAAAAACATAATATAATTTCCTTTGTGGTTATGTCCAATAAAAACTATTATTCACATGTTTCTCATTTGTTTTTGTTGCTTTTAAGAAATCCCTATTAGGTTATATGGCACAAATCTTCACTCAGTTTTTCACCACACGCATGTACTATAAGGAAAATAAATCAGGGAGGACACACACAATCACAATTCATTTTGCCAGTCGATAACGTTTTGTAAAATGTTACTTTTAACTTTTTGACTTTTTTTTTTGTTGAGTCTGTGGCCCTATACAAAAGTTTAATTACACGGACAAATGTTTGTTGAATTAAACATTGATAAATCTATAAATAAAATCTAACAAAACATAAGTGTGAGTAGTTATATAATACACCTTCTGTCAATTTGATGATTTATGACCTGATTTATGGCTCTGTGACCCCCTCTGTCCCCCTGACTGTCACGTCACCGGGGTCCTGTCACCCCTGAGTGAAATGACATTAGGTTGTGTAAATCAAAGATCAAAACAGATGTTAGATTTGACTTTTGATGGATTTATGATGTTTTTATCTCTTACCTTTGCCATGGGGTTTTTATGGCTTTCCTCCCTGAGCTGTAGCTAGCTTCCAGTCTGGAGGTGTTGGGTTCTTCTTGATTGTGGAATAATGGCTGAGCAAAGGATGCGTATTGACACCTTAACAGGATCAATGTTTGTTTGATCTATAGGCTAAATGTTAATGCCTAGTCACCATTTTGTTCCTACCGGCCCGTCTACATCCACCTCTGAATAAGGTGCTATGTCCGGGCATGTTTTTTCTTCATCATCTCTATGCGTGTATGCTAACACCTCTGTAGGATCAGAACAACCTAATCTGTAGGTTGAATAGATAAACTTATAAGGAGGAGTCTTAAGTTCAAAATTATTCAAACCACCAACTATCCACCAGTCCACCTCACCTATCCATTTACTTCTGACAGTGAAGGTGATTGTGGGGTCTAACTGACAGTGGACGACAGTATCCTCTTTGAGCTTGTGTTAATGGCTTTACAGCATCCACCTCAAATAGATGCGCACAGAATCATGCTTTAGTTCAGTTCAGTTCATTTTATTTATAAAGCACAACAACAATGGTTGACCATTGTGCTAAACAGTATCGTTTAAAAGAAATCAAAGTACATAACATGATATGACAAGACAAACAAATAAACATTTTAAATAAGCTCTGCTTTAGACAATGAACACACACACACACACACACACACACACACACGTTGAAACATTCCATGGGCGTAATGGTTTTTATACTGAACAAACTGTATTTTCCATCACCCTACACCAAACTTACACATAAACGTACCCCTTACAGAAAACTTTGTGCATTTTAAGATTTTCAAAAAACTTAATTCTGTATGATTTATAAGCTTGTTTCCTCAGTGGAGCAAAAAAAAAATGTCCCCACAAGGACAAGGATTTTGAATATTGCCATCTCTATCCCCCATAACGTACGGTATACCTGAGCTACACACACACACACACACACGATCTGAGTATACTAAATTTTAAGTATGAGCAAAATCATATATGTTGTGTTTACTTTTTTGTTGTTAATTAAGAAATGTTTTCATTTTAATCTAGCATAGTATGTGTACTGTAAAAGAACAAATATACGTTTCACTTAAAACTTCTCAGTAAAATAATTACACCTACAGTTTTAAACATGTTTAAAAGTTTAAACACATTGTGTGTCACTAAAGCAAGTCATGCTGTCTATTGTCTTTAAATTAAACTTTAGTTTTATTCTTTAATTTCTTTAAAATAGCCTGATGTGAATGCACTCAAGTGCTTTTCTCACATGAGTAGAAAACTCTTTGGATGTGTTTGTGACAAACACATAATTTTTTACTTCAGAAAATTTTTTAAATGTATGACTGAACTTTTCTTATTTGACAGACCAACGTTTCAAATTATTTACCCGAGGTGTTTAACAGCCAAAGGAAATACATGTTGTTTTGTAATGTTCATGACACCTTTATTGGTGTAAATTTCTCACCTAGAACACAAAACTTGTACATTTTGACTCTTTTGTAGGTATCATGTCATTTGAAATGGTTTACTAAAAGATTACTAAAATAATTTTCTATGGCAAATGATACAATGTACAGTTCTCATACTATGTGTGTAAATAGCTGTGCTAAAACATTTATGAGTGTTTTTGCATGCCAACAGATTTTGTTAAGGATGTCGCATCTAAGAATTACAATCTTTTGTAAATGACATTTTCCTTACACCACTAGTTTTAGTAATATTATCAAGATTTTGTATCAAGATTGGACTGTGTATGTTTTTAGGTGAATACACCTCTTTGTGAGCTGTCATCATAATAGGAATAAATGAAAATTAACTAACAGTCTTTTCTCTTTGAAATATTTATTTTAGTGCAACTTTGTGTCTGTCCAAGATGTGCGAACACATCAACACGAAAATTAAGTCTTGCTGTTTTACCCTTAAAACTATTACAACTGACACAAATCAAACTATTGCACTGAAAGCTGCACACTCATTTAAGTTTGAGCATATTAAAGTTTCTACGCTCTTGTAAAGAGTATTGATAAATTTCATCCATAACCTTTCGTACATTCAAGAGACAAAATAGCTAAGAAAGAGAGTATAGCAAGACAAGAAAATGTTTATAATACATATAGAATTCAGAAAATCTGTAAATTTTTAAATGATATTTTTAATTACTCCAATAAATTTAATCATCTTGTTCAGATGACACAATTCACATTTCGATTGATTGACTGTATTTGTTTTAAGACTCCTCCACAAGTTCATGCTAATCATTGGAGGAGAGCATGACGAGCACATACTTATTAATTATTGAACATTTGACTGAACTTTTTATTATTTTGACAAACCTCCATTTCAAATTATTTCCCTTGAGGTGTTTGTCCACAGAATCTTTTTCAACACAACGACATTAAAGAATGTTATCAGTCACTATGGCCATCTTCTGTGACTCAAATAAAGCAACATAAGCATCTACAATGTGTGCATGTGCTAAACATCTTCGTTTCTCCACTTCTGTCATATTTATTTGATGTAATGCAAACATATTTTGAGAACTATGATGTTCCACGCTTTTGTAAAGGTTATAGAAAGAATTCAAACATAATCTTTACATAGGAATTATCTTTGCGCAAAGCGAATTGACTAAAAATCATTGAATTACGAAATGCAAAAGTGTATACATCATTTAAGAAAAATTGCTATAATGCATACAGAATACCGAAATCCTCCTATCTGATCTATTGTGACTGACATTTTACTAAGTTAGACGATCAGGATTATGGATGACGCGGCTCACATTTTGTTTGTTGGACTGTATGTCATTACTAGGACTGTACTGTAGGTGAGGCCTTCTCTCTGAGAGTCATCAGCATTCAGTGTTTATAGAAATAAATGAAAATTAAGAAAAATTTCTTGAGTGTTTGACTAAGTCGGTATGGTCTAGCATTTAGGACCATATGGTCCCATATGGTCTAGCGGTTAGGATTCCTGGTTTTCACCCAGGCGGCCCGGGTTCAACTCCCGGTATGGGAAGTAATGTTTTGGGGGAGTCGGGGGCCTAATGGTTAGAGTCGGACTCGTAATCCAAAGGTAATGTTCACGATGTGTGTGTGCACTTTGGATGGGTTAAATGCAGAGCACGAATTCCGAGTATGGGTCACCATACGTGGCCGTATGTCACATTCGCTTTCATTTCTTTTTTAGGACAATTAGCCATCTATTTGATGAGACCCCATTAAGTTTAGACATGAAAATTAAGGCGTGCTGTTTTACACTTACAACTGAAACATATCTAACCATTGTGCTCAATGCTACACATTCAGTAAAGTTTGAGGTTGTACACAGTCTTGAAAAGGCTACAGACACAAAATATCAAGGATTTATTTTTGTGCTCCCTCTGTAACTCAAGAGTCCAAGACACTAAGAAAATTATCATATGAATATAGAAAACCCACTCATGTTCATCTGGGTATATTTTTGTAAATGTTGTTTTAAATTACTTTTTTCTTACGCCACTACATCTGGAGCTCTTGTTCAGATAGCTGATGACGATATGTGCACATTTTATTCGTCGTATTCGTTTTCTTTCAATTTCCGTTTGAGATTAGAGTGTAGGTAATGTGACCACAATTAAGAACCATAGCATTATACTACATTCCCTTTGAAATGTTATAGACCTAGTCGTTTATACAGGAAATATGTTTGCACAACAGAAATATGTATCAGTATAACAACAACCTAATACTGAAATCCTCTCTTCTAAATATATTGTTAAAGTTGTAATGTTGCTTTTGATGGCCTGCCCCACTAGCTGATACCACTCTATACTTTTCATTGTTTTTTAGATGAAGACTATTCTCAGAATCTGGTCAAACATGTCGCGAGTGTTTGCAGGAAAACATTATAAGATAATAAAAGTATAGGCCTTCTACAAGAGATTGTTTAAACTGAGATTGTGACGTACTGTAGAGCTTTTTCTGGTCTGTCTACAAAGCGGCCACGAGACACAAGCCCCTCGATCTTACTGTTTCTCTGTTACATGTACATCTATTTCATTTAGAACACAAAGTTGCACATTACAAGTTGAAGTTAGTGTGGAAACACTATTTTCTTTGCACACGTCTCTAAACATGACTTTAACAAATAAATTACAGATGTCATGTAGTTAATTCATTGAAAGGTGCATGTTTTTTGACCGTTTTAGATGGTCTGCACCAGCACACAGACACCTGTTTTAAGTATTCATCTGACCAAAAGGTTTGATCCTGGGGAAACAGCAGCTGTGTGTTGTCAAGATTGTCTTCAGAATTGATCCACTTTTATTTAAACAATGCAGCATGAAGTTACTGTATTCAACAGCACAGTCCCTTGAAATATTGTAGTATATCTTTTTTCCCTTCTAACTATCTACACATGTATTCCGCTTAAATATTAGTTGTTAAGTGTTTACAAAGTTGTCATGCCTGTTGTTGAATTTTATAACATATATTTCACCAAACCTAAAGGACTGAAAATAGGTTTAGCAAAAGTCCGCATTTCAGCTGTTAGCCTGAAAATGCAAGTCAACTGAGATTTCATTACTGAGATAATCTACAGAATTCGAAACAAGCTCACAGTTACATTAGAGTTTTGGATTCTAGGTTATGTCGAATATTGTTTGTTACTGTTTCACAGGTTTAACGACTTTTTAACGACACAGGTTTTTCCACCGTAGTAGGTCGTCTCTGAAATCAGGCCTGTAGAAAAGAATAAACCAGTCTTTTAAACTCATTGATTTGTTTTAACAACTTTAAAATATCTGCACGAGCGATACGCTCTTAAAATCGATAGTGCACAAAACATATGTAAAAGGACGGATAACATATTAATGTGATGTTTTGGTTAGTTTCTTACACAACAGCGCATTACTTAACGTTTTTATTCAGTTTTAATATAAAAGATAATAGTCTGTTAACAATTTAGATGCTTTTATTATGAAATCACGCAAAGAACCGCTGAAGTACGTACCGTTTGTTAACACGGAATTAATTGAAATAATAGCCTACCATGAGCTTATTTAACCGCTTTATTTACAGTATGCTGAATGTAAAACTCTTAAACAGAAACATTAAAACATTTCAAACTTGTCAAACAACCGCTTCAATACATTCCTCTTATGAAAATGTTTAAAATAGAATACCGTCAAACAGAACGTTGTCTGCAAGTTCCCAACGTGTAAATTGCTTGAAAACGCTTGAAGCTACGCATTTCACAGTACATCCACAGATACGCGTTTTCTTTTGCGTATGTCTCTAAACAATAGCTAGGTAAATGACTTACAGTTGATACGTCATTTTAAGCGAAAGGTGGGACGACTAGTGTCTTTTTTTATTTTGACCACACCGATGTTTTGATACCTGCGTTTTAGACGTCTGTCTTTTAAATCTGACCCAGATGTCTCGATATTTTGCTCTTCTTTTTATGAAAACGTGCGGTAAGCAGTTTTTGTCCTCATCTGCAGTATACCGAAGCTTTTTAATACGTCAGAAATTCCAATAGTTAGCAAATGTGACTGTTTATTACTGAGGTAAGTCACATCAGAGTTGCATTCTAGTTTTATATTTAACATTTTTCATCTACCTACATGTTTAACGACGCTACTGTTCTAGGTCTCCTCACGCTGTTGTGAGATATAAACCACAAAGTTTTTCATAGTGTTAAGCTTTGAAACCAGAACGATTTTTAAGTTTTCCATGACTTTGTGCGCTCTTTCTGTATGAATTTGTTTACCGCAGTTTCACCGTCCTTATCTTATCTTCCACCACCTAATTGTAATTGTTAGGCCTTACGCTTGCTAGTTTTTGCTGTTCATATAAGTCGATATTTCTACGAATTTGTTTGATTCAATAAAATATCGCGTCTTCATTTGAGACATTTATGTTACATTATACGTAATACATATTTCTTATTAAATATCATTAAATTGATAACAAAGAAAACAAAAAACTTATCTTGGGCGTGACCAATGTTTATGACTTCCCGGCGACAACCCCCCCCTATGCCACGCAACAGGTTGAGGGTGGGACCAAACACTAAAACCAACGACGACTGACCTGATAAACTCTGTTGCGGCATTGCTACCAGGTTTGAAAGTGCTGACGGCGGCACTACTGGCTTGTCGATCAAAACGTTATCAACAATCCAATTTGTCTGAGCCTGACGCGCTCTGTAATTTTTCTACTAATAACGCTTCGACAGATCTGAACCATAAACCGGAAACTGAAACTGAAAGTGAAATTCCACAGGACCGTCACGGATTAAAACAGTCAATCAAGATTCTAGGAAACGGTGACAACGCTCTATATCGGTTAGGGGACAAAGTTTATCTCTTGGAAAGAATCGAATTCTGAACAGGATGTCTGACGCTACGCAAAAGCTGGTGGAGCACGATTGGTGTTCTGGCGACGCTAAGCAACCGGACTGCGGCATGGGAAAAACGTGTTTTGTAAAAGACGTCATAGACGCCACGTTTAAACTACATTACAGAGGACAGATGATCAAACTGATACGTAAGATCATCTCTGCGGCGTGCGATCCAAATTACGATTGTACGGGAGATACCAAACAAATCTCAAGAAAGAAATGAAAATTGTAAGAAGCGTAAAATATCCATGGCCTGATTTGACTAGCATGTTTCTCACCAGCAGAGAGTCGGTCTGTATAATTACCAGAAAAATTCTGGATGTGATGTCTGAATGCGAGGATGAGATGGACATTAACGCGGTTCTCTGTCTGTGTACGTCTGTAATGGATCAATGTGTCTTGTTGGCTGCAAAAAATTGTGATTCTATGTCGTGTGAAATTGTTGCATCGCTGGTTGATTTTATATTTGAGAAAAACATGATTGTCTGCATAGATTTTCTATTCTGGCTTGACCACCGGTTTAACGTCGTTACTACTGAATGTTTGTAAATTTGATTTCAATGTATACTTCAATGTATACTCGACAATATATTGTTGAAATAAAAGGCTGTCTCAACTCGTTATTCTGTTCTCTGACTTCATAAAAATATCTTTATTTAAAATGTAACAATGTACAGATAGCAAGTTTTTTGTTTTCTTTGTTATCAATTTAATGATATTTAATAAGAAATATGTATTACGTATAATGTAACATAAATGTCTCAAATGAAGACGCGATATTTTATTGAATCAAACAAATTCGTAGAAATATCGACTTATATGAACAGCAAAAACTAGCAAGCGTAAGGCCTAACAATTACAATTAGGTGGTGGAAGATAAGATAAGGACGGTGAAACTGCGGTAAACAAATTCATACAGAAAGAGCGCACAAAGTCATGGAAAACTTAAAAATCGTTCTGGTTTCAAAGCTTAACACTATGAAAAACTTTGTGGTTTATATCTCACAACAGCGTGAGGAGACCTAGAACAGTAGCGTCGTTAAACATGTAGGTAGATGAAAAATGTTAAATATAAAACTAGAATGCAACTCTGATGTGACTTACCTCAGTAATAAACAGTCACATTTGCTAACTATTGGAATTTCTGACGTATTAAAAAGCTTCGGTATACTGCAGATGAGGACAAAAACTGCTTACCGCACATTTTCATAAAAAGAAGAGCAAAATATCGAGACATCTGGGTCAGATTTAAAAGACAGACGTCTAAAACGCAGGTATCAAAACATCGGTGTGGTCAAAATAAAAAAAGACACTAGTCGTCCCACCTTTCGCTTAAAAGGACGTATCAACTGTAAGTCATTTACCTAGCTATTGTTTAGAGACATACGCAAAAGAAAACGCGTATCTGTGGATGTACTGTGAAATGCGTAGCTTCAAGCGTTTTCAAGCAATTTACACGTTGGGAACTTGCAGACAACGTTCTGTTTGACAGTATTCTATTTTAAACATTTTCATAAGAGGAATGTATTGAAGCGGTTGTTTGACAAGTTTGAAATGTTTTAATGTTTCTGTTTAAGAGTTTTACATTCAGCATACTGTAAATAAAGCGGTTAAATAAGCTCATGGTAGGCTATTATTTCAATTAATTCCGTGTTAACAAACGGTACGTACTTCAGCGGTTCTTTGCGTGATTTCATAATAAAAGCATCTAAATTGTTAACAGACTATTATCTTTTATATTAAAACTGAATAAAAACGTTAAGTAATGCGCTGTTGTGTAAGAAACTAACCAAAACATCACATTAATATGTTATCCGTCCTTTTACATATGTTTTGTGCACTATCGATTTTAAGAGCGTATCGCTCGTGCAGATATTTTAAAGTTGTTAAAACAAATCAATGAGTTTAAAAGACTGGTTTATTCTTTTCTACAGGCCTGATTTCAGAGACGACCTACTACGGTGGAAAAACCTGTGTCGTTAAAAAGTCGTTAAACCTGTGAAACAGTAACAAACAATATTCGACATAACCTAGAATCCAAAACTCTAATGTAACTGTGAGCTTGTTTCGAATTCTGTAGATTATCTCAGTAATGAAATCTCAGTTGACTTGCATTTTCAGGCTAACAGCTGAAATGCGGACTTTTGCTAAACCTATTTTCAGTCCTTTAGGTTTGGTGAAATATATGTTATAAAATTCAACAACAGGCATGACAACTTTGTAAACACTTAACAACTAATATTTAAGCGGAATACATGTGTAGATAGTTAGAAGGGAAAAAAGATATACTACAATATTTCAAGGGACTGTGCTGTTGAATACAGTAACTTCATGCTGCATTGTTTAAATAAAAGTGGATCAATTCTGAAGACAATCTTGACAACACACAGCTGCTGTTTCCCCAGGATCAAACCTTTTGGTCAGATGAATACTTAAAACAGGTGTCTGTGTGCTGGTGCAGACCATCTAAAACGGTCAAAAAACATGCACCTTTCAATTAATTAACTACATGACATCTGTAATTTATTTGTTAAAGTCATGTTTAGAGACGTGTGCAAAGAAAATAGTGTTTCCACACTAACTTCAACTTGTAATGTGCAACTTTGTGTTCTAAATGAAATAGATGTACATGTAACAGAGAAACAGTAAGATCGAGGGGCTTGTGTCTCGTGGCCGCTTTGTAGACAGACCAGAAAAAGCTCTACAGTACGTCACAATCTCAGTTTAAACAATCTCTTGTAGAAGGCCTATCCTTTTATTATCTTATAATGTTTTCCTGCAAACACTCGCGACATGTTTGACCAGATTCTGAGAATAGTCTTCATCTAAAAAACAATGAAAAGTATAGAGTGGTATCAGCTAGTGGGGCAGGCCATCAAAAGCAACATTACAACTTTAACAATATATTTAGAAGAGAGGATTTCAGTATTAGGTTGTTGTTATACTGATACATATTTCTGTTGTGCAAACATATTTCCTGTATAAACGACTAGGTCTATAACATTTCAAAGGGAATGTAGTATAATGCTATGGTTCTTAATTGTGGTCACATTACCTACACTCTAATCTCAAGCGGAAATTGAAAGAAAACGAATACGACGAATAAAATGTGCACATATCGTCATCAGCTATCTGAACAAGAGCTCTAGATGTAGTGGCGTAAGAAAAAAGTAATTTAAAACAACATTTACAAAAATATACCCAGATGAACATGAGTGGGTTTTCTATATTCATATGATAATTTTCTTAGTGTCTTGGACTCTTGAGTTACAGAGGGAGCACAAAAATAAATCCTTGATATTTTGTGTCTGTAGCCTTTTCAAGACTGTGTACAACCTCAAACTTTACTGAATGTGTAGCATTGAGCACAATGGTTAGATATGTTTCAGTTGTAAGTGTAAAACAGCACGCCTTAATTTTCATGTCTAAACTTAATGGGGTCTCATCAAATAGATGGCTAATTGTCCTAAAAAAGAAATGAAAGCGAATGTGACATACGGCCACGTATGGTGACCCATACTCGGAATTCGTGCTCTGCATTTAACCCATCCAAAGTGCACACACACACCGTGAACATTACCTTTGGATTACGAGTCCGACTCTAACCATTAGGCCCCCGACTCCCCCAAAACATTACTTCCCATACCGGGAGTTGAACCCAGGCCGCCTGGGTGAAAACCAGGAATCCTAACCGCTAGACCATATGGGACCATATGGTCCTAAATGCTAGACCATACCGACTTAGTCAAACACTCAAGAAATTTTTCTTAATTTTCATTTATTTCTATAAACACTGAATGCTGATGACTCTCAGAGAGAAGGCCTCACCTACAGTACAGTCCTAGTAATGACATACAGTCCAACAAACAAAATGTGAGCCGCGTCATCCATAATCCTGATCGTCTGACTTAGTAAAATGTCAGTCACAATAGATCAGATAGGAGGATTTCGGTATTCTGTATGCATTATAGCAATTTTTCTTAAATGATGTATACACTTTTGCATTTCGTAATTCAATGATTTTTAGTCAATTCGCTTTGCGCAAAGATAATTCCTATGTAAAGATTATGTTTGAATTCTTTCTATAACCTTTACAAAAGCGTGGAACATCATAGTTCTCAAAATATGTTTGCATTACATCAAATAAATATGACAGAAGTGGAGAAACGAAGATGTTTAGCACATGCACACATTGTAGATGCTTATGTTGCTTTATTTGAGTCACAGAAGATGGCCATAGTGACTGATAACATTCTTTAATGTCGTTGTGTTGAAAAAGATTCTGTGGACAAACACCTCAAGGGAAATAATTTGAAATGGAGGTTTGTCAAAATAATAAAAAGTTCAGTCAAATGTTCAATAATTTTCAATAATTAATAAGTATGTGCTCGTCATGCTCTCTTCCAATGATTAGCATGAACTTGTGGAGGAGTCTTAAAACAAATACAGTCAATCAATCGAAATGTGAATTGTGTCATCTGAACAAGATGATTAAATTTAGTGGAGTAATTAAAAATATCATTTAAAAATTTACAGATTTTCTGAATTCTATATGTATTATAAACATTTTCTTGTCTTGCTATACTCTCTTTCTTAGCTATTTTGTCTCTTGAATGTACGAAAGGTTATGGATGAAATTTATCAATACTCTTTACAAGAGCGTAGAAACTTTAATAAGCTCAAACTTAAATGAGTGTGCAGCTTTCAGTGCAATAGTTTGATTTGTGTCAGTTGTAATAGTTTTAAGGGTAAAACAGCAAGACTTAATTTTCGTGTTGATGTGTTCGCACATCTTGGACAGACACAAAGTTGCACTAAAATAAATATTTCAAAGAGAAAAGACTGTTAGTTAATTTTCATTTATTCCTATTATGATGACAGCTCACAAAGAGGTGTATTCACCTAAAAACATACACAGTCCAATCTTGATACAAAATCTTGATAATATTACTAAAACTAGTGGTGTAAGGAAAATGTCATTTACAAAAGATTGTAATTCTTAGATGCGACATCCTTAACAAAATCTGTTGGCATGCAAAAACACTCATAAATGTTTTAGCACAGCTATTTACACACATAGTATGAGAACTGTACATTGTATCATTAGCCATAGAAAATTATTTTAGTAATCTTTTAGTAAACCATTTCAAATGACATGATACCTACAAAAGAGTCAAAATGTACAAGTTTTGTGTTCTAGGTGAGAAATTTACACCAATAAAGGTGTCATGAACATTAGAAAACAACATGTATTTCCTTTGGCTGTTAAACACCTCGGGTAAATAATTTGAAACGTTGGTCTGTCAAATAAGAAAAGTTCAGTCATACATTTAAAACATTTTCTGAAGTAAAAAATTATGTGTTTGTCACAAACACATCCAAAGAGTTTTCTACTCATGTGAGAAAAGCACTTGAGTGCATTCACATCAGGCTATTTTAAAGAAATTAAAGAATAAAACTAAAGTTTAATTTAAAGACAATAGACAGCATGACTTGCTTTAGTGACACACAATGTGTTTAAACTTTTAAACATGTTTAAAACTGTAGGTGTAATTATTTTACTGAGAAGTTTTAAGTGAAACGTATATTTGTTCTTTTACAGTACACATACTATGCTAGATTAAAATGAAAACATTTCTTAATTAACAACAAAAAAGTAAACACAACATATATGATTTTGCTCATACTTAAAATTTAGTATACTCAGATCGTGTGTGTGTGTGTGCGTGTGTGTAGCTCAGGTATACCGTACGTTATGGGGGATAGAGATGGCAATATTCAAAATCCTTGTCCTTGTGGGGACTTTTTTTTTTTGCTCCACTGAGGAAACAAGCTTATAAATCATACAGAATTAAGTTTTTTGAAAATCTTAAAATGCACAAAGTTTTCTGTAAGGGGTACGTTTATGTGTAAGTTTGGTGTAGGGTGATGGAAAATACAGTTTGTTCAGTATAAAAACCATTACGCCCATGGAATGTTTCAACGTGTGTGTGTGTGTGTGTGTGTGTGTGTGTGTTCATTGTCTAAAGCAGAGCTTATTTAAAATGTTTATTTGTTTGTCTTGTCATATCATGTTATGTACTTTGATTTCTTTTAAACGATACTGTTTAGCACAATGGTCAACCATTGTTGTTGTGCTTTATAAATAAAATGAACTGAACTGAACTAAAGCATGATTCTGTGCGCATCTATTTGAGGTGGATGCTGTAAAGCCATTAACACAAGCTCAAAGAGGATACTGTCGTCCACTGTCAGTTAGACCCCACAATCACCTTCACTGTCAGAAGTAAATGGATAGGTGAGGTGGACTGGTGGATAGTTGGTGGTTTGAATAATTTTGAACTTAAGACTCCTCCTTATAAGTTTATCTATTCAACCTACAGATTAGGTTGTTCTGATCCTACAGAGGTGTTAGCATACACGCATAGAGATGATGAAGAAAAAACATGCCCGGACATAGCACCTTATTCAGAGGTGGATGTAGACGGGCCGGTAGGAACAAAATGGTGACTAGGCATTAACATTTAGCCTATAGATCAAACAAACATTGATCCTGTTAAGGTGTCAATACGCATCCTTTGCTCAGCCATTATTCCACAATCAAGAAGAACCCAACACCTCCAGACTGGAAGCTAGCTACAGCTCAGGGAGGAAAGCCATAAAAACCCCATGGCAAAGGTAAGAGATAAAAACATCATAAATCCATCAAAAGTCAAATCTAACATCTGTTTTGATCTTTGATTTACACAACCTAATGTCATTTCACTCAGGGGTGACAGGACCCCGGTGACGTGACAGTCAGGGGGACAGAGGGGGTCACAGAGCCATAAATCACGTCATAAATCTACACATGGACACATTTGACATATGACGACCTGTCAATCAAAGCTGACAGGTGGGTCATAAATCATCAAATTGACAGAAGGTGTATTATATAACTACTAGTGTGTAGCCATTCACGAAATCTCACAGATTTTTTTCGTTCAACAACAAACATTTAAATATATATTTCACCACTACTTAACTCTGAACATCGTTGATATGTTTTATTATTTGTGTTTGAATATGTCTGCACATTTCTGATTTTAGCGTGTGAACGGGACTTTTATTTTGGAGGGGGGATATGACATCATAAGGCTGTGCCTCCTGCTCTGTTGTGATTTGTCTGAAGAAAGGTTTGTGTTTTGAGTATCTGAACTGTTCCTAACTGTTCACCACTTTATGCTTCTAACGAGGCCTCTTAAATTAATGTTTTATTACTGAAAGCAACATTGTAATGCTTTGTATAACATTTTAGAAGGTTTTATTTATTTACGTTTTTAAGGAAAGTGCATCTGCACATGAGTAACACATTTATTTTCTTTGTTAATTATTCTCATCTTGTCCAAACTCACAGAAAAACATCCACGTGACACACTATTATAAAGATGGCGTTTATTAAAGAGGAAAGTGAAGACATTAGGATTGCAGAAGTATTCAGCATCAAACATGAAGATACTGAGGAACAAACAGGTTGGTTTCTTTCTCAAAGCTGAACTCAGTCATTTGATTCTTATTCACAGTACAGCTCTACAGAAATGAATCATATTTCTGAAGAATGTCATATGATTTTCCTAATTATGGCTTTTATTTGACCTGGAGTGTAGGCCAGGGCCGGTTCTAGACATTAGGATTTCTCCCTCCCATTTAATCAATATTGACTACAGATATTGTCATATTATTAATATCAATAACAGTGTTAAATTCACACTCGCAGTGTAAAAATTAACACTTTTTCAGGGTTTATATAGGTCCACACTAAATAGTTAAACTAACACTTGAAATAGTGTTACTTTTTTAACACTTCATAGAGTTAAAACAACACTGTAAGTGTTCACCATTAACACTAATTTGGTGTAAAAAACGAGGGAAACACTAATAGTGTTAAAACTACACTAGGTGTGTCAATAACTTAACACCAAGGGAGTTATTTCCAGTCTTAATATAGTGTTCATATTAACCCTGATTTATCATTAAATGTGATCTGCGTTCAGTTCAACTACAAATGCATGTGTATATTCAATAACAGCCAACACGTTGTATCAGTTTGAACATTTATTTTCAAAAACTTAAGAACACTTAAAACAAAGATACAAATTCACCATCATATCACACGTTAAGTCTGCAGGTCAAAAGACCTGTAAAACTTCAAAATGCTGGCAAAGTGCTCAACTTAAAATATCTTTGTAATTAAAATACATGATGCTCTGAAAAATGTTTTGTCAAAAGTTTGTCAATGCTTTGCATGCGATTCATTTACTCTTGGCAACTCACTGGTATGACCAACATCAATGTTGTAGACTAGTGTAGCAGGAAGATAAAGACATTGAAAAGGTTCAATAGTACTCAAGGTGCTGGTTCCTTCAGAAGGGATGAGAAGCTTGTCTGACCACATAAGGTGATCCTGCCCTTGATCCTTCTCAATAGCAGTAGGTATGGCAGGTCCTCCCTCTGACTGAGATGGGTTTCAATACTGGTGCAGGTGCGGGACTGTAAACCGCAAAAACAAAAATTTGTTTAAAGAAAAAAGAGTGGAAAAAGTGAATTACTCTGTGCAATGATGAATGTATAAACTAGTAACTTTTGATGATGAAATGTACTTTAAAGGGTTAGTTCACCCAAAATCCTGACATCATTTACTCACCCTCATTGTATTCCACACCCGTAAGTCTTTTGCTCATCTTTGAAACAAAAGTGAATATACTTTAGTGAAACCAGAGATTTATGTCCATCCATTGAGTCCACACAGCTACCACTTTGATGCTTCAGCAAGTTCATAAAGAGAGTGTAAAATTAATCTAGAGGAATTGAGCAGTTTTGTCCAAATTTTCTGACGAGAGATGGTTACCTTATTGAAATTAGGCCTCTATTCACAAACAGTGATCAGCAAACAAACAGTTCCTGTGAAAGCTCAAACAACACTGCTAACAGAGAATGATCCTCACAGCTTCTCATGCTTGAGCTTCCATTTAAGTTAGCTTTTCTTGTAAAACTAACATTAGCTTTATTTATTTTCTATTCCATCTACTTATTTCTTTAAAAAAAAACACTAGGTTTCTTTTTTCTATATTCTATCTACTCGTTTTCTTAAAAAAAAAAAAAAACTTTTTATGTGTACTGCATTAGGCTAACCAAGACTTGTTATAGCACTTGCACATTGTTGCTCTTTTGTTGGTTTTGATTGCTTCTTATCAGTGTTGGGTGTAACGCGTTACTGTAATTAAATTACTTATCCACTGAAAAAGTAAAGTAAGGGATTACGGTTCATTTTTAGGTAATTAAATTACAGTTATTTATAAAGTACTTGCATTACATACAGTAAATTATTTCAACGGTTCTAAAATCAATATTGAATTTGAAATGTAAATTTACTGTCTAAAGATAAAATTGAATGCAGCGGCTTTAACCCTCCGCGCGCCGGCTCGTTCATTTTCAGATTTTCCTGATTCACAGAGAAACCTTAAATACTCGGATACATATAAGACTAAAATCCTTTCCTGCCCCTTTGAGGTCCGACGCTAAAGTGCCCTTTTGGTCCGGTGCCCCCGGTCTGTGATTTCTGCCGAGGGTAGGGGTGTGCGATATGAGGATTTTTGATCGTGGACGATAAAAATGTCTCCACGATCTGCTTTTGAAGAAATAGCATAGAGCGCACATCTATCAGCTGCAGTTCTGGCGCCGCCGTATCAATATACTGGACAACGCCACATAAATTCACATCAGTGTTAACTCAGAGGTAGAGTTACTCTCTCGCGCTTTGCAACGATTGTATCGTAAAAAGCGCTATACAAATAAACTTGAATTGAATATGTAAGTCACTGTTGACCAGCAACTGTTTGGTTTTCCACCTTCTTCAAAATAGCGTTTATGTTTAGCAGAAGAAGGAAACTCATCCAGGTTTAAAACTAATTTTGAGTGAGTAAATGAAGGTATAAAAATAAAACACTTGCCTATTTTAATTTTCGGGTGAATTATTCCTTTAATGTTAATAAAACACCAAACACAAAGAGAAAAATCACTCACTACTCTTGACTAAAAACTTTAATACAGTTGCTTTAATAGGAATCAGTCTATATAGTACTTTATTTTTATATTTGTTCATTCAGTTTCTTGAATGCTGCTAAATACACCTACTGTACCTGAAAATAAAACACTTTATTTTATTTGTATATTATGTGTATTTGTAATGTGTATCTTTGCTCTCATTTTTTAATAACAAAGAAAAAATAATGACAAAGATTTTTATCTTCACCCACTTTGGCCTAAATATCCGCCATACTTTTTTATATTTTGTTACGTTGAAAGGCTTTGTCTTTATAATAAGGAAATTAGTTTGTCTGTAATGCTCAAACAACTTGCAAAATAGAAAAACCACCATGACAAAGAATCGTGATAAAATTGTGAATCATGATATTTCTAAAAAAAAAATTGTGATATTTTTGCCATATCGCCCACCCCTAGCCACCCCCCCAGTCCACGATTGTGCCCTCGTTACGCCATTTTGCCCCTGCCCCTACGGAGGTCTGTGCACGCCACTGATCTCTGGTATTTTCATAATAATTAAGTGTATTTATAATCCATTTCTAATCGATGCATTAGTAGCCTATGGAACGTAATTTCTGCCTCATTCTGTGACAAGAAGCTACAGAGGGGGACCAAACCCATACAAACACCCCACCCCCACCCCCCCACCCCCATCCACGATTGTGCCCCTCCGAGGGTCTGTGCACGCCACTGATGTTATATAACTGTGTAGTTGATCAAAATTATAATTTGAAGATCAATGTACCTCATTCATTGATGAATGAAGAAGTTTCAGAGGTGTATATATAAAATGTACTAGATGTATTTATAAAACTGCATCAGAATGATTGAAATGTTGTATAGCAATTGTCTACTTTCTGCTGTTACATCAGGATTCACGTTTGTCTTTTCACATTTCTTTTTTTATGAGTTAATGAAAATAAACCATTTTTTTTATTTCAGAGTTAATTGAAGAAAGTGAGGAGAATGAAAAATTGAGTGAAGTTGAGGGAATAAATCACTTAAGAACTGGAAAAAAACCTTTGAGTTGCTCTCAAACTCAGAAAGTTTTAAAGAAAAGAAGAACCAAGAAATCTTTCACCTGCACTCAGTGTGGAAAGAGTTTGACATGCAAACGTGATATTGAGCTTCACATGAGAGTTCATACTGGAGAGAAACCGTTCACTTGTGATCAGTGCGGGAAGAGTTTCTCACTTTCATCAACCCTTAAGTTACACATGAACATCCACACTAGAGAGAAACTGTACACATGTGATCAATGCGGCAAAACATTTTTGTGGGCTTCATACCTGAGAACACACCTGAAATTTCATACAAAGGAGAAGCCACATTCATGTCATTTGTGTGGAAAGAGGTTTACTTTACTAAAAGGTTTGAAATTACATCATAAAATACACACTGGTGTGAGAGAGTACATGTGCTTTGAATGTGAAAAGACTTTTACTACAGCGAGCCATTTAAAACGGCATGAGAGGATTCACACTGGAGAGAAACCTTACAAGTGTTCACACTGTGACAAGAGATTCAGTGCGTCATCAAATATGAAAACACATGAGAGTTCACACTGGAGAGAAACAGTTCACTTGTGATCAGTGCAAAATGTGACACAATAATGCATCAAGCAATACAATATCAACTGGATAAATCCTAACCAGACATTACAAGTGACAAGACAAAGAAACATTATCTAAAGTTTTCACAATGAATAAAGTTCATCTTCATCTTCAAGACCAGCAGATTCAACTGAGATTCCGATCAACTCAAAGATGTAGTTCCTCCCCAAAGAACAATGCCCAAAAATTTTGTTATTGTATATCAGTTAGATTCATGATATAAATGATATCGTTGTGCTTTCTTATGGGTTACATATTATGTGCAATTTTTTCATATTATTATGTTCTGTAGAACCTCATTGAACAAGACCAAACACAAAGCACATTGTATCTGGAAATGCTCCATCACAGACTCTCCCTGAATCTCCTGACCGCTTAACGCATAATTCAACGATTTTATCAACAAGGAAAGACTGGTTTACGATGAGACTCTGGGCGTTGAAGTTTCTCAGATGCACACCCAAAGTGACAAAGTGACCTCACATTCCAAAAAGGAACGCTGTTCTTTTCCCCTTTTTGGACAGAACAAAGACTCAAACTTTTATAAAGTATTCCAAAAGGACAATTAATAATCGCTGCTGCTATTAAAGCAATATACTATATTAAACAATATATATTCAGGTTGTATTTTATGAAATGAAATTAAGCTTGCTGTGTTATTGGAACCGATGGTATTTTTGTAATCTTTTGAACGTATCATTTTCCCTGTAAAGGAATCACTAGTGTTTAGTATCATATGCATGATGTGTTATTTGTAATATTTAATTTGAACCCTTTTTGGTGTTTTAGCAGGAAAAGATATCAACGTGTGTGAAATATGTTGAGTTTGATTTTGTATAAATGGTCATGATAAATGCAACTATTTGGTGTGAACTATATGTCGATTCTCAGCATCGTACGAATGATGAATACTTTATAGAATGTGTTAGGATATTTTCTTCATGAGATTAAAACAACTAAGTAGAGGATTTACGCATGGAAAATGAGCCATGCGGGGCGGGTCTCCGCCCTACAGGAACAATTTCATTGGAAGAGCATCAAGTGGGAGGAACCGAAATCCGCCAGCTAAAAACGGACCCCCAGCTCTCTGCTTGCTCGCTGACTTGCTTGAAACTTCGGCTTCTCATTTGATCGCGCTGTTAAGCACCCTCAGCCATATACCATCTGGCAAGGATCCACACATGCCTCCAAAGTTCTGGCCAAAGGAACTTTAACCCTAAGGGGACGGCTGTATCGCCGGCGATACCAACTCGTTTTTTTTTAAGACCAGTGCAAAAGACATTAAAAATACTCCGTCGATTTTGGTCGTACAGATAAGTGTTATACATCAATTGAAACTTTGAAGTGTCTATTTTTTTTGTGTACATTCACAATTACAACAAAACTTTGTGGTTTTGGAAAAAAAAAAGAAAACAAACAGGATGTGCTCTTTGTCTTCTCCATCTCCGCGAGCTGCTCTTCAAAATACGTCACTAAAATGAAGTGTAACTCAGCGAAAACTCAACACACGGACATGGGAGTTATATCTATAGAAAGCTGGAAGTGTCTACTTTGAAATGAAGTAAGTCTTATCGAAAACAAACATTCTGTGATGAAGTAATATGTATGAAACCAACACGATGTTCAGTCTTTCCAGTCTAACTCATTATTTCTAATGCGATCCCGCCCCCTCGTGTTCATATGTAAATAGCCACGTGCTCAAGGAAACGCCCAACATAAACAAAGCCAGATCGTTCCTCCCGGCTAACATTACTGTTCGTTTCTGGAAGAAGACGCGCTGAATAAAAGCTGGATTTGCCTCCAAATAAGAGCAAGAGTTCATCCAGAAGAGAAGAGCGATCTGATGAGTAAGTAATGTTTCTTTTTTTGCATTAGTTAACGTGTTATTGTGACTCAAACTTGAACACGTTTATTTTTTTTCCCAAACAAAAACATGATGAATGCTACAATGTTTAGAAAAATATTTAATGTTCACAAATGGATTTAATAGCGTGCTAAACGATAATAATTAGTTTCTCAGATATAAAATATCCTTTTTTTATAGTACAAAGTACATCTTTTGTAGTACAAATCCATACATACTAGGCTATATGACTACAAAATCATAGTTCGTTTTTTCTAAACAATAATAATTAGTTTCTCAGATATAAAATGTATTTTTTTGTTTACGATAGTACAAAGCATGTGTGAGTCTATAAAACTCATAGAATATTAACATGCTCACAAATGTTTGTTTTTTTGGTTTGTATTTTATTGAATCAGATACCTGCACCACAGATGATGAATCCTGACGTCTCTTCAAACTGTTTTCCTTTGAGCGTTCTGTATCAACATCAGATGTTCAACTACACTGATATTATATGGTAAAACAAGCTCCTTGACCACTGATTATGTTTTTTTCTTATTGAATCCATGGAAAGTAGCAGAAACACTCAAATAACACACGTAAATATCAGGCATGATTTACTTGTCACTTGTTGAACAGAATCTGTTGCAGGAATGACTCAAAGTCTGTTCACATCTCTGTGGTTAGATCAGTGTGCACAATAATGTGTCTTTGACCTTCATTATGTATGTTTTGATTATACGGTGTTGTAAATAAAATACAAATAATAAAAAAAAACATTTGTTCAATCTCCTCACATTCTCTCTTACCTGCCTCAAAGTCACTGTCACACTGATGGGCCATTAGCAGCCTTTAGGGGAGGGCCCTTTGTGTCTCAGGTGAGAATCACTTAATATTCAAGGACATTGTCACTCCCTCGCATACAGGCTTTCAATCACAAAACATGTCTTAAAAAATTTTAATCAATGTATTGTTTTCTGTAAATGAGTAAGCAGAATGATTCTCACTTAATTGTGAAGTAAATATTCTAGCCGACAAGACTGATGTTACAGGGCTGACGAGACGTGAGACAGGCGGATCCATATGCAAGCTTTTATTATAGTACATGGTCAATACACAGGCAGGGTCGGACAGTGGCAAACAGGTATCACAAAGACGAGGCAAAGAATAATCCAGGAGCACGAGCAGGAATCAGAACACAGGGAAGACTATGAAAAGGCTAGGCAAAAACTATGACAAATAAGGGGGCTCCGTAAGGTAGCTATCGCTAGGGGAGTGATATCCGCTAAACAATACTCGGCAGAGAGTAGGAGAACGTCCAGAGTGTATGTAGTGTGTGTGTGATTGGGTGATTGTGATTGTGAGATGGTAAACAGGTGCAAGCGTGATCAGTGTGAACAGCTGTGTTGGTGCAGTGGATGATGGGAAATGCAGTCCTTGAGTGATCTGTAGCTGATTGTGTGGTGTGAAAGTCAATGTGATGGGTGAGTGACCTCTGGTGGTGAATAACCAGAAGTGCATGGCCAGGATTTGTGACAACTGATTACTCAAGTCTTATTCAGGACTATTTAGTGTGGGTCTTATGGCCTTATTTCAGCTACATTATATTTCCCAAAACTTACTAACCACGCATAATATTTTTTTCTAAAAAAATACAAACATGTACATCCATCTTGGTCACATAATATTGGTAGCAAAGTTTGTGCTGAATACAAAAACAAATACATGTTGGTCATTAGTATGTTATAAGTAGCTGAAATAAGCACAAATATCAGGACATGTCAAAACATCTCAAGGGCCCCAAAATCACCTCAGACCCCAGAGGGTTTTAAATAAGAAGTTTCTTTACAATGATGGGAATTAAATGCTGACTGTAATTCTTCACAATTGCTAATTTTACTGCAAAGTTAAACACAAATAAAAAAAATGATAGACTATTTAATATAGCTGTAATAATGTCTAAGGTGTCCCCAGAATGAGTCTGTGAAATTTTAGCTCAAAATATCTCATGGATAATTATTTCATGTTGTAAATGCCCTTCTTGGGTGGAAGCAAAAATACAGTTTTCATATGTATCTCATTCAATGCCAGTGAGCTGCTGTTCCCTTTAGAACAGGGGTTCCCAACCTTTTTTACTCCGGGGCCCCCCTCTTTCTCCGGTCAATTTTGCAAGGCCCCCCTGACATTTCCTCTTATACTGTACTTCTGCAGCAGAGAGAAAAGTGTTTATTTTTAAACTTTTTTTATTAACCAAAACATTTGTTTTGCCTTATTATTATTCTACTGCATGTCATAAAAAATAAAAAAATTCAAACAAACTTTAAATTAAAGCTATACTTCATAACTTAAAAAGGAAACCCTCTGCTCAATTCTAACTTTTTAAAATAATATAAATGCTATAAACCTATATAAAATAATATAAACCTACCATACCAAACAGGACAACAGGGAGATGCCAAAAGACCACTCACTACACCTGTCCCATTGAACTGGACTGACTGAATATCTACTGAAAATATAGCCTACTGTTTGTATCCATTAAAAAAAAAAAAAACATACAAATGAAAAATACAGCAAATAAATTTTAAATCTGTTGAAACACATCGATCTGAAGACGGGATCAGTGAACAGTTCCTCCGTCAGAGCGCGTCTGATGCTCACATGTCTATAACAAGCCTCACAAGATCCTCCTCTATGGGTGAGCATCCATTATAAAACACGCACAGGATATTAATTTAGACAACTATGCAAACATTGAAATTTCACACAAAGGGATCATAGCCCCGAGAGCGCACACTTTGTGAATCATATAATGCGTGCCTAATGTATGACTCTGATACACAGGAGTGTCATAGGCTACATTAGGCACGCGCAAGGTCGTTATTATTACTCTAATCGTTTTTACCTTTACGTTAGCACGACAGTTTGCTTCATGCAGCCGAGAGGTGTAGTTTGCGTGCAGCGGTTGGAAGTTTTGAGCCGATGTTCAGTCTGTATTTAACAGTGCGATGAGGCTTGCTGCGCAGAGACCGAAGCAATCAATCACAGAGCACGAGAGAGGTCGTGCTTTGATCATTTTAATTTAACACATTAATAATAAAATTAAACAATTATAGGATAATATTATTTAAGCCATCTCACGGCCCCCTTGGAGGATCACTGAGGCCCCCTAGTGGGCCGTGACCCCCCGGTTGGGAACCCCTGCTTTAGAACAACAACTAAAACATCTGCATGTGTTTTAAAGCCGTGTCAGTTTGTGTGAGAACTAAGTTCAGATACAAACGAAGTTATGTTAAAAGCACAGAAAAAACTCAAGTTCACTTAATCAGGGTTTCCATGAGGCCTTAAAGTTGTATCAAATTTTACGACCATAAAAAAGTCTTAAAAGGTACAAGAACGTCTCAATTATGACTTCCAATTATGAAAATTATGATGGCTTATTGTGATGATAAAATTTCAAAGACTATGATTTTATTGAATAAACATGAGCATTGCATGGTTTAAAGTCAGGTGCTTTGTTTACTGCCATTACCGATTAAACAGCTTTATTTCTGCTGTTCCAAAAGCACCGCCTGCTGGCAGAAAATTAATGCATTTTCAATGAGGCATTTTCAATTTTTTTCAGATCAATGTGAAAATTGACCCATGCTTTTACACAGCAAATACGCAGTTGTACATGTGAGCCGGTGGATCGACAAGAAGCTAATGCTAATGCATTAAAAATGCTGTAGATACCCTGATATGTCTGTGAATGTGAACAGCTGGGGAAGAAATCACATGTGTGTCAGTATTTTAGATCTGTGAACATGGGTGTCACTAGGCCATTTTTAGGGGGGCTTTAGGCGCAGAGCAAGAAACAAGAGGACAAGGTGTGTGTTTATTGACAAAATGTCATGAGGGAGCAATTGGTTACTCATCTACTGATTAGTTTTCATTGCGTTCATCCCTCATCACACCAATGTGTTTCCTAAAGCAAAAATGTAGCCCTTAACATATGAATATAACATATGAATGCATACTTTATAAACAATCATGTTGCTATTTTCATTTGAAAATTTAACTTTCAATTTAAAATATATACTATATATAAATATATAAGTCCCTGGTCTTTCCAGATGCTGCAGGATGAAGTGCTGTAAGATTTAAAAAATGTGTTCATGACTATGAAGGTAAGTTATTGTTTATCAAGAATACCATTATGATGTTGTTTAAGAGATAGCACCGCTAGCTAGTTAACTTCAGCCTAAACAGTTACGACAGTGTTTATTTGTCAGGATTTAAATGTACATTTACGTGTCTGGGTACTCTCCTGGGATTACCAGGCTTGGTCAGTTTCTGATAAGAAAGAGGAGTGAGGGTCTCTACTTGTGTATAGCACATAAAATGAGCTTCACCGGAAGTTTACGAGTTTGCTTTATGTGGAAGTGCATATGGTCAGTTGAGACATTTTTTAAGAAACAGTGCTTACTGAAATAAAGAATTAACTTGTTTTGGAGTGACTTTCTGCTTTGTAACTTTGCAGATCTTATTCATGCTCAAACAGCAACATTACACGCTAAAGAAAGTTGAAAGTGTAAAAAGCATAAAAGCCCCTGTTACACATAAATGCTGTTACATATGTTAGTGATTTGTATTAATGTTTTGTTCTGTTGTTTTCTATTGCTTCTGTGAATGTGTTGCTTTCAGATATGGTTAATTGGGGACTTGTAACTCCACCTGTCAGTGATGTTTGAACCACAGTGATGTGTCATTTCAAAGTTATAACAAACATCTGCTGCTTTCTTCCTGAATATTGCCAGTTTTCTTTTAAAATCAATTATTACATGGAATTATTGTGTGATGAGCTTTGGTCTAATGGTTAAGTGGGGAGTTTGTCCTTGTTTCTTTCCCCCACATTTCTATATATTTTGCACCTTCATCCCTAGAAGATTTAGTAAATCAGTGATTGATATCTGTCTTTTTTTTAAAGGATTAGTTCACTTCCAGAATAAAAATGTACTAATAATTTACTCACCCCACGTTGGTTGAATTCTCCATATAGCGGTGAGTAAATTATCAGGAAATTTTTATTCTGGAAGTGAACTAATCCTTTAAACAGAAGGTTTAATTGGCAGCTTGATAGTCTCAAAAACTATATCTTAAAGAAAGTGAAGAGTTGGCAATATTGAGAAGTGATTCTCAGATTACATATAATGCCTCTTTTCAGTTGCTTAGTGGGTACAGGAACTAGTTTTATGTTGGTTTTTACTTTACATGTCTGTTGCATTGTGCCATTAAATTGGGGTTAATTTTGATTTGTCTTTTTTTTGCCCTAGACCTGATGGTGCTGAAAGAAGAGAGTCAAGAACTGAATGTTATGGAAGAGAAAGATCAATATAAGAATCAATGTGGTTTTATAACTGGAGAAAAATCTTTTACTTGCTCACAGAATGAAAAGACTTCCTCAAGTAAAAAGGCTCAAAAGACAGGAAGGAGTAGTTATTTCACCTGTCAACAGTGTGGAAAGTGTTTTAGACAAAAACAAGGTGTTAAAAGACACACGAGAATTCACACAGGAGAGAAACCTTATGCCTGCCAACAGAGTGGAAAACATTTCAATCAAGAAATAGCTCTTAAAAGACATGTTAGAATTCACAATGGAGAGAAGCCATACACGTGCCAACAGTGTGGACAGTGGCGTACCGTGGGGTTTCAGTCAGGGCCTTCAGTAAGCAACTGTAAACTACATATATACATCTTACACATCTGTTACAGCTAACACAGCCATATGCATAATGCATATATTAAGCCGCACACAGGCTCTCAACAACAATGACGGCTGATCAACAATTTCAACAGTAGGCTAGATTAGTGTGGGATAAAAGCAGAGTAAATTTCCCTACATGGATCAGTAAAAGTAATCCGCCAATACACGGGTGCACATTCACGTCACTCTAAAATGAAGATGCGCCCAAAGCAGCAAAACTGTACAAATGCTGGACATCCACACAGTATTATCCACAGTATTATCAACGCACCACGTACACCCCATAACAATGTGCATAATACAATACTCATCAAATAATAAAGCACTCACCTGTCACTTGTAAATAAAGTCCATGGGTCTATCATTCCATGTCCCTTTACTCGGATTACACGGCCAACAAAATAACTTTTGCTCGGTGCTAGCTGTTAGCCACTCATAGCACTCATAGTTGCAATCTTTGAAATGGTGCATAAAAACTTTGCTGGCCTTTGTTATCAAATTCAGTTTTCTCTTCCTTTCTGAGTTATTGTCTTTTGTCTGCAAAAGAGCGCCTTGAAAAAGGCGTTTTTAGTAGATCGGCAACAAGATCGGGGCAGTCGTGGCCTAATGGATAGCGAGTCGGACTTGTAAGGGGAAGGTTGTGGGTTCGAATCTCAGGTCCGGCAGGTGGGGGGAGTATCCTCCTTTAATACCACGACTGAGGTGTCCTTGAGCAAGGCACTGAACCCCCAACTGCTCCCCTGATGCTGTAACATGGCTGCCCACTGCTCCGGGTGTGTGTTCACTTAGGATGGGTTAAATGCAGAGAATACATTTCACTACTGGTTATATACACTCTATGTAATTGTGTATGTGACAAATAAAAAAATGATCTTAATCTAAGATCTGGTGTAGGCGCTGATGACTGCGGCTGTCATTTTCTTTTCATTGTGTTTCTCTTTCGTTCCTTGAAAATCCCTGACTATAGGGGCAGTCTAACCCTAACTCTGGGGGTAGCACTGGGCACGTAGCTAGACCCAGAGGGCGTGCTGTCATTGAACGTCAAAATTTGATTGGCTGATGATTCTGTCACTAATGTTCGTAACAAATCAGATGCGACGTCTTTCAACAAAAGGGTAGTACCATCTGTAGTGCTGGCCTCAGACAGAGACCCAGTTCAACCTCAATTAAACTAATCATAGGCAATTTAGTGGACATTACACAAATTAAAATGATACATAAATAAGCAATAAAAACATTTTCCACACAATTTTATTTTTTATAGGGCCAGCGGAGCAGGCCCTGCTTCCCCTGACGGCCCACCACTGCACAAACGTTAAATAGATTGTCCCTGATTGACCATATACAGCTAGTGCTGGGTATCGATTCGATTCTGATTCACAAGCTCTCAATTTGATTCTCGATTTGATTGAGTGAATATAGATTTACTACAAATGCTATTGATATTTCTAAAAATGATCAGTGAAACTTTTGGACAAACATTGAGTGTTTTTGCAAATACAGTATATTTACAATAATTAATGTATAAATGCAATATTTCAACTTTCATGTACAGCAAGCATATGTGAATGAAGTTGTGTGTTGATGAGAATGGATGATGAATTGTTAATGAATTCTCATTAATCCACCTTAGAAACATGTTTGTAAAGCAGTGTTTAAAGAGGTCATGTACCTATAACAAGTCTGACACTGGCGAGTGACCATGGTATAAAAAGGGTAATTCATAGCTAAATGACTTTATCGTGAATATTTGCTTTGGATTATCATTTAACAGTACTCATGCAGAACAAATGCACTGTATATTTTTATTAGTATAGCAAGAAAGAACACTATTTACTTTCTTCTGGGGTATTTCAAATTAAAATGTTTAGTCATGGACTTTGCATGAACTTTCAACAGGTGCCGCAACTTGCTCGAATCGGAGGAAAGGATGTGAAGGACTGTGTCCACAAAGTCCTTGACAGGTATGTTTCAACATATTAGCAGTACAATGATCAAGAAATGTAATTACATGATCAAAATTGCTGATACTTAGTTTTAAAAGGTCATGAAAAGAAACCTTTCAGCTTGCTCATCTCCACAACTTTAAAGTTAAAGGGATACTCCACCCTAATATTAAAATTCTCTCATGGTATATTAATTTCTTCTGTGAAACACAATACAATGCAAAAATATATCTTTAAGTCCACACGAGTCCATTTGAGTCCTGTTTCTTTAAGTGTAAATTTTGTGACACCCCTTCACCTTGGACTATCAGAACCCGCCACCTCCTGTGCTGGAGTGTGAAGTGATTTCAGACTAGGTGTATATTATGATATCTATGAATATTCTATTCTTAACTCCACTATTCTTAATGAATTTTAAAATTGTCTTTATTATTTTACCAGATCCTTGTTTTGTGTTTAATATGTTGCAGATTGAAAACTCAGTGCATCCTAAATTCTGTAATTCTCTTTGTAGTTCATTCCTTTCCTGTTCATACCTAGGACAGAGTAACAACACATGATCAACTGTTGCCTTTACTTGACATATTTCACATAATTCAGTATTATGTTTTCCTATTATATGAAGTGTAGAATTAAGTTTTGTATGACCCATCCTTAAGCCCCGTTCACACCAAGCACGATAACGATAAAGATAACTATAACGATAACTATATTAGCGTCCACACCAGCGAACGATATCGTCTGTTTATTCTAAGCGCACGTGCGTCTGCCGCTTTAAATTCGCGAGCACATTATAGCAGGATGGATTCTGATTGGCTGTCAGTGTTTTTATCGTTCATCAGCTGGAAGAAAAACGTTCTTGTTTAGATTAGTGTGGGATAAAAGCAGAGTAAATTTCCCTACATGGATCAGTAAAAGTAATCCGCCAATACACGGGTGCACATTCACGTCACTCTAAAATGAAGATGCGCCCAAAGCAGCAAAACTGTACAAATGCTGGACATCCACACACCGCACCACAGTATTATCAACGCACCACGTACACCCCATAACAATGTGCATAATACAATACTCATCAAATAATAAAGCACTCACCTGTCACTTGTAAATAAAGTCCATGGGTCTATCATTCCATGTCCCTTTACTCGGATTACACGGCCAACAAAATAACTTTTGCTCGGTGCTAGCTGTTAGCCACTCATAGCACTCATAGTTGCAATCTTTGAAATGGTGCATAAAAACTTTGCTGGCCTTTGTTATCAAATTCAGTTTTCTCTTCCTTTCTGAGTTATTGTCTTTTGTCTGCAAAAGAGCGCCTTGAAAAAGGCGTTTTTAGTAGATCGGCAACAAGATCGGGGCAGTCGTGGCCTAATGGATAGCGAGTCGGACTTGTAAGGGGAAGGTTGTGGGTTCGAATCTCAGGTCCGGCAGGTGGGGGGAGTATCCTCCTTTAATACCACGACTGAGGTGTCCTTGAGCAAGGCACTGAACCCCCAACTGCTCCCCTGATGCTGTAACATGGCTGCCCACTGCTCCGGGTGTGTGTTCACTTAGGATGGGTTAAATGCAGAGAATACATTTCACTACTGGTTATATACACTCTATGTAATTGTGTATGTGACAAATAAAAAAATGATCTTAATCTAAGATCTGGTGTAGGCGCTGATGACTGCGGCTGTCATTTTCTTTTCATTGTGTTTCTCTTTCGTTCCTTGAAAATCCCTGACTATAGGGGCAGTCTAACCCTAACTCTGGGGGTAGCACTGGGCACGTAGCTAGACCCAGAGGGCGTGCTGTCATTGAACGTCAAAATTTGATTGGCTGATGATTCTGTCACTAATGTTCGTAACAAATCAGATGCGACGTCTTTCAACAAAAGGGTAGTACCATCTGTAGTGCTGGCCTCAGACAGAGACCCAGTTCAACCTCAATTAAACTAATCATAGGCAATTTAGTGGACATTACACAAATTAAAATGATACATAAATAAGCAATAAAAACATTTTCCACACAATTTTATTTTTTATAGGGCCAGCGGAGCAGGCCCTGCTTCCCCTGACGGCCCACCACTGCACAAACGTTAAATAGATTGTCCCTGATTGACCATATACAGCTAGTGCTGGGTATCGATTCGATTCTGATTCACAAGCTCTCAATTTGATTCTCGATTTGATTGAGTGAATATAGATTTACTACAAATGCTATTGATATTTCTAAAAATGATCAGTGAAACTTTTGGACAAACATTGAGTGTTTTTGCAAATACAGTATATTTACAATAATTAATGTATAAATGCAATATTTCAACTTTCATGTACAGCAAGCATATGTGAATGAAGTTGTGTGTTGATGAGAATGGATGATGAATTGTTAATGAATTCTCATTAATCCACCTTAGAAACATGTTTGTAAAGCAGTGTTTAAAGAGGTCATGTACCTATAACAAGTCTGACACTGGCGAGTGACCATGGTATAAAAAGGGTAATTCATAGCTAAATGACTTTATCGTGAATATTTGCTTTGGATTATCATTTAACAGTACTCATGCAGAACAAATGCACTGTATATTTTTATTAGTATAGCAAGAAAGAACACTATTTACTTTCTTCTGGGGTATTTCAAATTAAAATGTTTAGTCATGGACTTTGCATGAACTTTCAACAGGTGCCGCAACTTGCTCGAATCGGAGGAAAGGATGTGAAGGACTGTGTCCACAAAGTCCTTGACAGGTATGTTTCAACATATTAGCAGTACAATGATCAAGAAATGTAATTACATGATCAAAATTGCTGATACTTAGTTTTAAAAGGTCATGAAAAGAAACCTTTCAGCTTGCTCATCTCCACAACTTTAAAGTTAAAGGGATACTCCACCCTAATATTAAAATTCTCTCATGGTATATTAATTTCTTCTGTGAAACACAATACAATGCAAAAATATATCTTTAAGTCCACACGAGTCCATTTGAGTCCTGTTTCTTTAAGTGTAAATTTTGTGACACCCCTTCACCTTGGACTATCAGAACCTGATTTAAAAAGACTAACATTATATGGACAATTTTTTTTTCTAAAATCTTTGAGTTGTTAGAGTTCCACAGAAGAAAGGCATATGCTGTATTCCACACAGCGTATTTAAAATGTAATGTGACCTTACACCTTCTGTCCTGTCAAACACATAAGTGCTCTATGCAAAACACAGTGGAAAATTACACTTCTTTGTCTGTTATTTATTTTACTCATTACTGGAGACGTGACCTTTATGTTTATGGTCATTTCCGGCAGCATAAATGGTATATAGCATTCGTAAGTCTGCACTGCACTGCCATCAGTAAATGACCAACACAAAATGTATTTCTATATGTAATTACGCAATAAAATATCAAATTTATTCTGTGATGATTATCAGAACCTGTACTGTGCATCATCTTGCTTGGCGGTAGATGTTTAGAAAAAAGCCTAACATACATTTTTTGTAGCGCGTCATGCTACCCAATAAATCACAAGCTTTGCGTTTTGTTACTTTTAGCATGAAACAAAGTCTCAGATTTAAAATTGTGTCAGTTTTATCACGAAATACAAACAATAAACGTTGTTTTGACTCTCTTTATGTTGGTTTTGCTGGAGCGCACGCTAACCGATGCTGGACGTGCATTGGACACTTTAAGTTTGGAACCATAGCAAAGTGAACAGCATCTCAACTATTGCTGTGATAGAATGAGTCCGCGTGGACGCGCCTCGTCATGTCATGTCAAATTATTTCTCACAAGGCTGGACCCATCTAAGCCTGTCTAGGGTTTACTTTACACCAAAGTGTTTTACGTCCAGCTGGTGCAGTCATTTACTAAAGTATGTTGCCGTTAAGATAAAAAAATAATCTCTGAATTCATGCAGGACTGATCAATGACGATAGATGAATATTGTTTGAATCAACCCTTGTGCGACTTCTACAATTAGCTAAATCATTTATTTACTGCACAAGGACCACGAGACTCCATATAAGCTTATAAGGCAATGATCAGTGATCAATACAATTTTTCACTTATCTCTTCAGGCTCTTCAGTAATCGTCTCATGGCCCATTTTAATATGAAGGGAAAGGGGAAAAAAGACAAGACGGCCCTGGAGACCTCATACATTTACAGAGCAATCCGAGGTATGCACAGGCTGTGATAAAATGTGCAAAAGGCCAGATGTTTCAGTCCATGTTGGACTTTGCTATTTCTTTGTGCAAAATGATGTTGGCCTACACTGTAAAAAATAAAAGTTGAGCAAACTTAAAAATCTGCTGAAGCTGGTAGCCTTAAACTTTTGAGTTTTCTCAACTTATTTTTTAGGAGATTTTTGAGTTGTTGTTTTTTACAGTGTATCCATTTTGAGTTTCCTTGTGCTTCTCAAATGGGGTGGCATCTTTCAAGTAATGCTTTCTTCTTCTTCTTCTGTGGATTTATTGGCGGGTCGCATACCAACTTTTTAGGTGCATACCGCCACCTCCTGTGCTGGAGTGTGAAGTGATTTCAGACTAGGTGTATATTATGATATCTATGAATATTCTATTCTTAACTCCACTATTCTTAATGAATTTTAAAATTGTCTTTATTATTTTACCAGATCCTTGTTTTGTGTTTAATATGTTGCAGATTGAAAACTCAGTGCATCCTAAATTCTGTAATTCTCTTTGTAGTTCATTCCTTTCCTGTTCATACCTAGGACAGAGTAACAACACATGATCAACTGTTGCCTTTACTTGACATATTTCACATAATTCAGTATTATGTTTTCCTATTATATGAAGTGTAGAATTAAGTTTTGTATGACCCATCCTTAAGCCCCGTTCACACCAAGCACGATAACGATAAAGATAACTATAACGATAACTATATTAGCGTCCACACCAGCGAACGATATCGTCTGTTTATTCTAAGCGCACGTGCGTCTGCCGCTTTAAATTCGCGAGCACATTATAGCAGGATGGATTCTGATTGGCTGTCAGTGTTTTTATCGTTCATCAGCTGGAAGAAAAACGTTCTGGAAGTGATTCCAATGATATCGTTTCTCTGTGCCTTTATCGTTATAGTTGTGGTGTGGACGCTGCTATTCTTTAATACTGAGAACGATTTTTAGAACTATATCTTTATCGTTATCATTATCGTTATCGTGCTTGGTGTGAACGGGCCTTTAGTCTTGTTAAAATGACCTGGGGCCCGTTTCAGAAAGGTGGTTAAGTGAAAACTCTGAGTATGTTAACCCTGAAATGAGGGAAACTCTGCGTTTTCCGTTTCAAAATGGAAGGTTTGTCAAACCCGGGAAAGCAGGGTAAATCAAGCCCGTTTCTGAAAGAGAGGTAACTTATACTCAGAGTCGGTTACTGTGGTAACTTACGCTGTGAACCTAACCTGGTCGGGAGCAGGTTTTCTTTGGTAAACCCAGAGTTTCCTTCCATCTCATCCCCCTTTTTAAAGTGTAAGCATGTTTTAATACCTCATTCATGCATTCACACTGCAAAATTGCTTTTCTTACTGAGTATTTTTGTCTTATTTCAAGTACAAAGATTTAAAAATTCTTAAGTTAAGATGCATTTTCTATAGATGAAAAAATATCTAGATATTTAGTCTTGTTAAAATATAAAAGTGCTCTCCATAGGGTAAGAAAAATAATCTTAATGCAAACGGAAACAAGAATGGGCTATTTTTAATTTATTACCGCATTGCCAGATAATTTGCAAAATAAAATAAAAAATCACTTAAATTAGTTTTTTTTTTCCTTCATGGAAACAAGACTAAATACTGTATATTATTTATTTTATTCTAATTTTTTTACACCGTGTTCATGTGCATATTTATTTGAGCGGTCCTATTTTAAATGGTAGTTTTCTTCAAAACATCGGAGATGCAGAGCACATTATAAGTCCTGTATGCAGATTTTAAGGAAAGTGTGCATTGCTCTCGCGCTCTTTCTGAGATTGTTTTTCATGAGCACAAATCCGTCAAAGAGGAGTATCACAGGACTGTAGGTCAGTGGTGTAGAAATGAGGCTAATCTGATAAATGACGTTCACTTGATAACATCTTTCTGTGTCCTCTGGAAGTAACCCAATAATCAGAATTTCCTTCAGGATCTCCAGTGTGTTTGGATGCACTGATGACAATCATATCTCCAACATCGCATCTTCTGAAAAACTAATTACTGTATGGAATGAAAGGATGCCAGATGGAGGGGTAGTACGAGCCGTAACCACCACCACAGCTGTTAAATAAACTAATTATTCACAATTGTCTGGTCATCTTTATTTCCTAATACAAAAGCAAAAGTTATTCGTTTTACTTTTGGATCTGAGAAATCTTCCAATACTTGACCATCTCCTCTTCATCTGTCAGGTTCTCGTTCTGCCTTCTTGCTGTCGACAAGCCAGTAGTTAATTTTATTGCTCTAATTAAGAAATGTATAATTATAATTATGTGAATTATAATATTGATATTAGAAATATTTAATTATGTGAAAAGAGTGTTAGACTATGTGGAAAAAGCTGCAGCGCGTTGAAATAGACATTGAATGATATTTAATGTCAAATGTTTGTAAAGTCATTTAGCCCACACCCATGAACCTTTCATGCTTAAAGCTTTACCTTGATTGAATTGTGTTTTTATACTTCATTTTTACCTGCTGCCACATTCTTGTTTCTTCTTTCTGTCTTTTTCCCTTTTTTTGTGGCCATGGGATACCATTAAAACGAATATTATTTCAATAATTTACAGTTTTCACCTCTGATATTATAACGGTTATTAAGTTATTGACAGTTATTAAGAATTAAAGTTACGCATTGACGGAAGTATGCACGCTGACGTCTTTTTGGTGGGAGCTGTTGCCATGGTGAATCGTAATTTCGGAGCTCCACTGATCATGACTTTTCATAGTCTTGGTGCACGTGCTAAACTCAGAGTCAACCTACTTAGAGTTGAGTAAACTAACACAATTCAGCTGTTCTGTAACCGAAAACTCAGAGTTTCCCATCTCAGAGTAAGTCAACTCTGAGTTCAAGTTTAAACTCAGAGTTGGTTGAACCTCCTTACTGAAACGGGCCCCTGGTCTTCTCTACTTAAGTTTAGTATCATTTTGCTTTGACTTACCCTGTATTGTATATTATAAAATTGTCTTCCTGTTTTACAGTCATTCAAATTCCCTTGCCATTTCCAATTGCAAGCTTCTTTAATTATACTTTTCCCCTCCATCAAGTAATGCTTTTAGGGTGGGTTCATTTTTTATGTAGGATCAACATGGCGTACAGCACTTAGGGCTAATTAATTAGTTAATTTATTCGAATTATCTCATGATCTGTCTGAATACTTGGTTGGAGGGTTGCGCTCAACCCGTTGAAAGCACTGATAGTTTCAATCAGTTTAAGTAAAGCAAACAAGCGTGCGCGCGCACACACACACTAGCTATTGGAGCTTGCGTTTGACTGTTTTGTTCGAACAGGGTTGTAAAAATGGATAGGGTTGAAAAAATTCCATCATAATCTATTATTACCCGATAATTAATTAATTTATTATTATTTTAAAACGATCTATGTTGTTTATGAAAAGTGAACAGCATAACTAAGATAGGCTCATAAAATTTTTAAATATTTAAGATTTCTGTCTTTCCACTTACAGCTGCAGTGATGAAATGGAGCAAGGATGCAACTGAAGAAATGATTAAAAAACATGCTTCAGAGCACCAGCGAGAAGCGGGGAGGGACACACGCACAATAAACAATTATACAATTTAAATTAATATAAATAAATCAGTTTTTATTGAATGCGCCGTGTGTCTGTTTATTTGTCCTGTGGATGTCAATATTGGTTTTCAAAAGCCGTCATAAAAACTGTCATTCTGGCTCTTCAGGGGACGTCATATTAACGTCAGACAAAGATGTCTTTTGGACGTACTTTTGCTCAGTGGGAATTGCTTCAGGCTCCAGACCAGCAAACTGCCAAAACTTTTATACTGCTTTTATAGAGGTGCTCACACTTCTTAATTCCTATGTTAACAGTAACTAACTGTGTCACACATGGCTTTTATTTATATTTTTGCAAGTTATCATGTGTTGTTCATCTGAGGTTGTATTTTCCATATTTTAAGACCAGTCAAGGACCAGATTTTTTTTATTATGTCCTGATACAGAAAACCAAGGAATTCAAGAGGGTGTCCTAACTTTTTCACATGACTGTGTGTGTGTTTGTGTATATATTTATATGTTTATTATATTTGTTTTCTAATGTAAAATTATATCAATTTTAGCAAACAAGACTTTTATTTTAGTCTGGTGGTGTGACGTCATACGGCTGCGCCGCGCTCCCGCGTCTGTGTTTCTGCTGGTTTGTGCTTTTAATCATTTAAAGTGTTTAAAACTCGTTGGAGAATTGCACATACAACTGTGAAATGTATTGTTAGCTAATATAACACTGTAATGCTTTATTTAGTGACATCGCAGTCCCTATAGAGTGAATCATTTGACCTTAAACGAATTCTTTCACTGGATAACGGATCTTTTCGAAACTCCGAATCATCACCACCTGATGACTTTTGCTCTTTGCTTGTCTGGCTGTTATAATTCCGTTATAGCAGTCAAATAAAATATAATATTAAAAAGTCAAAGGGTAAAGAGCCCAACTAAAGTAAACACTGACCACTATAATGGAGATTTTCTCCTTTGGTGATTCTGCTTGTTAACATTAGGTGTGTTCAATAATGGTCGATCATCACTCAGTGAATCTCTTAATTACCTCATTAACTTTAACACCGCTTCAGTGTTACTTTTAACACTCTGTAGTATGGAGTCATATAAACACCCGGCAGTGTTAATTTAACACCGGGGATTTTGCTGTGTTAGAATGCAGGATCTCCCATTGAACTTGAGTCAAACCGTGTGTGTGCTAGTCTGATTGGTTAATCAGTACATCCTATTACGCCAGGTCCAAATGTATACATTCTGGAGGCATCCAGAAAACGGAAAGTAAGGCAATTTAGGATGTGGGTTCATTGTGGTAACACACAAAGTATGTGGTCCAACTTTAAACAAGATATCAGTTGGTATAGAATGGTCCCACTGGCAGACACCAACTTCTACTGTTAAGCATGGATTGGAATATCCTGTTCGCAAGGAGCAGATTATTCCTTGATCAGTGCTATCACAATCAGACACATCATAAGTTTGATTACTATAAGGATTCAACCAATCACCCTTTAAACGCATAGTCCAGTAAGATCCCTTGGTTATAATAGGTAATACATGATATTTACATAGTGTGTGAACTTCAGTTACTTTAAATTGTTCCCACTTCCCATAACACACAGTATCATTACAAACGGTACTGTGGGCACCTAACTTAGGGTGAATCCCATTTCTCTGTCTTACCCCTTCGTCTTCCCCTACCCCTTCGTCTTACCCCTAGCCCTTGTCCCTCGAAACCGAGTGGTAAGCGCTAGGGGTGAAAACATACCCCTATGAAATGAGACACCACTTGGTTACGGTCACGTCATCGTACATCGTCGCTAGCTGGCTGCTACGTCACCAGAGGTGACAAGTGTTGATCACAAACTTCCAAGATGCCGTCTGCAAGTGTGTGTATGTCGATCGGAAGGGGGAAGGGGTAAGACAGAGAAATGGGATTCACCCTTAAGCCAATATTCCTTATTAATTTTCCATAATTCCTTCCAAGCATTATAATTGGAAGACATTATGGTTTGCTGTACATTACGAAGTTACATCTTTGCTGAAAGCATATTGAGATTGAATTCTGTCCAATTCAACCAATCTGACACATTATTCCAGCGGAAATCATTAATAGAATGTTTCAATATTCGGGCAGAAACTACATCCCAATAAGCTTGATATTTCTGGGAATATATCCTGGATGGCATCCATCGCCCTAACTTTTGTAAGGCATCATGTGAATATCTCCTTACATTCGACAGTTTGTTAGTGGTCACTTGTTTGTCACACTTGTATGTATCATACCATGCTCGTTTGTTTCTACATTTAGGTATAGGAGGGAAGAGAATGGTCCAAAATACAGTTGTGTGTTTGACAGCATTAGCAACAGGTGTGCAAGTGTGTGGTATCGGTACAACATGTCGATCTAAGTGTTGTGGCTTACTAACTAGGGATGCATCGATCCGATACTCAGGATCGGTATCGGCTCCGATCCAGTCATTTTCTGCGGATCGGGTATCGGTGAGACAAGACCGATCCAAATCCGATATTCTGTATATACTATTCTGTGTTATTGTTAAGCCCCACGAAAGCACAAAAACATTATAAAGCACCATAGAGTCCAAGTCCAAGTGTTCTGAATTCGTTTCATAGTTTAATGTGAGGTACAGATGAATATTTAAGTCGTTAAATTGAAGTTCAGGTAAACTCTTCTCTGCTGCGTCTGTCTGTCATCCTCCGTTCAGCGTTCAAACTGCGTGTTGCGTTCGGTTACTACAGTCAAAACAATGAAACTCTCTTCAAGAGCGCTCAATAACTGAGATTGAAAACCGTTAAAAGAAAAGGCTCAATAAACTATAGCGCAGATTTAATAAGCTACTCATCAATCTCTCTTCCCTCTGTGTTTTGAACATCTGCGTGCTGTGACTCCGTGCTGCTTCAAGCGCATCATTCTGCGCACGGGAAGCGCATAAGCGGAGCTGTTCATATTATAATACTTTTGCACAATGAAATATTATTTATAGCGTTTCTTGTAATGTCCTATCAAGGCTATTAATAATCTAATGTATAGCACAGTAATGGAGGCAGCAACATATGATAGATAGGACTCCTCTATCATATGTTGCTGCCTTCATTACTGTGCTATATATTTAAAAGAAATGTCTTTTAATTTTGTAGTTTATATTTATAAATATATACATTTACTTGTTTTCATTAATGTATTTTAGAACAATACAAAGAGCAATGTGTAACATTTTACCAGATTTAGTCCTTCACATATTCACTTTTATTTGTTTCCCACTAAATAATGTTATTTCACTAAATGTTTAGATTTTATAAGATTGTGCACTCATGATTTTTCTAGAATAACTTGCTGCTAAATTATCCACTAATCTAGTTTAAAATCTCCCTTATAGTATTTTTGTCATAGATTATGAATGGGTCTGTTTACATCTGGTCATGTCATGCGTTTTCTCTGATCAGATATCTATCTGATTTGTTTAAGCGTTTCCATTTACACTTGGCCACATAAATGGATATAAATCCAATCTTCAATTCCCGCGCTATATTTCAATTTAACGAAGTTCACGTCAACGAAATCAAAAGCGCTGCATTTTATTAATTATCAGCTCATTTCAAGATCAAAGACCGCAATAGGAGAGCGCGCAGCATCAGCACTGGAAAGATATGTTTGTCTTACTACTTTTAATGAAGATGATTGTGTTGAGCGTCTGTGACTTTCTTTCAGTTTCATTCTCGGCAGTTTGAGCGTCTGCTTGTTGAAGAAATACTCAGATACTCGTCCGCAGTGACGCTTGTTGCATTAGCGCAGTCATATCTGACTAAAATGTCATATAGCCTATAACACGGTCTCACACATTTATTATTTTAATATTTTGGGAGGAGTAAAATTTACATATGTGGTTTCAACAACCAGATGCATTTACACTTGTCCAGTTTCGTCTGGAATGTGGCCCAGACCACCTCCTGAAGTGTTGAGCGATCAGATTTATATTACAAAATGCATGAAGTGACCAGGTCAGGTGTAAACATGCAGCCCCTATATATTTTCATGTTATTTTTCATTAAAATTAAATTGTTTATTAGCTTGTGTTTAACACACAAAAGAGTGACACAGAAGTATATAAACATTGATTTATAAAAAATAAAAAAAAACTGTGCTAGGATCGGATCGGATCGGAATCGGCCGATACTCAGAATTTTCTGGATCGGATCTGATCTGAAAAAATGGTATCGTTGCATCCCTATTACTAACCCATGGTATTACCGTACCATATGTGGACCTGTTGTGGATTTTAGTAGAGTTAAGCAGTGTCAATGGTCTTGGATTGTTGGTAACCACACTTTGTGACCCAGTAATGTTCTGACCATCACATTTCCGTGTAGTATAGTTCCCTATACAGAGTGATACATTAGTTTGTACTTCTACTGATAGATCTGTTGGGCAATCTAGTATTGGAAGATTGCAATTACCTCGATAACAGAGACTAGTTTTGTATATCACGCAACCTCCGGTTGGCCTTAGTATGCCCACCGGACATGCAGCATTAGCTTCACAGATGATATTGTCTTGTCTTCTAGAATGTGAATCACTTTTCCATCGCAACACCAGTCTTTTGTACGGTTGTACTTCTATCCCAGGCACTTGAGCAAAAGATCCGATGATCCAGCTCAGGCTAATCAGTTCAATCAACAAGATGATGATTTTCATGGTGACTCAGGTATACTCTCTTCTCTCCAGCGTTTAATGGGAATACTATCTTCCCACAAAACGAAACCTGCAAGACTGATCTGTACGGCTGAAACTATCGCGATCCTGTATGTGGAACACACTCGTTGTGCTTTTCCTCGACCCAAGATGACTCGTATTTCATGACGTACGTGGACAATTGCAGATTTTATCAACAACCCTGTTGACGTTGATAGGCGTTTCCCTGTTGCCACCACTCACTTTGTCGGACGCAGGGATATCTTCTTCAGGCTCCAGACCAGCAAACTGCCAAAACTTTTATATTGCTTTTATAGAGGTGCTCACACTTCTTAATTCCTATGTTAACAGTAACTAACTTTTTCACACATGGCTTTTATTTATATTTTTGCAAGTTATCATGTGTTGTTCATCTGAGGTTGTATTTTCCATATTTTAAGACCAGTCAAGGACCAGATTTTTTTATTATGTCCTGATACAGAAAACCAAGGAATTCAAGAGGGTGTCCTAACTTTTTCACATGACTGTGTGTGTGTTTGTGTATATATTTATATGTTTATTATATTTGTTTTCTAATGTAAAATTATATCAATTTTAGCAAACAAGACTTTTATTTTAGTCTGGTGGTGTGACGTCATACGGCTGCGCCGCGCTCCCGCGTCTGTGTTTCTGCTGGTTTGTGCTTTTAATCATTTAAAGTGTTTAAAACTCGTTGGAGAATTGCACATACAACTGTGAAATGTATTGTTAGCTAATATAACACTGTAATGCTTTATTTAGTGACATCGCAGTCCCTATAGAGTGAATCATTTGACCTTAAACGAATTCTTTCACTGGATAACGGATCTTTTCGAAACTCCGAATCATCACCACCTGATGACTTTTGCTCTTTGCTTGTCTGGCTGTTATAATTCCGTTATAGCAGTCAAATAAAATATAATATTAAAAAGTCAAAGGGTAAAGAGCCCAACTAAAGTAAACACTGACCACTATAATGGAGATTTTCTCCTTTGGTGATTCTGCTTGTTAACATTAGGTGTGTTCAATAATGGTCGATCATCACTCAGTGAATCTCTTAATTACCTCATTAACTTTAACACCGCTTCAGTGTTACTTTTAACACTCTGTAGTATGGAGTCATATAAACACCCGGCAGTGTTAATTTAACACCGGGGATTTTGCTGTGTTAGAATGCAGGATCTCCCATTGAACTTGAGTCAAACCGTGTGTGTGCTAGTCTGATTGGTTAATCAATACATCCTATTACGCCAGGTCCAAATGTATACATTCTGGAGGCATCCAGAAAACGGAAAGTAAGGCAATTTAGGATGTGGGTTCATTGTGGTAACACACAAAGTATGTGGTCCAACTTTAAACAAGATATCAGTTGGTATAGAATGGTCCCACTGGCAGACACCAACTTCTACTGTTAAGCATGGATTGGAATATCCTGTTCGCAAGGAGCAGATTATTCCTTGATCAGTGCTATCACAATCAGACACATCATAAGTTTGATTACTATAAGGATTCAACCAATCACCCTTTAAACGCATAGTCCAGTAAGATCCCTTGGTTATAATAGGTAATACATGATATTTACATAGTGTGTGAACTTCAGTTACTTTAAATTGTTCCCACTTCCCATAACACACAGTATCATTACAAACGGTACTGTGGGCACCTAACTTAGGGTGAATCCCATTTCTCTGTCTTACCCCTTCGTCTTCCCCTACCCCTTCGTCTTACCCCTAGCCCTTGTCCCTCGAAACCGAGTGGTAAGCGCTAGGGGTGAAAACATACCCCTATGAAATGAGACACCACTTGGTTACGGTCACGTCATCGTACATCGTCGCTAGCTGGCTGCTACGTCACCAGAGGTGACAAGTGTTGATCACAAACTTCCAAGATGCCGTCTGCAAGTGTGTGTATGTCGATCGGAAGGGGGAAGGGGTAAGACAGAGAAATGGGATTCACCCTTAAGCCAATATTCCTTATTAATTTTCCATAATTCCTTCCAAGCATTATAATTGGAAGACATTATGGTTTGCTGTACATTACGAAGTTACATCTTTGCTGAAAGCATATTGAGATTGAATTCTGTCCAATTCAACCAATCTGACACATTATTCCAGCGGAAATCATTAATAGAATGTTTCAATATTCGGGCAGAAACTACATCCCAATAAGCTTGATATTTCTGGGAATATATCCTGGATGGCATCCATCGCCCTAACTTTTGTAAGGCATCATGTGAATATCTCCTTACATTCGACAGTTTGTTAGTGGTCACTTGTTTGTCACACTTGTATGTATCATACCATGCTCGTTTGTTTCTACATTTAGGTATAGGAGGGAAGAGAATGGTCCAAAATACAGTTGTGTGTTTGACAGCATTAGCAACAGGTGTGCAAGTGTGTGGTATCGGTACAACATGTCGATCTAAGTGTTGTGGCTTACTAACTAGGGATGCATCGATCCGATACTCAGGATCGGTATCGGCTCCGATCCAGTCATTTTCTGCGGATCGGGTATCGGTGAGACAAGACCGATCCAAATCCGATATTCTGTATATACTATTCTGTGTTATTGTTAAGCCCCACGAAAGCACAAAAACATTATAAAGCACCATAGAGTCCAAGTCCAAGTGTTCTGAATTCGTTTCATAGTTTAATGTGAGGTACAGATGAATATTTAAGTCGTTAAATTGAAGTTCAGGTAAACTCTTCTCTGCTGCGTCTGTCTGTCATCCTCCGTTCAGCGTTCAAACTGCGTGTTGCGTTCGGTTACTACAGTCAAAACAATGAAACTCTCTTCAAGAGCGCTCAATAACTGAGATTGAAAACCGTTAAAAGAAAAGGCTCAATAAACTATCGCGCAGATTTAATAAGCTACGCATCAATCTCTCTTCCCTCTGTGTTTTGAACATCTGCGTGCTGTGACTCCGTGCTGCTTCAAGCGCATCATTCTGCGCACGGGAAGCGCATAAGCGGAGCTGTTCATATTATAATACTTTTGCACAATGAAATATTATTTATAGCGTTTCTTGTAATGTCCTATCAAGGCTATTAATAATCTAATGTATAGCACAGTAATGGAGGCAGCAACATATGATAGATAGGACTCCTCTATCATATGTTGCTGCCTTCATTACTGTGCTATATATTTAAAAGAAATGTCTTTTAATTTTGTAGTTTATATTTATAAATATATACATTTACTTGTTTTCATTAATGTATTTTAGAACAATACAAAGAGCGATGTGTAACATTTTACCAGATTTAGTCCTTCACATATTCACTTTTATTTGTTTCCCACTAAATAATGTTATTTCACTAAATGTTTAGATTTTATAAGATTGTGCACTCATGATTTTTCTAGAATAACTTGCTGCTAAATTATCCACTAATCTAGTTTAAAATCTCCCTTATAGTATTTTTGTCATAGATTATGAATGGGTCTGTTTACATCTGGTCATGTCATGCGTTTTCTCTGATCAGATATCTATCTGATTTGTTTAAGCGTTTCCATTTACACTTGGCCACATAAATGGATATAAATCCAATCTTCAATTCCCGCGCTATATTTCAATTTAACGAAGTTCACGTCAACGAAATCAAAAGCGCTGCATTTTATTAATTATCAGCTCATTTCAAGATCAAAGACCGCAATAGGAGAGCGCGCAGCATCAGCACTGGAAAGATATGTTTGTCTTACTACTTTTAATGAAGATGATTGTGTTGAGCGTCTGTGACTTTCTTTCAGTTTCATTCTCGGCAGTTTGAGCGTCTGCTTGTTGAAGAAATACTCAGATACTCGTCCGCAGTGACGCTTGTTGCATTAGCGCAGTCATATCTGACTAAAATGTCATATAGCCTATAACACGGTCTCACACATTTATTATTTTAATATTTTGGGAGGAGTAAAATTTACATATGTGGTTTCAACAACCAGATGCATTTACACTTGTCCAGTTTCGTCTGGAATGTGGCCCAGACCACCTCCTGAAGTGTTGAGCGATCAGATTTATATTACAAAATGCATGAAGTGACCAGGTCAGGTGTAAACATGCAGCCCCTATATATTTTCATGTTATTTTTCATTAAAATTAAATTGTTTATTAGCTTGTGTTTAACACACAAAAGAGTGACACAGAAGTATATAAACATTGATTTATAAAAAAAAAAAAAAAACTGTGCTAGGATCGGATCGGATCGGAATCGGTCGATACTCAGAATTTTCTGGATCGGATCTGATCTGAAAAAATGGTATCGTTGCATCCCTATTACTAACCCATGGTATTACCGTACCATATGTGGACCTGTTGTGGATTTTAGTAGAGTTAAGCAGTGTCAATGGTCTTGGATTGTTGGTAACCACACTTTGTGACCCAGTAATGTTCTGACCATCACATTTCCGTGTAGTATAGTTCCCTATACAGAGTGATACATTAGTTTGTACTTCTACTGATAGATCTGTTGGGCAATCTAGTATTGGAAGATTGCAATTACCTCGATAACAGAGACTAGTTTTGTATATCACGCAACCTCCGGTTGGCCTTAGTATGCCCACCGGACATGCAGCATTAGCTTCACAGATGATATTGTCTTGTCTTCTAGAATGTGAATCACTTTTCCATCGCAACACCAGTCTTTTGTACGGTTGTACTTCTATCCCAGGCACTTGAGCAAAAGATCCGATGATCCAGCCCAGGCTAATCAGTTCAATCAACAAGATGATGATTTTCATGGTGACTCAGGTATACTCTCTTCTCTCCAGCGTTTAATGGGAATACTATCTTCCCACAAAACGAAACCTGCAAGACTGATCTGTACGGCTGAAACTATCGTGATCCTGTATGTGGAACACACTCGTTGTGCTTTTCCTCGACCCAAGATGACTCGTATTTCATGACGTACGTGGACAATTGCAGATTTTATCAACAACCCTGTTGACGTTGATAGGCGTTTCCCTGTTGCCACCACTCACTTTGTCGGACGCAGGGATATCTCAATACCTTCCACACTCGATGACCAGCCAACCTTGGTTGATAGTGCCAGGTGATGTTGTGCTCGAACAGAAGCTTATCTCTCTGGTTTCCCTTGGCGCGGGATGATGCACTTGTTGCCAAGCAGAGCCCGTTTCGGTGTGACGGCAGAAGATCTGACCAGCCGTCGGTGGTTTGGATCAGCTCCGTTCCATTTTCATCTCCTAACCACCAATAGGCCTCATCTCCAGACATCTCCGAAAAACAGCCATCTGGTCAACAACCATCTCCATCGATTCCTGCACAAGAAAAACACACACATACTTCGCAAACGTTACTATGACTCTCTGAGATAAAATTTATTAGCAGGGACAAGTCTCCATCGTTCTTCTCCTGGTTCCATCACTGCAACAGTATTATCTTGTCCCATTGGTATTATTTCTGCTGGTTTAGGAGGACCATCGTGTTGTTCTTTGGCACCGCTTTTATCAGTTGAACCAAATCCACCCTCCCCCCTTTCTGTTATCAGTGAGGGTTTAGGTATTTCTTCTACATTTCCCATGTGTACTGGCTTAATCAGAATTTGAGCCATTTTACTCCCCTTTTCTAAGGGAAGTGGCACTTCTGAAATGTTTTGGAGGACTACCTTTATAGTCCCTTGATAGTCAGAATCAATTACTCCAGCCAACACGATTACCCCCTTTATTGCCAGGCTTGACCTTGGACATATTTGTCCATAGTGTCCAGGAGGACACTGCACTCCAACTCCTGTTTCCACTATGGTGACTTCCTGTGGGTTTAAAGTTACAGTGGTTAGTGAATATAAATCTAGGCCCGCTGCCAATTATCCATTCTTTTATTGGGGTGATGAGTACTTCATATTCACGGGTAGGCAAATGGCCTATTTTCAATTTCACCTGAGTGGCTACAGCCTGTATCGATTTTCCCCCTATCCCCATAGCAGTCAACCGTTCTCCCTTAAAGTTTGCTGGATTGCCGTATATAAGGGTGGCCTCCGCCTCCGTATCAATTAAGGCCCTGACATTTTGAACATTTTTGGTTTTCCAATAAATTTCCAGCAGTACATAGGGTCTAATATCCTCATGCGACCAAGAAGATGCACGAATTGCGGGGGCTCGACCTGATTCCTAGTAGTGATGTTCTTGGGCCATTTCATCCAATTCTTTACGTGGGTAAAGACTCTTTTTTTTTCTTATTTTTCCCCTTCTTACATTTCTTTTTCCCATTAGTCCCCGATCTGTGTTCAAAGACCTCTGCCTTTTCTTCTGGTTCTTCCTCTGACTCATCCTCCAAAGAAGATGACCCTGAGGAAGCAAAATACACATCTTTCTTTTTATTCTTTGACTTGTACACAGAGTGATTACATTTGCAAGTCGGTTCATTGAAGGACATACGCTCACAACACTGCACCATGCTTATCTGTTTCACCGGTTGCGGTGGATCTCCCTTAACCATTCCTTTCTTGCGAGCCATTTTGATTAACTCACTAGTGGGTTTTCTATCCATATCTTCTCTATTATCCCCTGCTTGTCACAACAGAGCCCATAGCTGTTTACCTGATTGCCTCCTCCAGTATTTCCTGATGTATTACCATTATTGGGAGTAAATCGTGGTTTCTCGATTTTGTCCCATTCCCCCAAATCACCTAACTCCCGTAATTTGGTAACTGTACCTCCTATCGTCCAATCACATTTCTCATGGATAAAGTCAGTGGGGTGTCATCTAACTCTCCTGTATGCCCTGTGACTGCAGCTACCCTCATAGCTAATTCTCTTAAACATGAAACAGCCTCATTCAAAGTGTGCCATTTTCCCTCCTTTGAGGGCCAACTACACTCATCTGGGAAGCGTCGATACACTGCATTAGCAATAAGGGTTAACAAGCCACTTTCATTTCCATCAAGAGCTTCTGCCTCAGTTTTCATTCCAGCTCGGACAATCGGATCATTACACAGATCTAAGAAGTGCATACTATCAATAGCATCCACTCTGATCTGACTTGCTCCCTGATCATAAAGACGCACTAGCCAGTGATCAAGAGGCTCTCCCGATTTTTGTTTCATTCGCTCTCTGATGTCTGAAATTTCATGATGAGTATAATCTTCCATCACATCTTGCCTGTTATTACCCAATGCTCTCTGCACTAATCACCTTCTCTGAATTGGTTTTACCTGAACAGATGGAGGATCTATTTCAGATCCCTCATCTGGACCGACATCTTCGTCCGGTCCAGTATCATAATCATCAGAATCCTAAATATTCCCATTCCAAGTGGACGGGTCCCACCCGTCAGCATTTGCGGTAGCTACAAATGTCCGTACTTTTCGTGCATTTGGTTTTCGCTTCTTTTTAGCATTAACTTTGGCTACCTGAAGAGCAGCTTTTTCTGCCATACCAGTCATCTGATTAAGACGCTGGCGCAAAATTTCAGCTTGACCTTGCGCTAATGAGGCGTGCCCTAACGCTTCCGACATTTCTTTCATTTTTTCATTCTCTCTAGCTTTCTGATCTGCACGCTCATGCTGCTTTCTGTAAGCAGGCAACACGATCCACAAGCGACTCTGTAAGCCCTTGAATGGATCCTTTTCCGAGACAGCAACCTTTTACAAGTATGATTCTACTTGATGCATGTCTGCGTCCCTCAGCGCACCAGACCAGCACCTGTCCCGAGAATGCCGGGCGACAGGCGCTTATCCCACGGCTGAGCTTCCACTGTTTCTGAACGATTCTGATACTTTAAAATTAGGTGCGGTTTAAGAACAACCCTCCAAGTGGGAGAGAAAGCAAACTGGCCAAGCTCGCTCCCCCTCCCAATTGGGTGCACTTTGTTTTAATTACAGAAAAAGATGAGTTCTTAATTGGCAATACCTCTGAGGTTTCGTAATCAATGTGGTGCTAGGATCCTGCACCTAAAGATGATCAAACAACAACAGTTTCCAACCTTATCTTGAAGGTCTATGCAATAGACTCCCTTGTACTTTCCCAAGAGATAGTGATGTTGTTTTGCATTAATTACGACCTTGGAATTATCCCCCTTAAATTTCATTCCCACTCTGTTCATCCGTTGAGCACACAAAACAACCCATCCTTTACAGGCTTACTTTTGACCAATCACGTTTCTCTCCGGTGCCTTACTTTTGACCAATCGTCGCCGGCCGCTATTATTGTCATCTTTGAAAAAGGTAAGGCTTTGGTTTACTTCATTATTGAATATCACTCATTATTTGTTCATATACAGTGTGTATTTTTGGGAAAATGAAATGCGCCAATTAAGTTAGCTAGCATGTATAGCACACGTTTTCTTCAGTACCAGTGAACCTGTAACTTTTCCCATGATATACAGAAAACATGTCGCTACTGATCAGATAAGTTAAAATCATTGGCCGTCCGTACGTATGCAACCAGGGGTGCCGCTTGAGATTCTATGACTGAATATAATGATTAAACAAAAATTACATATATTTGGTAATAATACTAGTGACCTCTTCCGAGCCACCGTGCCAATCTTGGGCCCCTAGAATCGTTACCAGCACCTCACCCCCGCCCCCCAAATTACATTAAAACTTGTGTTTGAGGAACCAAAAAAATTGATTAATAATGATCACATTATTAATAATGTTATTATTATTATTATTATTAATAACAGCAACAACAAAATAATTATTATTATTGCAGCTGTTGTTGCTTTAATTATAAAAAGGAAGACAAATATATTAATTTTATATTATAATTGTTCTGTAAAATAAAATTAATATTTGATAATATGAAATAAAAATAATTATAATGCATTAAGTAAATAATTAAAATAATTTTATTTACGGTACAAGTTACAATACTAATATTTATGGAATAAATTCCTCGTTTTCAAATGTTCAAACCCTCCTGCTGTTCACATGTTAAATTCATGCTTTTAATTTAATTAATTTATTTATTTATTATTGTCAGACTCTATGCAAATGTAAATAAAGTAAACTTAGCACACATTGCATTTCAAAGACCAGATCATATTATGTGATTATCTTGCAGCATATTAACTACAGCTATTAAAAACTTTTTTGGTAACACTTTACAGTAAGGTGTCATTTGTTAACATTAGTTAATGTATTAACTAATGTATTAACTCCGCTGCACACCTCAGACCACTTCCTCATCACTTCTAACCTCACACTAACTCCTGAAATAGCACACGCTCCTTCGCAGGTCACCTTTCGGCGTAACCTACGCTCGCTCTCTCCCTCTCGCCTATCCTCAATGGTTTCATCCGCACTACCTTCACCCTCTCAGTTTTCAGCACTCGACACAAACAGTGCTACTGACGCTCTTTGCTTCACTCTAACATCTTGCTTAGACAACTTTTGCCCCCTTTCATCCAGATCAGCACGCGCTACCCCCTCTGCCCCCTGGTTGTCCGATGTTCTCCGTGAACATCGTGTTAAACTAAGGGCTGCAGAGAGGAAATGGCACAAATCCAAAAACTCTACCGACCTTACTGTGTATCAGTCACACCTCTCTTCCTTCTCTGCAAATGTCTCCACTGCTAAAATGACATACTACCACAACAAAATTAACAACTGTTCCGACTCTCGCGCACTCTTCAAAACGTTCTCTTCTCTTCTCTGTCCACCTCCCCCTCCTCCTTCATCAACTCTTACAGCTGATGACTTTGCAACTTTCTTCACAAATAAAACAAAAACCATCAGTGACCAATTCCTCACACCGCAAACTAATAATAACTTCATAACGACAAATAAACAATCTCTCACTTCCTTTTCTCCTCTCTCGGAGACGGAGGTTTCCAAACTCATCCTTTCCAATCATCCCACTACTTGTCCGCTAGATCCTATCCCCACTCACCTCCTTCAAGCCATTTCTTCTTCGGTCGTACCTGCTCTTACTCACATTATCAACACCTCGCTTAACACTGGTACATTTCCCACAGCATTTAAGCAGGCTCGGGTAAGCCCACTGCTTAAAAAACCTGCTCTAAATCCAGCACTTTTAGAAAACTACAGACCGGTATCCCTTCTTCCATTCATTGCAAAGTCACTTGAGCGAGTTGTGTTCAACCAACTCTCTCTGTTTCTTGCACAGAACAACATTCTGGACAACAACCAATCTGGCTTCAGAAGTGGACACTCAACTGAGACTGCCCTACTCTCGGTTACAGAGGCCCTGAGACTGGCAAGAGCAGCTTCCAAATCCTCTGTACTCATCTTGCTGGATCTGTCTGCTGCCTTTGACACAGTTAACCACCAGATCCTCATGTCCATCCTCAGAAAGATGGGCATCTCAGGAACCGCCCTCCTGTGGTTCGAGTCTTACCTCTCCGATAGATCCTTCAGGGTGTCTTGGAGGGGTGAGGTTTCAAAGTCACGACTTCTTGCTACTGGAGTTCCTCAAGGCTCAGTGCTTGGACCACTTCTCTTCTCCATCTACATGTCGTCATTAGGATTGGTTATTCAGAAGCATGGCTTTTCCTACCACTGCTATGCTGATGACACTCAACTCTACTTCTCATTCCAACCAGATGATCCGACGGTAACAGATCGCATTGCAGCCTGTCTGAGTGACATTTCTAGCTGGATGATGGACCATCACCTTCAGCTCAATCTTGCTAAGACAGAACTGCTCGTGTTCTCTGCCAACCCATCGCTTCACCACAACTTCTCTATACAGCTGGGTTCATCAACCATAACTCCTTCCAGGACTGCCAGGAACCTTGGAGTTGTGATCGATGATCAGTTAAGCTTCACAGACCATATTGCTACAACGGCCCGGTCCTGCAGATTTGCCTTATACAACATTAGGAAGATTAGGCCCTTCCTGCAAGAGCAAGCTGCACAACTCCTTGTCCAAGCTCTTGTTCTCTCCAGACTGGACTATTGTAATGCTCTCTTGGCGGGCCTTCCTGCATGTACTATCAAGCCTCTGCAACTGATCCAGAATGCAGCAGCCAGAGTGGTCTTTAATGAGCCAAAAAAAGCTCACGTTACCCCTCTCTTCATCAGGTTACACTGGCTACCAATAGCCGCTCGCATCAAATTCAAGGTACTGATGTTTGCCTACAAGACCACAACTGCCACTGCACCAATATACCTAAACTCGCTGGTTCAAACTTATGTGCCCTCCAGAAGCTTGCGTTCTGCAAGTGAACGACGCCTTGTGGTGCCATCCCAAAGAGGTACCAAATCACTCTCACGGACCTTTTCCTGGACTGTGCCCAGCTGGTGGAATGACCTCCCGATCTCAATTCGAACAGCTGAGTCTTTAGCCATTTTCAAAAAACATCTAAAGACACATCTTTTTCGCCAACACCTGACTAACTAATACTAACTTACCTATTCTATTTAAAAAAAAAAAAAAAAAAAAAAAAAAAAAAAAAAAAAAAAAATCCTAGCTACGTGTACTGTGCTAGACTAACTGAGACTTGTCATGACACTTGTATACTGTTGCTCTCTCGATGTTCTGATTGCTTCTATTGTTCTCCTCATTTGTACGTCGCTTTGGATAAAAGCGTCTGCTAAATGATTAAATGTAAATGTAAATGTAAATGTAAACTAACATGAACAATGCATTTATTACACTTTATTAATCTTTGTTAATTCAATTCAAGTTTGTTTGTATAGCGCTTTTTACGATACAGTTGTTGCAAAGCGCTTTACATGAAATTAAGTTTCTACAATATATTTATACATTGTAGAAACTTAATATATTAATTTATGGCAAAATTTGTTAATTCTGCATGTTGTTGGGGGATCAGAGGTTGGCATCCTCTGAGGTCCTCCGAGGGGTTGGCATCATCTCTTCTCAGGTGTTTGGTCATCTCAGATCATTTAAGGGCTGGATCCAGACTGAAGCTTGCGTAATTCCTAGTGAGAAACAGAGAAACAAAGAGACATAATTAGCGTAGCTGTTGTTCCATTCAAGCATAAATTATTTGTTCAACCCAAGGTAAAGAATAATAATGTGCGTTTGATCAGATATAACTGCAGTACAAGATTAAGAGATGCATTATATGAATGCATTATGTGAATGCTTGGCTAAAGAGACGTGTCTTTAATCTAGATTTAAACAGAGAGAGTGTGTCTGAACCCTGAACGTTATCAGGAAGGCTATTCCAGAGTTTGGGAGCCAAATATGAAAAAGCTCTACCTCCTTTGCTATTCTAGGTAATGTTAATGAATGTTAATGAAAATACAGTTGTTCATCGTTTATTCATGTTAGTTCACAGTGCATTAACTAATGTTAACAAATACAACTTGTGATTTTAATAATGCATTAGTAAATGCTGAAATTAACATTAACTAAGATTAATAAATGCTGTAGAAGTATTGTTCATTCTTAGTTCATGTTTACTAATGTTGTTAACTAAAGAACCTTATTGTAAAGTGTAACCACTTTTTTTTGTTAACAAAGAAAGCTGAAATGAGAAAGTTAAACTAAATAAAAACATGAAATAAAACAAAGCACTAAAATTACTAACTGAAAAAAAAAATTGTGATTTGAAAAAAAACGGACAAAATCAATAAATATAAAACTAAAACTAAAATAAAGACTGAAAATATAAAGCTAATTTAAAATATTAATAAAAACTGTAATAGCATATAAAAAATACTAAACACTGTTGTGCAGCCCCGTTTGTTTATTTATTTTAATTTTACACTGTTCACAGTCATCAGGGCTCGCAAAATCGCTAGCCCGACGTCCCGGGGCTATTGTGTTTTCCAGTCGGGCTACCAAAATGTATCACTGCCCTGCCCGACGGGCTACCTCCCCGCGGGTTCTTAAAAACTCCTAAAGTGAGTTGTATCAAACTTAAGGCCATAAAAATTTTAAATACGTTAAATGGTATAAGAAATGTAATTATATTCTCAAGAGTTCTACAGTTGGGGACGGAAAGACAAGAGTCACGATACTGGATTCAACTTCAAAAGGCAATGATGTCATTGAATAAATATGAGCTGCACTTTTGTGCGGATGTCTTTATTTGACTGTATCTGAAGGGAACAGACTGTCCTCAGAAACGTGTCGTTGGCAATTTAATTTCACTTTAGCAATAATTCCTGATTAAACAGCTTTTATGAGCATGGAGCTGCTTTGTGTCCAATCGTTACCGGGGAAACCACAATATTTCAGCGCTCCTAAAGCGCCACCTCATGGCAGAGAATTAATTTGCATAGCCAATAAGCCTGTCTTGCCATTTATGGTCAGATCAATGCAAATATCAACTCAGCAAACACAGAGTTCTAAATGAGAAAGAAGTTAATGTGCCTTTCTAAAAATCTAAACAATTAAGACTATATCTATATCTATCATCCAGCCTCTTCTCGAGGGGCTTGAAAGACAGGAACTTCTCATTCCTCACCTCCAGGGACAACAATTGTGAAAATTGCTGAATGATCAGATCACCTAAAGAAAGAGTGAAAGAAAAAGCACTCACATATATATAATAATCCAATCAAATGTACATGTGAAAATTTTTTAAATAAATAAAGCTAATAATAATAAAAGTCTCTTCTATTAAAGTGAATTTAGATAGCATATTACAACATTTAATTTAGCTTTATAGGTGAATAACATATTCAATGTTTCAGTTCACTATATTCAGTGAGTATCCCATCCCAAAAAAGTTAGAAACATCAAAAAAATAAAAATAAATATAAAGTGTGAGTAGAAACTATGCAAAGTTACTGATATTTATTAATTATTAAAATAAATAAAAACAAGAAATAAAAAAATAAAAAAAACAACAACTAGGGATAGAGGCATAAGCACATCATTATACTCTATACATTACAGAATTATAAAAACAATAATATCTGAAACATATGAATGGGACTTCAATCCTTGCAAGCCGCACAAACAAATGTCTCCAGGGTGGATGGCTGAACACATGATTTGTGAAACCGGCGCAGGCAGAAAAAACAGCTAATCTGAAAATTTGGATCAATAAAGACAATTCAATGATAACATTAAGGATGCATGTCAATGTTTGCACATACTCACCCAGTTAGTATCTCCGCTTTCCTCTCCACAGCCAAAACACAACAGGGTTAGATCATCTAGAAAAACATAGATGAAAAATAAAAAAAATTAGGAGGCCAAGGACAATTTATATAGATGTAATGCTCTTCTTGTGTCATGGCCGGGAAGAACTGCAATAATCATAATGAACATTTAACTTAGCTTCTTGAGACATTCACAGCTCAAGGATTTTTACTGCCATAAATTCTACTGTATATACTAATGTCTGAAAATATTGAAACAGCCTTACTAGATGACAAAAAACTACAAAGAAAACATCAAATCTCTATGTTACATTGATCTTGGTTTCTTCATGTCTGGATGGCTGCTTGCCAGAGCTGGATTACCTCCCCTGTTGCAAAGTCGTGTGTCTATGGTGTATTATGTGCTTTTGTTGCTGAGGTGTTTTTCCTGTTCTCACACTGTACTCCCCAAGGAGCATAGTCTGGGGGTTATTTTTTTCTCCTTACATTCCTCTTGTTTGCTGTATTTTTCTTCAATTCCCTGTCTTCCTGTCCTGTCTACCCCATTGTCATATATGTATGTTGTGTATGGACAGGTTGATGGCTAATTTTGCTGGTACTTGTGACTAGTGACAATAAAGGGCTACTACTTCATCAGACACCAAAAAGCCTTCGTCAATTACTGTAAAGTGACTTAGCAATAAACATTTTTGAGGAGGTTGATGAGTCACTTCAACTTTTGAGAACATCTGTGTGTAAGAGAGCAGTGGTTCTCAATTCCAGGCCTGGGGATCCCTGCTCTGCACATTTTGCATGTCTCTGTTATTTAACACACCTGATCGAGATCATCAGCTTGTTAGGGTAGAGAGATCCTGTGTCCCAATGTGCATACTATCCATCCTAAATTCTATGCGATATTAGAAATTTTCAATACGATTTAGGGCAAATAGGGTGGATAGTATGCACATTGGGACGCAGGGAGAGACATGAACTGAACTAACAAGCTGATGATCTCAGTCAGGTGTGTTAAATAAGGGAGATATGCAAAATGTGCAGAGTAGTGTCTGTCTGTGTGTTTTTTTTTGTGTTTTTTTACCAATAAAATAAATCAGACTTTTAAAGAACTGATCATGCATCAGTGATTTAAACTATGTATCCTAAAAGGAACAGTGCTTTATCTGAACTTGAGAATGAACAACTTACTGACCATGAAACTTACCACTATTTTCTAGAAGAGTGACAGCTATGTCTTTCCTGAGCTTGTTCACTGATGCTTCACTATTGGAGAACTCTATTGGCTGCAGATGGAGAATGCATTCGGCAAACTACAAAAAACAAAACAAAACAAAAAGGTAAAAATCACATTGCTTGTTTAGGACAGTGCTATTTTAAATTACTCTGTTTATAATGACCGTGTCCACCATCATTTCATCATACAGCTTTGATACCTTCAGTGAAAAAACTCCACAGGATGAGGAATCACTCTGTTTGGGATGAGGAACTTTCTCGCACGTCCAGGTTGAGGCATCATATCCTCTCTGATACATGAATGCCCTTAAATTGACAAAAAAACAATGTAACAAATGACAGTGCTATGCATTGTAGTTTCAAATGAATTACTGAAAAAAGCCTTTGATCTTATTTTTTAATACCTTGTCACCTCCTGGCACTTCCTTATATTGATATTACTTTCTCCCAGAGGGTCTAAAAATAATGCCTTCTTCTGTGATGGCAGGATAACCTTTCAGGATTTTAGAACATATAGAAACATAGATATGCAACTAATGTACCATTTTGGTTTGGTTTATTTTAAAAACAAAGCCAGTTGCATCTTATACCGTAACTGTCCAGTGGTTGTGCTCGTTTATGATGCCAACGATGAAGTGGTACACTGAGGGGTCAATCTGAAAATATATATATATATATATATTTTTTTTTTAATTCAAAGCCATTGTGACTCTATCAGATTTACACTGAATAAAACCAACCTTCAGCTTTGTTAATTGACCTTTCCAAACGTTGGCCATTTCATAGCTGTCTATATAAAATGGCCGCTCTGCCGACTGAACATTAAACTTCTGGATTTGCAAATACATGAAGGCATTGATGACCTGTTGACAATAAGGGTTACATGAAGGTTGTGTTTATTATACATAATAATAAAATCAGACAACTGTTTGTTTGTGTACCTCACTCTCGAGCTCCAGACCTGGAGAAGTCCTGTATAAGTCGGAAAAGAAGATTTTGTATGGCCCAATTTTTGAGACCAACACAAATATCTTCTTTCCTCTCCATGCATCTGTAATGCCTGTATTTAAAAACATACTGAGAGTATAATGTCACTTTTCAAAGAACGTTCAGACAGTTTATCACACACGCAATATTTCTAACTTACACTGGTCTATGTGTGGGCTGATTTCTTTTGGGGTGATGTAATTTGGCTCAGAAGCTTCTATATTTGCTGTGGAAAGTTAGATGATAACACAGTGATACATTATTTATTTATTTATTTAATTCAAGGTGACAACACAACTACAATTTTAAATGTGTCTTACCTTCCATATACAACCCCAAATCAGAAAAGGTTGGGACAGTATGGAAAACGCAAATAAAAAAAGAAAGTAGTGATTTCTAAATTTACTTTGACTTGTATTTCATTGCAGACAATATGAACACAAAATATTTCATGTTTTGTCTGGTCAACTTCATGTCATTTGTAAATATACATCCTTTCCTGTCATTCAGACCTGCAACACATTCCAAAAAAAGTTGGGACAGTAAAGCATTTACCACTTTGTAATGTTGCCATTCCTTTTCACAACACTTAAAAGACGTTTAGGGACTGAAGACACCAAGTGATGAAGTGTTTCAGGTGTAATTTTGTCCCATTCTTCCTGCAAACAAGTCTTAAGGTGGGCAACAGTACGGGGTCTTCGTTGTCGCATTTTGCGCTTCAAAATGCGCCACACATTCTCTATTGGAGACAGGTCGGGACTGCAGGCAGGCCAGTCAAGTACCCGTACCCTCTTCCTCCGCAGCCAGGACTTTGTAATGTGTGCAGAATGTGGTTTTGCATTGTCTTGTTGAAATATGCATGGACGTCCCTGGAAAAGATGTCTTCTTGAAGGCAGCATATTGTGCTCCAAAATCTCTATGTACTTTTCAGCATTAATGGTGCCATCACAGAAGTGCAAGTTACCTTTGCCAAGGGCACTGACACAACCCCATACCATGACAGACCCTGGCTTTTGGACTTGTTGCTGTAACAGTCTGGATGATCCTTTTCTTCTTTGGTCCGGAGCACATGGCGTCCATTCCTCCCAAAAAATACCTGAAATACGGATTCATCTGACCACAGTACACGTTTCCACTGTGTGATGGTCCATCCCAGATGCCTCCGAGCCCAGAGAAGTCGACGGCGCTTCTGGACACTGTTAACATAGGGCTTCCTTTTGGCACAGTACAGTTTTAACTGGCATTTGTGGATGTAACTACGTATTGTGGTACTTGACAAAGGTTTGCCAAAGTAGTCCTGAGCCCATGTGATGATATCGCTTATACATGAATGACGATTCTTGATGCAGTGCTGCCTGAGGGATCGGAGATCACGGTTGTTCAGCTTAGGCTTGCGCCCTTGTCCTTTATGCACTGAAATTCCTCCAGATTCCTTGAATCTTTTAATTATGTTATGCACTGTTGAAGGTGAAATATCCAAATCTCTTCGGATCTTTCTTTGAGGAACATTGTTTTTAAACATTTCAATAATTTTCTCACGTATTTGTTGGCAAACTGGCGATCCTCGGCCCATCTTTGCTCCTAAAGGACTAGACCTTTCTTGGATGCTGCTTTTGTACCAAATCATAATTACAATCACCTGTTGACATCAACTGTTTCACATCATTATTTAACCAATTTACCTCATTACTAGCCTTAAATTGCTCCTGTCCCAACTTTTTTTGGAATGTGTTGAAGGTCTGAATGACAGGAAAGGATGTATATTTACAAATGACATGAAGTTGACCGGACAAAACATGAAATATTTTGTGTTCATATTGTCTGCAATGAAATACAAGTCAAAGTAAATTTAGAAATCACTACTTTCTTTTTTTATTTGCGTTTTCCATACTGTCCCAACTTTTTCTGATTTGGGGTTGTACAAAATAAATTAATTAATAAATAAACAAACCAATACAAAAACCAATTCAAAAATTAATAATTAAAAAATAACATTATGGGGCAAAAAAAGTGTATGTGAATCTATATCTTACTGTTTGTACATGGAGGTGTGACCAGATCAAGCAGACGATGCTCAAGCCTCTTCATATCATCATTACTCTCATTAATAAGTTCCACAACATGTTGTCTTACTTTCCTGTAATGACTTCTCAGGTGTCTTATGAACTCTAAAGTGTAATAAAGAATGTTAATTAGGAGAGGGTTTTTTGTGCTAGAAGCCCTAGTGGTAACTTATTCCATATGGTTATCACTCAGCAATGCAGCAACTATAAATGTACCAGGAACATTAAAAAAAATGAAAGAATAAATTATACCTTATGTATACAGTATATATATATATATATATATATATATATATATATATATATCTCACAGGCTAATTAAACAAGACTTGAGGATCTACTTTATATAAGTGCCTTTTTCTACTTTGTACTAACATTTCAATGAATCGTTTAAAGTCTCTCTCTCTCAATATTTCTCTGTCCATCTTTTACTCTTTGAGTTTTTTTTTTTTTTACTCCGCTTGACTGATGTGATTACCTCTGTAACTCAGCTTCATCTCATGAAAGCAATAAGTACAACTTACCTAAACTATTGTTTATTTATTTATTCATTCATTCATTGACGTCCTTAAAGACACTTGATAAAGTGCGACCAAACTTTGCATGGCAGTATTCTACTAAATCAGGTCTTACCTTCTTCCATTGTCACACTTCGAAAAACAGTCTGTTGCAATATTCGAAGCATCATCCAAAAAGTAAAAATAAAAAAGAGACAGATATATTGATAAATATACGATCAAAAATAAACTTTAAATAAGAGATTACTACAGATTTTTTTTTTTTTTTAAATTAATAATTTCGCTACATGAAATATAGTTCAATCATGATATTTCTAGTAAAAATGTTAATGTAGAAATGGTATTTTATATGCCAGCAAAGTAAAAAAAAAAAAACCTTTAGCTAGAGTAACAGTTTTACAAGGTAACAACACAGTGTTTAAATGCTGGATCACTTCAAAGCCAATTTGTAGATTGCTACAAATGTAACTGTTATTTCTCAACTCAGTAGCGAGTTTCGAAACCGCATACATGTGATACAGGCATAACTTGAAAAATTAAAAATTAACGATTAATCTGTTACCTTGATCAGCAGAAGATCGATCAAATCCTGTCGATACTTGAAGAGTTGCAAAACAACAGGTCTGATTGACAGCACGACGTCACAGGTCACAGAGGGGGATGGGGACTAGTAGCCTTCCTTAATGGCCCTATAATATCTTTAACTAACCCTTGTGGTCACTTCTTCAGAGCCACTATAATGCTCTCCCCTCACAGCAAAACACAAGTGCGTTTGGACTGAAGGACAGTGGTGTTTGGCACCCTGTCTTTCTATAAAGATGGTCGGACAGATAGGGTGCCCCTCATTTAATAATCTGCCTCTCTAATAAACTTTAGGCATAACAGCGAACAGAACCGGGAAGGTGTTTAACTTTTAAAAAAAGGAATATGCTGCCCTCTGCTGGACAACTTGAGACACCGACGTTCAGGCAAAACCAGCAGAGTGTTCTGCGTTTCTAATATTAATTAGTTACAATTCATGTTTGACACATAGATTGCTACACAAACTTTTTAATGTTCAAAAGAAATAACCAAAACAAAGTGGAAGAAACATGAAAAAAATGTAACAGGCATTACAATATTTATATTTAAATGTGTAGTGTGTCAATATAACTGTATATATTTGTTTTGTGCTATACTACAACACAATGGCAAGCTATAGTGCGTGTAAAAGACATGCTATATTATGTATTGCCATTTCATAGCTGTCTATATAAAATGCCCGCCCTGCCGACCGAATTATCCAGCATAACAAATAAATAACACAAATGGCTGTGTGTAATAAACTTTTCTCAAGCACTACTTATTGTATAGTAATGGAATTTAAAAAAAAAATAAGGAAAAAAATATTGACACAAATATTGCTACATAAACTGTTTTGATGTTCCAAATAAATAAGATTTTACATTACAACATGGTATGAGCAGAAGTCAATCACTTAAAATTACAGCAATGAAGCACACATACGGAAACATGCAAAATGAATAATCCTACTTTTATTTAGAACCGGATAACCGTATGTTACGGTGCACACACCAGGGAGAGACGAGGAACACGCAGACGAGGAAGTACTTCAAAATAATAGTCTTTAATGACGACATCAGGGTAACACAGGGCAAGGGTAGACACACCGGGGATAACAAGTAGACCAGACGACATGGAACTAAACAGACAGGTCTTAAATACACATACACAAATTACACACACCTGGAACTGAATTAACATGAAACGAGCACAGGAAACAAACCATATACGGAAACAAGAGGCGGGAACACAAGAAACACAGGACACAACTGTAACATAACTCCCCCCTCCCGGAAGGCTCGACCCGAGCCGTAACAGTTCCACCGGGGAGGGGGGGTGGGCACTCTGGAGACCCCACAGGACCGACACAGATACATACACAGGACGGGGCCTCCAGAGTGGAATAGATAGACCGAGGTCCAGGTGGAGCAGGGAGCTCGGGAGGCCATGGCGGAGCAGGGAGCTCGGGAGGCCATGGCGGAGCAGGGAGCTCGGGAGGCCATGGCAGGACCGCTTCCGAGACCGCGGCCCCAGCCCCCACCTCAGTCTCTTCGGCCGGAGTCCTACTACCCCCCCCCAAAATTTCCTTGGGGAAGCTCAGGGGTATCAGGAGCCCTCCGGGGCTAAACACACACAAACAGTTAAAAAGACCGTGGTCACTGACTGGTCAATAACGGCCACGGCCGGCTGGCTTGTCAAAACGGCAGCGGCCGGCTGGCGAGACCATAACCGGCTGGCTTGACAAATAACGGCAGCAGCCGGCGGGCTTGACCACACAACGGCAGGGGCCGGCAGGCTGGAGGGAGCCTCAGCCGGCTGCGGGCCGAGTGAACTGCGGACGGCGGGTTGGCTTTCCCCGCGACACTAGAGGCACACGTGAAACACAGGTGGGCCGCGGATGGCGGCGTGAAACAAACAGGTGGTGAGTTGGCTTTCCCTGCCAACGACGACCAGTGGCATGAGTCAGCGGCAATCCGGCGAGCTTGAGTCAGCGGCAATCCGGCGAGCTTGAGTCAGCGGCACTCCTGGCGAGCTGGAATCAGAGGCAGGCCGGCGGGCATTGAGTCAGAGGCAGGCCGGCGGGCATTGAGTCAGAGGCAGGCCGGTGGGCTAGGGTTAGCCGTGGATGGAGGCGTCGTCCCCTGGGAACTGAGGGCTTGATGATCCGCAAACGGCGGCGTAAACTCCCGCGAACGGCGGGATGGCAGAGCCGCGAACGGCGGCGTGAACTCCCGCGAACGGCGGGATCGCTGAGCCGCGAACGGCGGCGTCAACTCCCGCGAACGGCGGGATGGCTGAACCGCGAACGGCGGCATGAAGTCCCGCGAACCGCGGGATGGGAGAGCCGCGAACGGCGGCGAAAACTCCCGCGAACGGCGGGCATGAAGTCCCGCGAACCGCGGGATGGGAGAGCCGCGAACGGCGGCGTAAACTCCCGCGAACCGCGAGCATGAGGGACAAAAACTCAGGAACAAACAAACACTAGAAAAACCGAACAAAACAAAACGAGGTGAAGGGACGACGCTTACTGTTTGGTCTGGTCTTCTGTTACGGTGCACACAGCAGGGAGAGACGAGGAACACGCAGACGAGGAAGTACTTCAAAATAATAGTCTTTAATGACGACATCAGGGTAACACAGGGCAAGGGTAGACACACCGGGGATAACAAGTAGACCAGACGACATGGAACTAAACAGACAGGTCTTAAATACACATACACAAATTACACACACCTGGAACTGAATTAACATGAAACGAGCACAGGAAACAAACCATATACGGAAACAAGAGGCGGGAACACAAGAAACACAGGACACAACTGTAACACCGTATACATGGTGCAATTTTTTTTTAAATAATTTTGGTACAATATTTACTTATTAACACAATGAAAACACATGTATATATATATATATATATATATATATATACACATGTATATAAGACAAGACAAACTACATGACCACATATTTGAGACCACGCCAGTCATCAAGCCATGGAAGATCTCTCCCTTCCCCTCTGAATGATCCTCGATGAACGCCATAGTCCCACAGGAGTTCCTCATTGACAGCAATGTCCCGTAGAGCAAAAAACAGAACACATTCCCTGGGTGCTTCAGGACAGTTTAAGGAAACTCTCCGAGGCCGCACATTACTTCTCCTGCGGGAATGATTCATCCTCCTCCCAAAAGTGTCTTTGTCAGGGTGGCAATCACAGGGGAATTTCTGTGCATCGATGCAGACAGGCTCACCACCCTTGCCCTTGAAGAAAAACAGGTATGACGGTTCCCCAGTGAGGGTCTCCAGCCTCCGCTCCCCTTCCTGCTTGGAGACTTCTTCACCATGGTAGTCACACACGACCTGGTTCTTCTTGAATATCATGGTGGCAATGACCCCTGCACAAAGGTAAATGAACATGCTTTTGAGCAAACAGCTTCCCTCTCCCTGTTCCTCTAAACAATTACAAATGAGGGTAGTCACACCTTTGCCTTTCCCCTCGAAGTGCTTAATGGCCAGCCCTTTCCATTTCTGATGGATCACAGAAATGAGGAGAGGGTCATTTGCGACAGGGTACGGTTCCTGGCAGGGCACCCATGCCAGCAGAACACTGTCCACAGTTGGCACATTGTTGGTCCACATGGTCTCCTTGGCAATGGCACGCTGGACACGATGCGCTGGGGGTTTTTGGCCAGTCCTGTCAGTGGACTCCTCTGGGGGAAATGCCTTTGGTGAGTTTTAACCAAACACACCTTACAAAATGTTGACTGTAAACTGACTGGCATTATTGTAAACACTTACCAAGAGTATACTGTACACGCAGCTTTTACTGAAGCCTCCTCCAGTAGTGGTAATAGCTGCGGTCCTCAAATCCTGCCTCTGCTGCCTGTGCCTTTGTCGGAGGCATCCCATGAAGCGTAACGGGAAACAGGTCTTCAAAAGCTCTCCAAAACCTAGGAGTAGGGAGCTGCACCACTGGGGTAGGTGGAGATGTCCTGCATTGAATATAATAATAATCGACTTAATTTAGCACACTGCATTTAGAAGTTGGGTTGACAAATGGCTCTTCTCTCTCTCTCTCTCTCTCTCTCTCTTAATAATTCCACAACAATGTGAAAATTAATGAGTTTTAGTTCCAATAATGGCACTGTTGTGCTGTGTGGCCAATGCATCTTCGATGCAGCCCTTCTGTGATTACAAAAATACACTAAAATATTCACGATTTAGAAAGCTTAGTTGTTGTTTTGTATTTGGGGAACAAAATAATCCCATTTTAAATCAATGGTAAAATAGGTCATTGAATTTGATGATAATATGGATCTTAAAATCTGTTGGCAGTAATCAATAAAAATAACAAAGAGTGTACATGATTTTCCTATCTATTTATAAAAATTAAAAAATCTGAAAATGTTAGGCTGAATAGGAATCTGAATGACAAGTAGATAATTTCTTCCAATTACCAACCCTACTTATGAGGGTCACCTTATTGAGGTGAAGTCATTCTGTACCTCTCCAGCATCTGTGGTGGCTCCTCATCAGCAGTTGACCAGGGTGGATTGACCACCATTCCTGCCTGTGGCTCTTGTGGTGGCATAGGTGCCTCCTGCAGCCTCTTGACATACCTGTTAGCATGCATTGGAGGGAGAAATGAAGGTAAGATGTCTATCATGGCCTGTCATGAAACTCAACCGTGTGAACCACTGACTAGAATACTTGCTTTTCTCATAGTCGTTGCACATCAGCTGTTGGGTTACGAAGAGGAAGTCCTGAAGCTCCCAGGAAGAACCGGTCCCCGTCGTCTCCCTCCAGAGTTTGGGCCTTTAAATATTCTGGCCGGATGTACTTGAAGTAGCAGTCCAACCACTACAGCAAAAATTTGTGCGTATTTTACAAGTGTTAGCTGTGACAAAGACTGTTAAGTTGAAGTTCAAGTTGAGCTTTATTGTCATTCCGCTACATGTGGGAACATACAGTGGAACGAGATGTCGTGCCTCACAGGTCCACGGTGCTACATAAATACAGACATACAACAATGAAGTAAAACACTATAAACCTATACACAACTAACCTACTGACAGATTTTGACTAAGTGTACTATATATAAATGTTTACTCTATGCAACTAAAGATAAAAGATAAACAATACAAACTATACGAATACTTCACATAAATACTGTACATGTGCAGAGAGAAACATTGTGAGTCAAGCAGCTGGCTGGGGAACAGTACAAGATGATTTGTAGGGCATGAGCATGTAAACATACATATATTGCGGAGTCTTTAGTGGGATTGTGTACACTAATAGTTAACTAATAGTTTGGAGTGTAAAGGATCGTCTTACATGTTCTTCTTTTCTGTTCAACTTTATGCTTTCTTTTGACAGCTTTACGATGACTCCATCTCCCTCTGTCACTCTGTCGTTCCATTCCAGGACCTGTGTGAACATTCAGACAAAAATGATAAGGTTCCGATGTAATGCAAACTCATTCCTCCCCCTCACAAGACCTAATATATCTGTGTTTGAACATGTCTAAAGTATGTCACCGGTGAGCTTACCTTGAACTCTTTAATGCTCGTAGGACCCAGGCGATGGACCCACATCATTGTGGCGAGGCAAAAGCTCCGGAAGTCCGTCTTGGTCTTAGAAGGGACCCCTTTAAGTTGGCTGAGGCGGTTGGACACCTCTCCCATGTCCTCCTCTGTGAGAGCCAGAATTTCAGACTCCTGGATGGCAGCACTAGGAAACGAAGGGACCATTATTGTGGTATGACTAACACACCCTTTTACAGTGCATTACACCCATCAGAAATGACTTACAATGCCTAGTTCCCTCTCCATTCACATACCTCCCTACCTGTCATGTTCCTCTTTGATGAGGAATCCCTTTGCCTGGAAGTACTCTGCCAAGGAGTCACAAGATGGGTCCTCCCTGACCAATGTCCTGACTTCAGAAAAATTCATAATCCTCCCCTCTCTTGTCCAGTTCTCTTGTGACTCCTTGGCCCTCGAGACTTCTTCCTGGATACAGCCATCATCCACATCCCGTAAGCACCTGTTTTTTAAATGGTGTTCAATGTTGGTCTGTGGCTTATGACAAATTAAGCAGTGGACCAGCCTTGAAGGATTCCTGCACACATCTAAATAACATCTAGGTTAATTCTCAGTCACATGACCCAATACACTGTATGCTACAATGACTTTTACAGTATTTATATATCAGCACGTACATTTTGTCTTCTCCATGATTTCTGTCCACAGTGGTGTCTGTTATCTCCAGCTGTGTTTGACTGCAGCTATGAGAAACAGACAATTTTGAAGGTAGGAGGTGTACAAACATAAAAATATGGTTAGCACAAATTGACATGCCCCCCCACCACCAGCAACATTATTGTGTGTGTGTGTGTGTGTGTGTGTGTGAGAGAGAGAGAGAGAGAGAGAGAGAGAGAGAGAGTATCTTACATATATAATATCTTTAAATGTTCAGATGAATAATCTTTTTTTTTCATTCTAATATTGCAATATCTTAAATATGACTTTTTTTTTCCATAGGTTAATTTGTTTCTTAAAAATCCTACAAGTTTGTTTCAAGATTCAAGATTTGTATCTCTCACATACACGATTATATAGAGAATATATAAATAGCAGTGAAATGTTTATTTTAATGTTTAAATTAAACTTAGAATAACACATTATCATTGCGACCTACTGAACATCACTGTATGTACTGTATGTGTGTGACTGTTGTTTACACAACACCGTCATTGTAATTTGTGTGGAATGTTAAGAAGTTTGTATAACAACTTAAAGTAAACAGAATTTATAGCAGTAATTAATTTATTGCAAAGAAACACAAATGCAGAATAAACTGCTGTCATGCACTTAACAGCGTAGCGTGACTGAAGCTAAACGGACTTGACCTATGCGAAAGCACGGTTCTGCATTGATCCAAAACGTCTCGCACGTTCAGCGGTTGCGCGAATGGTTTACTGGAGAAAAGCGCATCTGTAGATTAGTGCAAGTTAATTCTCACTGTTAGTATACATAAATAGTATAATTAATAACATTTATTGCATCTGTGTGATTATGAGGATTGATTACCTTAACATGTGCGTTGGTTACCCGTCTGGTGTGTGTTTGCTTGCATCCAGGTTTCCAACTCCTGCAGTTTAACTATATGTTATTTGTGGTACAACTGTTATTAGGGGCCAAGCCCGAAGGGCTATAGCCCCTATTGTAATTGTATGTTTTATTATTATTATTTTCTTCCCATGGGAGTCTATGGCAGCCCTATGAAGGGAACATAGGAAAATGTTGAAATTTGGCAAACTTGTAGTGATGGCCATGAATACTGATCTGACCAACTTTGGGGTCTCTAGATCCAACTCTATAGCGCCACCACCAGTTCAAAAACTCAACATTGAAATGGTAATAACTCCTGAACCCCTAATTGTACAAGAATGAAACTTAGTACACCTGATTGCTCTCTTGATGCTGATCACATTCAATAGCTTATATTAAGACTCCATACATTACAGTAGCGGCCATTTTGAAAAGTACAGTATTCAGTCTTTTCCCTACTCCTCCTTCAAAATTGCTCCAATTTTTCCCAAAATTGGCTCAGATGATCTTCAGACTGAGCTGAACAGATATGACTGAACAGAATTTTTTGACCTACTGGTGAAAAAAAAAAGTTATGATGTTGTGAACGTAACAAGGTTGACCCAAAATTGGTTCAAAGGCTGTATCTCGGCCAAACTTTGATCAATCGAAACGAAACTTGGTACACTTAGTCAACACCATGTTCTGCCAAAGATGTGAACAGCGCCACCTGTGGGTCACGACATAGCAAAAAAATTACTATTTTGCTTATAAATTTTGAAAGTATTGTCCAAATTTTGTTTTCTCTGTATCATTTCATTCCCTGGGATATGCCGATTCTGACGATGTCTCATTTGTTATTTTCCATGAATGTGCCTGTCAGCCATATTGAAGTAAATGAAAAACTGTATTTTCGCTACTCATCCTTCAAATTTTGTCCAATTTTGTCCAAAATCTAATCATATGATCTTTGGACCGATCCGCACAGGAATGACTGAACAGATTTTTGATATTCACTACCGTTTCTGAGAAATACCTCTTGGAATATGACTGTACCTGTGTTCATTGACCGAGTGGCGCAGTCTGCTAATTCGCTGTCCTAATACCTTTCAGGTAGTGGGTTCGAAGCCAGGGTTGCTTTTGTTCCAGATGTTGGATCTTACGTACTCGTTTGTCTTAAATCAGAAACGTGTGTTTGTTTGTTCTTGTCTGAACTTCTGTTCGTTTTTGAACTTCTGTGCTTCCGAACCCATCTGTTATTTCAATGTACTTTCTATTTCCGCTTCTTTTGCCCTTCCTGCTCTGCGCCGCTCTACGGGCCATTCGCAGGCTTGGCCCCGGTAATTGCTGCTTGCAGCTATATTTTTATAAATGGAATACATTATATATATATATATATATATATATATATAAACACAAACACACATTCATAGTTGTTGTTATTTGTAAACTGATGATTAAAAAATGGCAAATGAACGATTAATCTGTTACCTTGATCAGCCGAAGATCGATCAAATCCTGTCGATACTTGAAGAGTTGCAAAACAACAGGTTTGATTGACAGCACGACGTCACAGGTCACAGAGGGGGATGGGGACTAGAAGCCTTCCTTAATGGCCCTATAATATCTTTAACTAACCCTTGTGGTCACTTCTTCAGAGCCACTATAATGCTCTCCCCTCACAGCAAAACACAAGTGTTTTTGGACTGAAGGACAGTGGTGTTGTTTGGCACCCTGTCTTTCTATAAAGATGGTCGGACAGATGCGGTGCCCCTCATTTAATAATCTGCCTCTCTAATAAACTTTAGGATAACAGAGAACAGAACCGGGAAGGGGTTTAACTTTTAAAAAAAGGAATATGCTGCCCTCTGCTGGACAACTTGAGACACAGACGATCAGGCAAAACCAGCAGAGTGCATTTCTAATTTTTATTCGTTTCAGTTTAATTTAACACAAATCAGACAATCGCACATCTGTCTTAACCTAACTCCCGCAAAGTATAAAAGAACGATTAATATATTTAAATAAAAATCTTTATATGTAAAAAAATGCCAGATGCCGTGGCTTGATTTATTTTATTAATGTTACATTTTTCATGACCAAAATAACATATTCACAAAGAGTTCGTGGGACAGCTCGTGCTCAAATCTGAGACACTATGTTTTGGGTTATAAATTGTTAGTAAGTAAACTTTAAACTCATGGTTAAATGTGTGTTTGCTTAATTAATTGAGTAGGCCTACAGTGTGTTTGCTGTCGTCATAATTCTAAAAAACTAGTAACATATACAGTATGTTCATATATGGAATGTTAAAAACAATTATATAACACAGAAATCTTATATTATTTAAAATAATTTATTTAAAAAATGTCAGACTTCTGGCAGCAACAATAATAAAACTGAACTTAATAAAGATAGCAAAATCATTTCTTAATTAAAAAAAAATACAAATATGTACATATAACCATAACACACCTAAAGGAAGCTAGAAGGAGAAACTAAGAAAATTGCTGGATGCTTTTAGAAACAATTAAACAAAAAAAGAAAGTATGCCCTCAAAGAAACACATTATAAAATGACAAAAAATGAAATTTATACAAATAAAGCAGGATATTTCTATTTTGAGGGCTTACGTCGCCATCTCTTGGACTAAACTGTGAATAGCATGTGTTAGTGTGCAGTTTAGCAGAAATTGACAATATGCTGGAAGCTGGAAGCTGGAAGTGAACTGTTCTGTGACCTTTGACCTGGATATCTAAAACCACACTCCTTCTATGAAAAATAAGTACGTAGAATAAGTGAATTAAATAATTTCATATAATTACCTCACAAATGCTTATAGATCATTAAAATGATTTTAAACATTAGATTGAAATGGACTGTGACCTTTGACCTGGATATCTAAAACCACACTCCCATCTATGAAAAATAAGTACGTAGTATAAGTGAATTAAATAATTTCATATAATTACCTCACAAATGGCCAATCAGATCGATAATGCTAATGAGAGTGTAATTAATCAGGATTAAACTTCTTTATATCTATATACTTTGCTTAGAGACGTTCACCACCTGAAAGTTGACAGCTTCCCGGATCCAACGATACCACTTACATCTAATTCGGACATACGATTCACCAGATACGCACGGGTAAGCGTTGGCCAATCAGATGCAATATTCTAATGAGGGTGGATACTAATCAGGATGAAAGTCGTTTTTATCTATATATCTAACCCTAACCCTAACCTAACCCTAACCCTATGGACACAACCACACCATCCCTAAACCTACCCTTTCCACCCCCCAGACACATAACTTTACCCCCATCCATCCTAACCATACACTCTTTTTACCCCTAATAAATTACATTGAGAAGTATTATCCATAAGTATTAATAAATACCTAAAAACTAACCCTCAGTAGAAATGTCGGATTAATAAATAATACCTATAAATAACACTTATAATTAAAAATACTCATTCATACAGTTAAAAATCTCACTATCTGTGGTTCAATAAAAAGACCAAATATATTGGTGGTGGAGTGATGGGCCTAGGCCGTGGGGGCGGGCCTTGGCCGAGGCGGGAGAGCGGCCAGAAGGAGTATTGAAGGACTGTGCTTTACTAGAGCTGGACACTGCTTCAGCTCTTGGATTCTTTCTAATCCTAACCAAGCCCGTGCCTCGCCTCTGGACTCTCTTGTCAACGTCCGGGGTGGGCCCCACGGCCTGGACCCATTCTCACACTTCAAAACACTCATGAAAATCACGTAAAAGTTCATAAAGAGATTTATTGGAGATAAAATAGAACAAGGACACTTACTGGAAGGATGCAATCTCATGACATACTGTTTTATGAATTCCTAACAGCAACTAAAGGATCTTTTCATAGCAACAGCAACTGAGCACACCATAAGCTTGATTTTCACAAAAACATCTAATAATACATGTAATACAACTGGAATAAAAATAGACTCCATATAGATTAAAAACACAAACCTCCCTAGATGCAATCACTGGAACTTAGAAACATTATGCTACAAAATGGTGGACTGGAAAGACTAGGTCTCAAAATGGTGGATCACAGGAAATCAAAAGATACAGACAATCAATTAATTAGATAGAAATTGATTTAATTGGATACACATGGAACACAATTCAACAACATAATTAACCTAAATAACAAAGGATTTGAATCCGACTAATGGATCTAACAATACATTTGATTAAAAATACACCTGAAATAGCTATTTTCCTGTGATTATAATATGACACAAAGTTAAGATAATTCATAAACAACTCTAACATATGTGTTTACTGGTTTGGACAGGTACACCACCTAAATAGCATGATTGCATAATAAAACAGAGCTCAAGGGCAGAAAACAGCATGTTTACATTTCAACACAATCGTTCAGTCGACGTACATTCGACGATAAACAACTGAAAGACGATATAAAGTATCAATATAATGTTCCAGTTGAGTTTGCAACGGTTTAACATTGGGAGAAACAGTATTTTCGGGATTGCGATCAAGGGCAGCGATCTAAAAACATAAAAAGCACATGATGTGATGTAGAATGAATAAAGGATTTTTTTGATACCTTGATTGGCGAAATTCATATTTATAAACATATATTTATTCATGTTTTTCGGGATCGCGATCAAGGGCAGCGATCTAAAAACATAAAAAAGCACATGATGTGATGTAGAATGAATAAAGGAATTTTTTGATACCTTGATTGCCGAGATTCATATTTATAAACCTATATTTATTCATGTTTTTGTGATAAATCAGCGAGGGGAGGAGTCGCAGGAAGATGACGTCCACACTGATCACGCTTGCACCTGAGAACCATCTCACAATCACCATCACCCAATCACACACTATATAAGCTCTGGACTTTCTCTTGCTCTCTGCCAAGTATTGTTTAGCCTAGCTACTCTACAAAGCTTTCCCTGTTTTCTGAGTTAGATTTCCTGTGTTTTGATTCCTGCCCATTCTCCTGGATTAGTCTCTCTGCCTTGCCCTGTTTGCCGCTCGCTTGGATTATTGCACGTTCTCCTGGATTATCTCTCTGCCTAGCCCTCTGGATATTGTATGCTGATCGTTGACCCACGCTTGCTTTAGGAATACTCTTGTGTCTTGCCCGTGCCATACCTGTTTGCTGTCTACCGACCTTGCCTGTATTTGACCATGTCTTTTAATAAAGCTTTGCAAATGGATCCGCTTGCCTCACGTCTCGTCAACCCCGTAACAGATATACATTATAAAACATTGTTATAAATGGTTTAGTGTTTTTACAATAACTATAATTTTTTTTTTGTAAAATTGTTTTTGCCTTTTTTTCAATTTAAAATTATTGTCATTGTACAGGAACGTAACCCTAGCACTGCATTGCTAAACAAGATCATGAGACACAACATGTGAATTTTCGTCCTGCTGGGACAGGAGCACCAGAACTGCAACTAACAGCATGTGCACTGTAGCATAATACTGCTCTGAACAGTTACATCTCTCTTCAAAGTCAGATCAGACATTTGGAAATCATTTCAATCATTCACGATCAGAAATTGAGAAATGTATACTGAGGTTCCGGGTGTGTGATTTCTCAATTTCATTAAGGAAAAGGCAAATATATTAGGAATAAGTATATATATAAATTAATGTATAACTTAAATTAATGATTCACTGATTTGAATCGCTCGAATCGCCACAAGCTGACGGCTCCTGCTGATTAAAACAGTGCAAATGCAACGAGAACAGCAAACACAAACAAATCAACTGCAAATGTTTTCATGAAAGTGGAATCTATTAAATAATTTACAAATCAGTAAATACTAAATAGAAATCTTAATACAAATGTGAACCTTGTGTATAATTTGTGTATTTTTTTTATTAATTTGAGTGCTAGTTTTGGTTCATCGGGTAATTTAAGTCCATTAACTCTCACTCTGATTGACTCCTGCACACTTGGGTAAAGTTGGTTTTATATTGGCACATTCAGACTTCTGCATTCGATTACTTTAACCACACTACATTGGACATTCAGTGGACATTCGCAAGTAAATATGACATTAAAACAATACTTGCCCAATTTGATCGATTGTGAAAAAAAATTAGTAGGTTGACGACGATGTCGCTGATTAGAATTTGCAAAAAACAACTTTATTGCACATATAATTAGAAAGTTATTGAACGTGGAAATGTGTGAATGTGCGAATATAAAACCAACTTTACCCAAGTCTCCTGCACCAGTGCACTGACTGCTGAACTAGAGATTTAGTTTGGATTTATTACCTTTTTTCTGTTCATTATTCTCTTCTTAAACAGGACAAAGTGTCCAAACACACACATAAACTCCTGCTGAAGCGACTGAGATCCACGTGACACTGTTATAAAGATGGCGTTTATTAAAGAGGAGAGTGAAGACATGAAGATTGAAGAAGCTTACGGAGTCAAACATGAAGATACTGAGACACAAACAAAGATGGTGTTTATTAAAGAGGAGAGTGAAGACATGAAGATTGAAGAAGCTTTCAGAGTCAAACATGAAGATACTGAGACACAAACAAAGATGTGTTTATTAAAGAGGAGAGTGAAGACATGAAGACTGAAGAAGCATTCAGTCTCAAACATGAAGAAACTGAGACACAAACAGGTTGGTTTCATTCTCAAAGCTGAACTCCCTCATTTGATACTTATTTAAATGTCCAGGCGTATTCACAAAACCTGCCCTGAAAGAGGCGTGCGCCACTTCCTACGCAAAAGGTGGGATTTATAAAAACAAACATGGCGGGAAAATGTGTGCACCTGCATGCAAACTCTGACCCATGCATATGAACTTTCCTGGAGAGAGAAATGTAATGAAGTAAACGATTTTAAACTCACAATACACATTTACATTAAATATTCTCATTAATGGAGATAAGTACTGAAATAACAAAGTCGTTATGCAGAAGTTAAACCAAAATTATATGAATTTAGTAGGGCTGCTCTCAACTAAAGATTTTTTGGGTCGACTAGTAGTCGTTCATTTGAAGCATTAGTTGACTAATCGCATGTTTATTAATAAACCATTTAAATCATAATAATGGCCCTTTTAATTGCATACACAGCCTAATACAGGGGTTTTCAAACCTGTCCTTGAGGACCCCCTGTCCTGCACATTTTGTATGTCTCCCTCATCTAACACACCTGATTCCACTCATCAGCTCATTACTAGAGACAGCAAGAACTAAATTGGGTGTGTCTGATCAGGGAGACATACAAAATGTGCAGGGCAGGGGGTCCTCCAGGACAGGTTTGGGAACCACTGGCCTAATAAGTGCTCAGTAATGATTATGAATGAGTCAGGGGAAAAAAGAAAGGAGGCTGCATTAACAATATCATTTACAGTATATAAGTATTAGTGCTGTCAAAATTAGCGCGTTAATGCAGGCGATTAATTATTTCAGTTTAACACGTTAAAAATATTTAACGCCGTTAACGCAGGAGCGGGGCTACGGTTGACCACCCCACTCACAACTGCTGCTTCTGTCTCTTTTTTCCAAGAACCTTCGTTTATTTAAACGCAGAATGTCTTTATGACCACATCAAACAGGAGGCTTTTCAGACGTGCGCTCCAACTTCAGCACCAGGAGCGAGTCAAATGAGCGCGGAAACGGTAGCATGCGCTCTTCAATTGCACGTACAAATGCGCTGTAGCCTGTAACATTTTATATCAAATTGTGAAAGAAACTACGAGCAAGCAATGTCGTCAGTTAAGTCACGAAGTTACCAAAAAGGCTATTAAAGCTGCCTAAAAATTGTGCAGGTATGTATTTGTTATGAGTCACATTTAAGAACATGTCGCTGAAATGCAGTGGTTTTCCAAACTGTTCTGGAGCAGCACAGCACTGTCTCCCTCATCTAACACACCTGATTGAACTCTTTTGAGACTTTAAGAACTGAAGTGGGTCAGAATAGGTAAAGAGATGCGTGTCAGATCTGCGTCATGTTCAGCAGCGGCAGCTCTTAAAGGGACAGCAGACAAAAAAACTAATAACGAGCTGCTGTGATGTCTGGTAATCAAAGATCAGAAGAAAAAAAAATAGGAAATCAATAACTTCTGTAGCTTTGTTTCATCAATATTTAATTTAGAATTTAGTGTTTGATAAATTTATTCAATTTCTGTATATTTCCTACTTGCTCAAGGGCTCAGGTAAATATGACATTTATTTTAATGGGTTAATGTGAAGATTCTTTTAAGTTCACTTAAATTAGAAGTTATTTAAAGTAGTCTAATAAATGTTAAAATTGATAGCTTTGTAATGTTGAATGTCTAATCAATGGTTAAATATTAGAGGGAAAAATTATTTTATAGAGACATCAGAGTGATACTGGCCTTCAATCATAAAAAAAGATGCCATTATACAAATATTAAAAAATATACCGTCTTTATGTTGTTTCTACATTAATTTGTAGATTTACGTAAAACGGCGGCACTTTAAAAGAAAGCTATTAATGTTACTCTAAAAAAGGGGAAAATAGATACATACAGGGCCTAAAACTAACTTTTTGCCACACCTGCCAATGGCTGGTGACGTGATAAAATTTACCGGCCATGAAACTCTTTTTGCAAAAACAGGCAGTTATTACTACTACAATGAATAAACATTTACAATTTTTTTTTTATTTGTCCTGCGACTGGTGTCTCTATTAAATGCATTTTCCCTCAATTTTCCCTATTAATTAAAGCCATTCAACATTACAGTATAATTGAAAGACATTATTTTTAACATTTAATAGGCTCTGAAATGTATAACAACTTTTAATTTAAGTGATTTTAAAACAATCTTCACATAAACTATAAATTGTATATGCATAAACTATACAGATTAATCTTTATTCAAGCTACAGAAGTTAATCAGCGACTAGAACAGTCCAATGATTTCTCTTTTTCTTTTGTTCTTTGATTTACATCAATGACAGACTTCAGCAGGTTTCACTTTAAAATCAGCGCTGTCTCTTTAAAACCTGATGCACATGATGCGGATCTGACACATATCCAATTTTCTCCAAACTCTTTACGGTCATTTAAGACTTTATAAATCATTTAAGACTACATTTACAAGGTAACTCGCCAAAACCGCGCATTTTGACATAATTGTGTGTGTTTTCTTCCGTTGAAGCGCTACAGGTGCGCTGTATAAAGCAGCTCGGTGTATGTGTACAGCTGAACGCGCAGACTTTCAAACTATACTTCACGTTTAGATGGCGAAACCCCAGGTATGTGTCGCCATATTCTCGGGTTATGAAGAATAAAGAAGGGAAAAGTTCATCTTCCGAAATGAAGTAACAAAATCTTCTCAGGTAAAAAGTTATTAGAACCGTGTCTAGGGACAAGCTGGAACTGCTCTGATCTTATCAGCCCGTATGTATCCTATTATTTGATTCGCTCTTGTCGCTTATGACAGAGCAGCTAATCACGATGATCTTGTCTTTAGAAAATATTATTTTATTCGCTTATGTCAGATACAGCGAATCTCTTTAAAACTGGCTGTTGTTTTCACTACATTGCATTGTTATATTTCGTAAAAGTAGTACCCGTCAATCCGTCTCTCTTTACAGTGAGCGAGTATAACGTTACTCCAAAAACAGCGAATTTATCCTCTCGTTGCTGGAAAATACAATGTAGCGATTCAGTATTTAAACTGTTATTAATAAAAAGTCATGGGGCAGCACTGACAAGTTTCTTTGCTCCTGAATGTGAGCTGCACGATCTCCAGTAGTCTATATATGTGTGTGTGCGCATGTCAGTAAGCAGCGCATTAATATAGAACGGTAATTAAAGTCTCTAATGCACACCAGTAGGTGTGTTTATTTTAGGAGCTAGACGACATATGATCACGTGTGACGGTATAGTAGTGGTTAGTGATGCGCGGGTCAGGTTTTTTTCCAACCCGCGGGTCCCGCTTGTATGAAATTATTTGGCCCGCCCCTCACCACTGTATCTATTTTTACAACCCGCCCCGCCCCGCACCCACGACCATTAAATAGACATACTAGGCATTGTAATGTAAATGAAAACAGCCTTTATTTCAGCCTGAAAGTGCTTGGAAACATCGCCCTGTAAACTGGCAACAACATACGATTATGAATATGAACCATAAATCAGGTCATATTAATAACAAGATAATGATAAACATTTTCAAAGCAGCGTTTGTATTCATCTAATAGGCTAAACTATTTTTTATTTCAGATTTGTATAGGCCTACAGTTTACAGCCTACGCTACATAACCACTGAACTTTTGTTTTATTTAACACATGGAAATGTTCATTTAGCTTTTTTACATTCGCTGTGCAAAAAAAGAATGGCATCCACTGTACTGGGGTTTAATCTATTACACCTAGACTCCAGCACCCTGCCAGCAGAGCTGAATGTGCTCGCTTGATGCGCTTGTGGCTGGGATACAGAGCTGCTTGGCGCTTTCGTGACGTCTCACGTGACGCCAAAGGTTTGGGGACATCAAGCAAGTTACATTGCTACGTAGGCCTTCGTAATGTAACCTTATCAAAGAACCTAATAAAATATGAAAATAGATATTCCCAAATATTTAATATTGGCTATAGGGAATTGCACGCAATATACATGGATTTTTTTTTATGACCCGCCCCGCAAATAAAGTGACAATTTCTTGACCCGCCCCAACCCGCCCCGCGGGTTACCCGCGGGGTCCACGGGTTATGAGACGACCCGCGCATCACTAGTAGTGGTGTCCCAATTCTTAGGGGAATATTTTCACCCTACCCCCTCGTGCTGACACAAAGTTCAAATGATCTTCAACGGTCGCTTTGCCGCATGCGTCCAGTGTAGACAGCTTCTAGCTGTTGCGGCACGGGGCGACAACTGTAGCATCCAGGGTGTAGACACGGTGAGTGAAGCCGAGAGCAAGATACATTTTCTACATTTAGCTTTTGAATTACCAGCACCTGCGTGGGTCTGTCCGACTTCATCTATGGCTTTTATCTTCCCTTTCACAAACCAATCCATCTCCCATTCTAAGCTACGTCCATTGGCTGTTTACTGTTTTATTTATTTTATTTTTCTGCCGATGGCCCACGCCCCCCCTCTGCAGTACTTTTGCGGCTCCCCTGGCGGGTGCGCCCCACACTTTGAGAACCACTGCACTAAAAGCTGGTGATTCCATTCAACCATTGCTGGAATGCATCTCAGATATTAAAAATGGTTATCAAATAACTTTCTCCAAGTCAATGAGAACAAAACAGAAATTACTTCATTTCCTCACAGGTTAGAAACCTGGGTGTTATCATAGACTCAGAATTATGTTTTATCCAAACAAATTAATTTGGTTGTTAGGAACAGTTTTTATAAATTACGGGTCATTTCCAAACTTAAATCGTTTTTTTGTCTTTTCAAGATTTGGAGAAGGTTATTCATGCTTTTATTACCTCACGTTTAGATTACTGTAACTCTCTGTACTCAGGTCTTCCTCAGTGTTCGCTTTCACGCCTGCAGTTGGTACAAAATGCAGCTGCAAGGCTGCTGATGTTATGGGTTTGACGAGACGTGAGACAGGTGGATCCATTCGCAAGGCTTTATTATTAAACATGGTCACACAGGCAGGGTCAGACAGGAGCAAACAGGTACGATAAAGACAGGGCAGAGAATAATCTGTGGGCAAGCGTGGGTCGGCGATCGGCGAACAGTATCCAGAGGGCTAGGCAGAAAGAATAAACTAAGAACACGGGCAGGAATCAGGAACCAGGAAATCAACCACGGGAAACTGGGAAACTGGGCAAACGCTTCGTATGCAGACTAACTAACAATACTCGGCAGCGTGTGAATGAATGTCCATGGTATTTATAGTGCTTGTGTGTGCGTGTGATTGGGTGATGGTGATTGCGTGATTGTTTGCAGGTGCGTGCGGGATAAATGGTGAACAGCTGTGTGGGTGCAGTGGATGCTGGGAAATGTAGTCCTTAGTGTGATCTGTGACGGTGTGAAAGTCCATGTGGTGGGTGAGTGACCTCTAGTGGTGAGTGGCTGGAAGTTCGTGGTCTGGATTCGTGACATAGCCCCCCCCCAAAGAGCGGCTTCCAGACGCTCCTATGATCCAGGGTGGAGCGGACGGAGCTGGAGCCCGCCAGGGCGGAGCGGACGGAGCTGGAGCCCGCCAGGGCGGGGCGGACGGACCTGGAGCCCACCGGGGCAGAGCGAACGGGACTGGAGCCCGCCGGGGCGGAGCGGACGGAGCTGGAGCCCGCCAGGGCGGAGCGGACGGAGCTGGAGCCCCCCAGGGCGGAGCGGGCAGGACTGGAGCCCCCCAGGGCGGAGCGGGCAGGACTGGAGCCCCCCAGGGCGGGGCGGACGGACCCGGAACCCACCAGGGCGGAACAGACGGGACCAGAACCCACCAGAGCGGAGCAGATGGACCCGGAACCCACCAGGGCGGAACAGATGGGACCAGAGACCACCACAGGGAAGCAGACTGGGCAGGTAGCCCTGACAGCACCTGGAAGTAGAGAAGCACAAGGACAGACAACACAGGGAGAGCAGAAACAGACAACATTGGGAGAACAGAGACAGACAAGACAGGGAGAGCCTTCCTAGTCTCAGGAGCCGTGGCAGAGCAGATCTGGGAATCACAGGCGGCCTCCGTGGCCGGGACAGGACAGGGCGAGAGTTCACAGGCGGCCTTCTCAGCCATGACAGAACAGGGCGTAAGCTTATAGACGGCCTCCATGGCCGGGGCAGGACAGGGCAAGAGCTCATAGACGGCCTCCTTGGCCGGGACAGGACAGGGCGAGAGTTCACAGACGGCCTCCTTGGCCGGGACAGGACAGGGCGAGAGCTCATAGACGGCCTCCTTGGCCGGGACAGAACAGGGCGTGAGTTTATAGACGGCCTCCATGGCCGGGGCAGGACAGGGCAAGAGTTCATAGACGGCCTCCTTAGCCATGACAGGACAGAGTGAGAGTACATTGGAGGGTACCACCGACACCTCTGGAGGTTCTGCAGCTAATGCCGCCACCTCTGGAGGTTCTACGGTGGTAACCTGACCGAGTGAGAGTACGTTGCTGGGCGCCACCACCTTGCAGGGAGTTGAAACGAGCACCACTGTTTCCGAAGGTGCTGCAGCAGGTGCTGCCACCTCTGGAGACATTACAGTGGGCGTTGCTACCTCAGGCAGTCCAGTAGTGGTGTACGCAGCCCAAACGCAACATAGAGCGATCCCTATCATGGGAAGCGCTTCCGACAGGGAAATCAGTTCGGGAATAGGAGAGTTGGAGTGAGTGGATTTGGGGAGACCAGCAGTGCGTACAGATATCAGCTGTGCGTCCCTCACGTTGGATATCAACCGGGGAACTTGAAGGACTGGCCTTGAATCTCTGGGTGGGATAGGTTCTGGCTGAGGAGCTGAGACGTGAAGCGGCTCGGGCTGAGGAGCTGAGACGTGAAGCGACTCTGGCTGAGGAGCTGAGACGTGAAGCGGCTCGGGCTGAGGAGCTGAGACGTGAAGCGACTCTGGCTGAGGAGCTGAGACGTGAAGAGGCTCTGGCTGAGGAGCTGAGACGTGAAGCGGCTCTGGCTGAGGAGCTGAGACGTGAAGAGGCTCTGGCTGAGGAGCTGAGACGTGAAGAGGCTCTGGCTGAGGAGCTGAGACGTGAAGAGGCTCTGGCTGAGGAGCCGAGACGTGAAGAGGCTCTGGCTGAGGAGCCGAGACGTGAAGAGGCTCTGGCTGGTCAGCTGCGACGTGGACTGACTCTGGCTGGTCAGCTGCGACGTGGACTGACTCTGGCTGGTCAGATGCGACGTGGACTGACTCTGGCTGGTCAGATGCGACGTGGACTGACTCCGGCTGGTCAGATGCGACGTGGCGTGACTCCGGCTGGTCAGCTGTGACGTGACGTGACTCCGGCTGGTCAGCTGTGACGTGACGTGACTCCGGCTGGTCAGCTGTGACGTGACGTGACTCCGGCTGGTCAGCTGTGACGTGACGTGACTCTGGCTGGTCAGCTGTGACGTGCCGTGACTCTGGCTGGAGAGCTGAGGCAGGGCGTGACTCTGGCTGGAGAGCTGAGGCAGGGCGTGACTCTGGCTGGAGAGCTGAGGCAGGGCGTGACTCTGGCTGGAGAGCTGAGGCAGGGCGTGACTCTGGCTGGAGAGCTGAGGCAGGGCGTGACTCTGGCTGGAGAGCTGAGGCAGGGCGTGACTCTGGCTGGAGAGCTGAGGCAGGGCGTGACTCTGGCTGGAGAGCTGAGGCAGGGCGTGACTCATGCAGATCATCTGTGGCTTGACTTGACTCACGGAGATCACTGGTGGCTTGGCTTGACTTGGGATGATCAACTGTGCCTTGGCTTGACTTGTGACGATCAACTGTGGCTTGGCTTGACTCACGGAAATCACTGGTGGCTTGGCTTGACTTGGGATGATCAACTGTGCTTTGGCTTGACTTGTGACGATCCACTGTGGCTTTGCTTGACTTGTGACGACCAACTGTGGCTTTGCTTGACTTGTGACGATCAACTGTGCTTTGGTTTGATTTGTGATGATCAGCTGTAGCTGGACTTGACTTGTGACGATCAACTGTGCTTTGACTTGACCTGTGATGATCAGCTGGGCTTTGGCTTGACTTATGATGATCAACCGTGCCCTGGTTTGCCTTGTGACGATCAACTGTGCTTTGGTTTGATTTGTGATGATCAGCTGTAGCTGGACTTGACTTGTGACGATCAACTGTGCTTTGGCTTGACCTGTGACGATCAACTGGGCTTTGACTTGACTTGTGATGATCAGCTGGGCTTTGGCTTGACTTGTGATGATCAGCTGGGCTTTGGCTTGACTTGTGATGATCAACTGTAGCTCGACTTGATCTTTTAACATCGGCTGTGACTTGACTTGACTCTTTAACAACAGCGGTGACTTGACTTGACTCTTTAATAACAGCGGTGACTTGACTTGACTCTTTAACAGCAGCGGTGACTTGACTTGACTCCTTAACAGCAGCGGTGACTTGACTTGACTTTTTAACAGCAGCGGTGACTTGACTTGGCTTGTGATTGGCAGCAATGACGCTATGGGGTGTTGTTGTTGCCGCCATTTTGTGAGCGTGATCTAGCGTGGCTGTGTCCACACAATTGGGTGCGGTGTCTCGTTCCTCCGCGATCCCCACAGTGAACGAAGAGCCAACACATAGCAAAGCATAGTCCAAGAACTGACTGAGAGATGAACGGGGACCCTCACGGATTAGCTGAGACTTCAGCGGTGGATTAATGCCCTCACAAAAGAAGTCTATGAGTACACAGTCTGGCAGATCAGAGAGATGGGCGAGATCTAAATAGTCCTGTACATAATCCTCGAGTGGTAGCGAGCCCTGCTCGAGGTGCAAAAGCATTCGTGCAATGTCCATACCTGGCCAATATCCATGTGAAAAGCCGCTGGATCCTTGTTTGGCCGAGTATTCTGTTATGGGTTTGACGAGACGTGAGACAGGTGGATCCATTCGCAAGGCTTTATTATTAAACATGGTCACACAGGCAGGGTCAGACAGGAGCAAACAGGTACGATAAAGACAGGGCAGAGAATAATCTGTGGGCAAGCGTGGGTCGGCGATCGGCGAACAGTATCCAGAGGGCTAGGCAGAAAGAATAAACTAAGAACACGGGCAGGAATCAGGAACCAGGAAATCAACCACGGGAAACTGGGAAACTGGGCAAACGCTTCGTATGCAGACTAACTAACAATACTCGGCAGCGTGTGAATGAATGTCCATGGTATTTATAGTGCTTGTGTGTGCGTGTGATTGGGTGATGGTGATTGCGTGATTGTTTGCAGGTGCGTGCGGGATAAATGGTGAACAGCTGTGTGGGTGCAGTGGATGCTGGGAAATGTAGTCCTTAGTGTGATCTGTGACGGTGTGAAAGTCCATGTGGTGGGTGAGTGACCTCTAGTGGTGAGTGGCTGGAAGTTCGTGGTCTGGATTCGTGACAGCTGACTGGGGCAAAGAAATATGACCATGTCACTCCAATTTTAGCTGCACTTCACTGGCTTCCAGTCTATTTTAGAGTTCAGTTTAAGATTGTTGTTTGTTTTTAAAGCTCTTAACAATCAAGCTCCATCTTATCTTAAAGATCTTCTTATCCCGTTGTCATCTACCAGACATTTAAGATCCACTGACAGGGCTCTTTTATCTGTCCCTCGTTCCCGTTTGAAAACTAAGGGTGACCAATTGCCTCTAGGCTGCTGCCTTGCACCTTCCATTACCATTTTTAAATCGAGATTGAATTTTTTTTTTTTTTTCTTTAGCATTTTAATCTTACTTTGTTGCTTTATTGGCTGTCCTGTCTGCTTCTTTTGTTTTTTTTTTGTCTTTCAAATTTATTTTACATTAAGCACTTTGGATAGCTTTGCTATGTTTAACTGTGCTATATAAATAAAATTTACTTACTTAAAAAATATTTTATTGTTGTTTAATTTAGTTTTATTAGTTTCATACATTTTATATGTGATAGTGATAAAACATGTATAGCCTGAATGCACTGTAAGTCGCTTTGGATAAAAGCGTCTGCTAAATGCATAAATGTAAATGTAAAATGTTATATCCATATACAGTATTTTGTTTTAACTGCACAAATGATCTCAAGATTTACAGGGTTTTACATGATTCTTGATTCTTTTGTCGTGTGTAGTGTGTCCTCCAAATGAACCCACAACCGTTTCAAAGAATAGTACAACAGTGAGCGCGACAAGTATATAAATGTCTCGTCCATTTGGGGAGGTGTGCACGTAGTCAGTGGAGGCTTGCGCTGTGGAGCCAGGCGAAAGTATAAATCCCGCTTCAGTGTAAATAGCCTCTATCACTATTTACACTTAGTGCAAATAGCCACTGCCTTATTTTTATTAGTAACAGAATAGCAAAGCAAAGACAAAATAATTTCATAGAAATAACAACTGCAACAGACTTTACATATGTGCATGAGAACATATGCTTCTAGATGTTATATCTAATCCACTGAGCCATTATCTGGAACCTCAATCAAACAGATTTAAAAACATGTGAGCAGAAACACAGAAAGAACTGCTTTCTGTGAAAGAACTAGAAGAAATAATGGCTACCATACCACACTTTAAAGTGAGAGAGGAAACTTGCAATATGGATGCAGACAAACTCATGAAGACAGTCATTTAAAAATGCTGTGCTACCACCTGTTATAACTAGAGTAACAAAGACAAAATCATTTTATAGACAGCCAAACATTTGATATTCAGATTCTCAAATATATGTAAATAAATGTTAAAGTGTTGTTGAATATTATGTTAATGTGCATAGTTGCTCAGTAAATTTAGGGGCTATGTGCGCTATGCAGATAATATTTACAACACGTGAATTCATTAATTTATCCTGAAAGAAATAAAATTGATATGCAACTAAGTGCCTGTTGAAGAAGGAGTATATTTTATAGTTACATATACAATGCACATTTGGTGAAAGCAACACTTCATTATTAACCATTATTGCTGCTTGCCCACCTAAGATTAATGTTAAATTTTGCAAGGATTAGTCTTAAATCTAAATTAAATCAAGGTTTATCTAATAATTCTGTAGCACAAAACTTTAAACTTTAATTAGGTTAACACTGAACCCATCATTTTGATCCTAGATTTATGCTATATTTAAGATTAAAGGTGCTGTATGTAGGATTGACACCCAGCGGTTGAACTAGGTATTGCAGTCCAAATTCAAAATATTGGAGACGTTTTTTTTCACCAGCCCCTCCTCCTCAGACTTGACGCACGTGCAGGTTGCCAGATTAAAGACACCAACAGGAGCGTGCGCACATGACGATGAATGACATGAAATACGCTGCGTTTTCCGCCAACTGGCAACCCGGGGTGCCGAAATACAATTGGGTAAACTGGCAGTGGGCGGGTTTCACAAACCATAACAAACACAGACATTCCGGGCCGGAACACACATTTTCAAAGGAGAATAACTGACTGTAGCATTGTTTTTCAGATAAACAAGTATGTTAACTTAGCATGTTTCTTAAATATCTGCAAGCATATTATGGTATTTTTATGCTTTAGTAGAGTCAAAATCCTACATACAGCACCTTTAACTTTAATCCTGTTGCATCATAACTTTAAAATAGATTTAAATCTGGATTATGGATTAACTTTAAATTTACTCTAGGTTTAAATAAAATGAAATGGACATGCAATTAAAGGGGTGGTTGATTGTGATTTCACTTTTTTTAACTTTGTTAAATGTTGCTGTTTGAGCATGAACAAATGTAGATATTGTCTTTTAAAATTATGGCAGTTTAATGCTGACAATTACGGCTGGTAGGGACTACAACAAGCTACTTTACGGGTTGGTGACATCATAAACTCTGAAATTTACATAAACCCTGCCCCCAGGAACATGCAACAAAGGGGGCGAGGCCGTGTTGAGTTGCTTTAGAGAAGAGGAAGAGTTGTTGCTATGCCATCAAAACTAGGGGTGCACGAAAAAATCTATTCATGTATGAATCGTGATTCTGTCTTCTAACGATTCTAATGGATTCACAAGTTTCAAAATCAATGTTCTAAAGCAGCGGTTCTTAATACTGTTCCTCACATTCCCTGCTCTGCACACACTCTGCTCTGCATCTCTCTCTCATTCAGCTCATCAGTTCCCTCAGTGAACTGTGTTCCAGTTATAAACTTTGTGTATAGACAGACAGATACTTTTCACATAGCTACGAGAAGCGTTAAACATGGATGCGCATGCGGTTGCCGTGGTAGCGAGCAATACTTGCTGGCAAACACTTCTTAAGGTCATTGCACACTGAGTCTGAAATATTTGTATGCGGTTTTTTTTTTGTTTTTTTCCATATTTGTCATCCTTTCCTATCAAAATGCTTACTACAGATGCGAAAATGTAGATTTCTTTTTTTTGACGGATGAAATTTTCGGATCCAGTGTGTAAACGTGTTTGACACAATGTGAGGTCATTTATTTTTCAACGTGCGAAAATTTCGGACTCCGTGCAAAGACCTTTACTGTTACAAAGTAAACAATTACTTTACAAAAATGCTACAACGCAATCATGTATTAAAGCTTTAATCAGGATAAAACCGCATATTAAAAGCTAACATAAGCAGTAGCATTTACAAATAACAGCGTATCTATACCCTGAACGCAGTCTATAGCCTATTGCCAGTCAAGTGCTGCTAGGGACCCGTCTAGAGTAATAATGACTCTGATCTGATCATAAAGTCTTACACAAACATGTACGAAATTTGGTAGACACATGTAATGTCCCAATACCTACAAAAACGTCTCTTGGAGCAAAATCTAAAATGCAACAGGAAGTCATTTATTTTGAATTTTCTCTGAACATTTTGTGTAGTTTTTGCTATTTCAGGTGTTGTATTTTAAAGGGTCATGAAACCCCCAGGTTCAGCACTGGTTAGTTCTCACCACAGTTTTAAAAAATGCTAAAAAAGTGGGCGTGGTGCGCTGCGGAGAAGAGGGGAGACAGACTACACACACAGCTTTGGGTTCAGACAGTTTCATTTCGCTCCCATGGAGTTAAAAACACAAATAAATGCACAGCCATTTGCACTCTTCATCGAAAACATATGAAAGCGCTGTTGCACCTCTGATAACTTTTTAGGCTTATTCTGCGGTGTTTATACTAGCCTTTTGACGGGTTGTGTCATGGAGCTGTAAAAACGGTTATGCTCACTAAGTGAATGAGTGAGTGAGTGAATGCACGAACTCTTACAAACCAAAAACATCTTTTTGGACCTAAAAAAAAATGCATCTGGCCGGGATTTCTAAATCGCCCCAAATGTTCGGGATTCAGCTTTTGCTTTCTACAGTCGCCATTCATTGTCTGAGTTTTTGCATTGCTTTGACCTTTCTCTTTAGGTCCCGCCTTCTTGCATGCCATCATTGGTTGGCCATGTATACAAACATTGGTCAAACTGCTTCTCAAACATCTTAAATTTGTATTTGTCTTTTTTTCATCTTAGACCTGATGGTGCTGAAAGAGGAGAGTCAAGAACTAAATGAAATGGAAGAGAAAAATCAACACGATTTTGTAACTGGAGAAAAATCTTTTAGTTGCTCACAGACTGAAATAATTTCCTCAAGAAAAATGGATCAAAAGACAGGAAGGAGTAGTTATTCCACCTGCAAACAGTGTGGAAAGTGTTTCAGTAAAACAGGTATTAAAAATCACATGAGAGTTCACACAGGAGAGAAGCCTTATGCCTGCCAACAGTGCGGAAAGTGTTTCAGTCAAAAAGTAACTCTTAAAAGCCACATTAGAATTCACACTGGAGAGAGGCCTTATGTATCCCCTCAGTGTGGAAAGAGTTTCACTCATCCTAGAAACCTTGGAGGCCACATGAGTGTTCACACGGGAGAAAAGCCTTATGCCTGCCAACACTGTGGAAAGTGTTTCAGTCAAAAAGCAACTCTTAAAAGCCACATTAGAATTCACACTGGAGAGAGGCCTTATGTATGCCCTCAGTGTGGAAAGAGTTTCACTCATCCTAGAAACCTTGGAGGCCACATGAGTGTTCACACGGGAGAAAAGCCTTATGCCTGCCAACACTGTGGAAAGTGTTTCAGTCAAAAAGCAACTCTTAAAAGCCACATTAGAATTCACACTGGAGAGAGGCCTTATGTATGCCCTCAGTGTGGAAAGAGTTTTACTCATCCTGGAAACCTTGGAGGCCACATGAGTGTTCACACTGGAGAGAAGCCTTATGCCTGCCAACAATGTGGAAAAAGTTTCAACCGGAAAAGATATCTTATTTGCCATATGACAGTTCACACTGGAGAGAGTCTTTTCATCTGCCAACAGTGTGGGATAAGTTTCGCTCAAAAAGGAAGTTTTAACAGACACATGAGAATTCACAATGGAGAGCAGCCTTACACATGTGATCAGTGTGGTAAGAGTTTTGATCAACATGAAAACCTTGAGGTCCATATGAGAACTCATAGAGAGATACCCTACACATGCCCTCAGTGTGGAAAGAGTTTCAATTCTAAACAAAACTTTGAAGAACACATGAGAATTCACACAGGAGAGAAGCCTTTCACCTGCCAGCAATGTGGAAAATGTTTCAGCCAGAAAGGAAGCCTTAACAGGCACATGACAGTTCACACTGGAGAGAAGCCGTTTATATGTGGTCACTGCGGAAAGTGTTTCAGACATAAAGCAGCCCTTAAACACCACATGAGTTCTCACATATGAAAGAACTGTATTTATGTCATCAGTGTGGATCTGTGGAAAGTTTCACAGATAGGAAACATCTTAGGAATCATGTAATAACACCAGAGAGATGCCTTTACTGTTCCTCACTGTAGAAAGACTTGCAGAAACAATAAAACCTTTAGGTTCAAGGAAGCACCCCTGATATAGCTGATGAAGGAGCACTCGATCAGCAGAAGAGAACAGCAGTGTGTAAGTGTTTTGTCTTGTTTTCTCATTAGATTTCAGCTCAGTTGTCGTTGCTAGGAGCCATTATTTTTGCATACTGTGTTTTACCTGGTAAACGCGTTCGCAAGTCGCGTTTGTTCTCGTGCTTATCGCGGGAGTTCCCAGTTTCGGTTTGCTAAGTAGAAAGGCGTGGTCTAAGCCAGAGAAAGTACTTATTTACCTGACTCAGTGTCATTTGTTAGAAGGAGCACTCGATCAGCAGAAGAGAACAGCAGTGTGTAAGTGTTTTGTCTTGTTTTCTCATTAGATTTCAGCTCAGTTGTCGTTGCTAGGAGCCATTATTTTTGCATACTGTGTTTTACCTGGTAAACGCGTTCGCAAGTCGCGTTTGTTCTCGTGCTTATCGCGGGAGTTCCCAGTTTCGGTTTGCTAAGTAGAAAGGCGTGGTCTAAGCCAGAGAAAGTACTTATTTACCTGACTCAGTGTCATTTGTTAGAAGGAGCACTCGATCAGCAGAAGAGAACAGCAGTGTGTAAGTGTTTTGTCTTGTTTTCTTATTAGATTTCAGCTCAGTTGTCGTTGCTAGGAGCCATTATTTTTGCATACTGTGTTTTACCTGGTAAACGCGTTCGCAAGTCGCGTTTGTTCTCGTGCTTATCGCGGGAGTTCCCAGTTTCGGTTTGCTAAGTAGAAAGGCGTGGTCTAAGCCAGAGAAAGTACTTATTTACCTGACTCAGTGTCATTTGTTAGAAGGAGCACTCGATCAGCAGAAGAGAACAGCAGTGTGTAAGTGTTTTGTCTTGTTTTCTCATTAGATTTCAGCTCAGTTGTCGTTGCTAGGAGCCATTATTTTTGCATACTGTGTTTTACCTGGTAAACGCGTTCGCAAGTCGCGTTTGTTCTCGTGCTTATCGCGGGAGTTCCCAGTTTCGGTTTGCTAAGTAGAAAGGCGTGGTCTAAGCCAGAGAAAGTACTTATTTACCTGACTCAGTGTCATTTGTTAGAAGGAGCACTCGATCAGCAGAAGAGAACAGCAGTGTGTAAGTGTTTTGTCTTGTTTTCTTATTAGATTTCAGCTCAGTTGTCGTTGCTAGGAGCCATTATTTTTGCATACTGTGTTTTACCTGGTAAACGCGTTCGCAAGTCGCGTTTGTTCTCGTGCTTATCGCGGGAGTTCCCAGTTTCGGTTTGCTAAGTAGAAAGGCATGGTCAGCTGACTTCAGGGACTAGTAATTAGGCAAGTATAAAGCTGGTTTGTACACCGCGGCAGCGGTCGTGGCAGCCCTCGTGTGAAGCCCTCCTCGTGTGAAGACCGACGAGTGTAAAGACGATCGACTCTACCTTGCACGACTCCACCGAGCAAGGACACCGACAAGGCACTTGAGTATTGCTTTCTCCCCTTTCTTTACTTTTTGTCTAACTTGTACTCATCTAATTGTTGAATCAATTGTACTCACTATGTGCTTTCAAATCTGTACTATCACTACTAACACTCGGAGAGCACGCGCTGTACGTTGGAGGCAGGCCAATCCTAATAATCTACGAACGGTCCCTCTGTCCTCTACTACTTTACTCTCTGTTCCAATTGGTCTTTGGAACTGCCAGTCTGCTGTAAACAAAGCAGATTTTATTCCTTCTATTGCTACCCATTCCGGTCTCAACCTCATGGCCCTAACTGAGACTTGGATCAAACCTGAGGACACTGCCACTCCTGCAGCTCTCTCCACTAATTTCACTTTTTCCCACACCCCTCGCACGATTGGGAGGGGTGGAGGCACTGGTCTCCTTATTTCAAATGAATGGAAATTTGATCTTCTACCATCTCCAAAAGGCAACAGTTCATTTGAATCTCATGCAATTACTATTACTCACCCTGCTAAAATCCACGTTGTAGTTGTGTATCGTCCCCCAGGTCAACTGGGTGACTTCTTGGAGGAGTTGGATGTGTTACTCTCAAACTTTCCTGAAGATGGTACTCCTCTGGTACTGCTCGGTGACTTCAACATCCACCTAGAAAAACCCCAGGCGACTGACTTCAACACTCTTCTCACTTCATTTGACCTCAAACGAGTGTCTACTACGGCTACTCACAAATCAGGTAACCGACTGGACCTCATCTACACACGCTACTGCTCCACTGACAACACATTAGTAACTCCGCTGCACACCTCAGACCACTTCCTCATCACTTCTAACCTCACACTAACTCCTGAAATAGCACACGCTCCTTCGCAGGTCACCTTTCGGCGTAACCTACGCTCGCTCTCTCCCTCTCGCCTATCCTCAATGGTTTCATCCGCACTACCTTCACCCTCTCAGTTTTCAACACTCGACACAAACAGTGCTACTGACGCTCTTTGCTTCACTCTAACATCTTGCTTAGACAACTTTTGCCCCCTTTCATCCAGATCAGCACGCGCTACCCCCTCTGCCCCCTGGTTGTCCGATGTTCTCCGTGAACATCGTGTTAAACTAAGGGCTGCAGAGAGGAAATGGCACAAATCCAAAAACTCTACCGACCTTAGTGTGTATCAGTCACACCTCTCTTCCTTCTCTGCAAATGTCTCCACTGCTAAAATGACATACTACCACAACAAAATTAACAACTGTTCCGACTCTCGCGCACTCTTCAAAACGTTCTCTTCTCTTCTCTGTCCACCTCCCCCTCCTCCTTCATCAACTCTTACAGCTGATGACTTTGCAACTTTCTTCACAAATAAAACAAAAACCATCAGTGACCAATTCCTCACACCGCAAACTAATAATAACTTCATAACGACAAATACACAATCTCTCACCTCCTTTTCTCCTCTCTCGGAGATGGAGGTTTCCAAACTCATCCTTTCCAATCATCCCACTACTTGTCCGCTAGATCCTATCCCCACTCACCTCCTTCAAGCCATTTCTTCTTCGGTCGTACCTGCTCTTACTCACATTATCAACACCTCGCTTAACACTGGTACATTTCCCACAGCATTTAAGCAGGCTCGGGTAAGCCCACTGCTTAAAAAACCTGCTCTAAATCCAGCACTTTTAGAAAACTACAGACCGGTATCCCTTCTTCCATTCATTGCAAAGTCACTTGAGCGAGTTGTGTTCAACCAACTCTCTCTGTTTCTTGCACAGAACAACATTCTGGACAACAACCAATCTGGCTTCAGAAGTGGACACTCAACTGAGACTGCCCTACTCTCGGTTACAGAGGCCCTGAGACTGGCAAGAGCAGCTTCCAAATCCTCTGTACTCATCTTGCTGGATCTGTCTGCTGCCTTTGACACAGTTAACCACCAGATCCTCATGTCCATCCTCAGAAAGATGGGCATCTCAGGAACCGCCCTCCTGTGGTTCGAGTCTTACCTCTCAGATAGGTCCTTCAGGGTGTCTTGGAGGGGTGAGGTTTCAAAGTCACAACTTCTTGCTACTGGAGTTCCTCAAGGCTCAGTGCTTGGACCACTTCTCTTCTCCATCTACATGTCCTCATTAGGATCGGTTATTCAGAAGCATGGCTTTTCCTACCACTGCTATGCTGATGACACTCAACTCTACTTCTCATTCCAACCAGATGATCCGACGGTAACTGATCGCATTGCAGCCTGTCTGAGTGACATTTCTAGCTGGATGATGGACCATCACCTTCAGCTCAATCTTGCTAAGACAGAACTGCTCGTGTTCTCTGCCAACCCATCACTTCATCACAACTTCTCCATACAGCTGGGTTCATCAACCATAACTCCTTCCAGGACTGCCAGGAACCTTGGAGTTGTGATCGATGATCAGTTAAGCTTCACAGACCATATTGCTACAACGGCCCGGTCCTGCAGATTTGCCTTATACAACATTAGGAAGATTAGGCCCTTCCTGCAAGAGCAAGCTGCACAACTCCTTGTCCAAGCTCTTGTTCTCTCCAGACTGGACTATTGTAATGCTCTCTTGGCGGGCCTTCCCGCATGTACTATCAAGCCTCTGCAACTGATCCAGAATGCAGCAGCCAGAGTGGTCTTTAATGAGCCAAAAAAAGCTCACGTTACCCCTCTCTTCATCAGGTTACACTGGCTACCAATAGCCGCTCGCATCAAATTCAAGGTACTGATGTTTGCCTACAAGACCACAACTGCCACTGCACCAATATACCTAAACTCGCTGGTTCAAACTTATGTGCCCTCCAGAAGCTTGCGTTCTGCAAGTGAACGACGTCTTGTGGTGCCATCCCAAAGAGGTACCAAATCACTCTCACGGACCTTTTCCTGGACTGTGCCCAGCTGGTGGAATGACCTCCCGATCTCAATTCGAACAGCTGAGTCTTTAGCCATTTTCAAAAAACATCTAAAGACACATCTTTTTCGCCAGCACCTGACTAACTAATACTAACTTACCTATTCTTTATAAAAAAAAAAAAAAAAAAAAAAAAAAAAAAAAAATTCCTAGCTACGTGTACTGTGCTAGACTAACTGAGACTTGTCATGACCCTTGTATACTGTTGCTCTCTCGATGGTCTGATTGCTTCTATTGTTCTCCTCATTTGTACGTCGCTTTGGATAAAAGCGTCTGCTAAATGATTAAATGTAAATGTAAATGTAAATATAGTTCAAAATACCCGAGCAGTGGATTTATGCTGCCTTCACGTGCTATCAGAAATTTCCTATTTCCCACTTATGAAGTCGTGATTTACAGTACGAGCTTGTCGTATTCAATGCTTTAATGTCGGAAAGATAAAATGTAGCATACCATTGGTTGACAATTATATAAACAGTCACCGCGCTATAGATGCAGTTTGCTGACAATTCTGGAATTTCTTTCAAATACATGCTTATTTCACTGCTTATAAAACATACAATATGCTTCGAATGATCGTTCAAATTTAGCCTATAAATACACTACTTTAGCCACAAGACAAAGGGATGTAGTTGTTGTGAGAACAGCATTGACCGCAGCAATGGTTGTCCCCTCCACCATGTTTAAAGTTTATGACCTGCCCAACTCAGAAACTCGGGTATCAAAATAATATCCGAATTTCTCAGTAGTAAATACGACTTGAGAGTTCGTTCACGCAATTTTCGCACAAATGTGAAATGAGACAATGGGAAAAGAAAAAGCAGCTTTTGTTTCTGCTGATAGCTGCAAAAACTGATATCTGCAAAACCACACCAAATGTTGTGGATGCATGTTAGAAGTGAGGATTGGTGGAGAACATTGTACATTGAATGAAGTCAGATATTATTGCACTTTTCACAGAAGCAGATATACTTAAACATTGAGCAGTTTTAGCTGGGCGATGTTGATAAAAATGATCCACTGTTTGAGATTTAGCTGTTTTGTATAATGTATATTTATATGTAGCCATATTCTTTATTTTAGGATCGGTGGATAAGCAAAAACTTACGATGATAATTCACTGTAGTTCAGTAAGACATAGGACAAACCCGCACATGGTTTTATTTTAAAGAACAATTGCGGTGACAAATAAGACAATAATACCAAATAGTCTATCAGCGTGAACTGGGGTTTTATGTGTGGATAATGGGAATCAAAAACTTGCTGAAACAATTTTCTTTTTCTTTTTTTTGCATATAGGCCTATTTTAAATGTTAAATGTCTCAAAGTAGGCTGTTAGAATACATCACCGAGTTTGAGTATTAGTAATATCATGTTATTGATTAAAACTTAAAGGCATAGTTCACCCAAGAATTAAAATTCTATCATCATTTACTCACCCTCATGTTGTTCCAAACCTGTATGAGTTTACTTCTTCTGTTGAACACACACAAAGATATTTCAATGAATGTTGGTTAACAGACAGTTGACAGTACCCATTGATAGTATTTTCTTGCTGCTATAGAATTCAATGACGTCAGCTGTTGGGTTACCAACATCTTTGTGTGTGTGTTCAACAAAAGAAGTAAACTCATACAGGTTTGAAACAACATGAGGGTGAGTAAATGATGATGGAATTTTAATTTTTGGGTGAACTATCCCTTTAAAAGGCATAACAATCTAAAGTCTGGCCATCCGCATTCTAGAGAAATTAAATAATCTTGTACCTTGGGTTTACATACAATTCATCTGTACTGAAACTCAACATTATGTCTAAAGGTCTTGCATCTGCTGCACTGATCAGGCTGATCATTTGGTATTCTTTAGTTTGCTCTACCACAAATGCATAAAAATGGTCATCGAAGTATTTGACTTTTAGAATTCGTACAAAGAATCCAACATTATCAGCCTGTTGGATAATGTGAATAATTTCACCAAACACAGGCTCTCCTTTACACTCAATCTTAAGAGGCAGCACAGAGCCAGTTCTGTAAGTATGGCCATGCACACTGACAGTGTGTGTGACATAGATGGTGCTGTTCAAAGTCAAGTCATCAGAGGTTGATCTCAGATTGTCCAGCACAGCATCAGCTTGCTTCAAAGAGCTGATTGTAACAGGGTATGCATTTGTAACACTCATTTTCACAGAGAAAGTTCACCCAACTTGAAGTTATATATTTGCTGAACTTGACGTTTGTAACTCAGCGTTTTAGAGATATTTTTGAAGTTTCCAACTACACGAGCATGTCTTTTTAATGGATTATGCTTCGCCTCATATCTCATACACCATAGCTGAGAAAGAAGTCCGAACATAACCATCATCCTCGGATAATGGGTCATAAAATGATGTTTGGGAATCAGATTTCGATCATAGAGCTTCTTGAATAAAGTGTGGTGCTCTACAATGAGTTCTTTCAGAAATACAGCAAGCCTGTGAGTAACAACAGGAGCAAAAACAATGCTGCATATTTCCCTCAGCAGAATGAATAGATGCCAGTGTTGACTTTTCTTGTCATCAAGATCACCAACTAAAAAGGGCAACACTTGCAAAAGGCACCACATTTGTGATGCAGTCTGTTTTACTGCATTGTCAGAAGTTCTCAGATTGAGAATAACCCCTTGCTTTGTTTTTCTCATTTTCATACCCATATTTAAAACCAGAAATTCTGTGATTCAACATTTCTAGGGTAAAAAGCTGTTCTTCATAAATGAAATGGCGTAATAGTAGTCTAACCTCCAAGGGGGCTACACCCTCAAGGATATCATGCATAATGTCAACGCACGTGTTCTCTGTAACGTGAAAATACTGCAGCTTATTTAAACAGGAGTCCTCTTTAATCCCTGTCAAGCTTGGATCATTAAGTCTGACATGCTGCTGATAATTTTCTCTGGTGCGCTTCTGAACTTTGTCTTCATCAAAAACAGTCTGAGCAACTGTTTTGTCAACCATGCAAAAGTGACAAAACGTGTTTACTGAAAAGCTCTCTAAATATCCACATAAGGAATGGATAGCTAAGTTGGCTGCAGTCAAAACACAGATTGATCCATAAAGTTGATGACTTTGTCCTTGTATCTCCACCTGTAGACCAGTACTTTCAAGGAATCTGATGTCATCTTATCAGTGGTTCCAAAATCTTACTAAACCCATATACCTCTCTGTCTGAAGAATTGAACAGAAGACATAAGTGAATATTTGAAAGAGATGTTATATTCTGGTGGTAGATTTTTTTTTTAAGCTAAAATAAACAGCACCCATCTTGTGAATTTTAGTTTTGGTCCCCAAAGGGTTTGTCGTTTCTACATCATCAAAATACAACTGTATTTGGAGGGCTTGAAGACATGTTCCAAACAATGAATGAGAAGAAAATTGAGAGCCATCACAATAGTTTTGCATTTTCCCATCAGTTTTCTTATTCTGAAGGTAAACTTTTTGCATTTGGTCATTACTAAATAAAAATTGTATAGTCTCAATTACTGATATACATATTGACATGTGTCTGCAGCCAACACTTGTTTAACTTGTAGTGTCTGCCCTATGACCAAGAAATATTTCTTTTGGCTTCACAAGATCAAATTTCTCTGAAAAGTATTTGTTCATTTTGAAAGGTGTGCCTACGTCTTTAAACACATGTTTAGCATTTTCAAACTCGCTCATCAATGCCTGGACAGACTCACTGTCAAGAGGTACCTGTAAATTATTCAACCATTTAGTTGTTGAATGTTGTAGACTTTCTACAGTCCTTTCTAGCACTTCTTGTTACATCCATTAAAGTTGTATTAGATGAAGAATACATTTTGGCCACAAATGTGGCAACACAGTCAGGAGGAACGGCAGTTTTAAATGGAACAGAGTCTGACTCTGAAGTTTTGAAATAAGTTCTAGTACCTTGGCTTTCCTGTTTGTCGAAATGGTCACATCATAGATATATTCAAAGAAAGTAAACACAGAGCTGAGCTGTGGTGGATAGGCCACGTTGCATACCCAGTACAGCTTGAAGAGCTTGTCCACAGCACATGTCAGGCTCTCACTTGCAGGTATGGTCACTCTGTCATTTCTCGTGATTATGTATTGTCGTGTAGTACTCTTCAGACTAACAATGCAGATGAGTTGTGGTTGGGTCTTTGATGTCTCGGAGTTGCTGCAGAGGGATGCAATGCTGGTTCCAGCCTTGGAGATGAGGAAAAAAAGATACATTTCAAAAGTTCAGAGAGCAAAAATAAAGATAAGTCAAAATTTAAGCTATAACGCATCGTTACAAAAAACAGTCCTTATGAAACATACCGGTACAAAATCAAGAAGGATTGAAATTGCACATTTAATACTGCAGCGACTCCTGTCGTGGCCCAGAGCAAGAGATGGATTTCTTCAATGTAGTCAATGAAGCTCGAGAAGCAGAGTTCCAGATGTCAAAATAAGACTTTATTAAACAAATCAACAAAGCCAAGATAACGGTCACCACATCTGATTCTATCCATTTTATACCTTTTTTACTACCCAAAATTGGTAGTTCCGTTTTTTTATTGGTTGTGCGTGTCTGGTTTGCCACAATTTAATTACTAGCCCACCTGGTCCATTTTTTAATGGTGGAATTTGGCCGGATCAGCCATTTTTTTTTTTTTTTTTTTTAATCTTTTATTCCGCTGCCCCTATTGGTTGGCGGTGGTCACATGAGACATACATCAAACCTGTTTACATGTATCTGTCATATTCTGGAAATTACCCAAAGTTCATAGGGTTATTTAAGTTCACTGGTACACTCCATTGGAAAGCACCAGTACTGCCCAATGGATGGACCTTTAAAGCTCTCAATCTGTATTAAGACATCCAGTATTGGAATAATTCAACATATTGATCAGTTTATGGATTACATTCTTGAACGTACATCATATTTTGAGTAAAATAATACTATTTTGAGTAAATAACATAATATAAAGTAAAATAACACAATACTCCCAGGTAATGGTGGCAGAAGATGTGTGAGAACAACTAGTACTGTGTAACACTTCTCATCTGAAAATTAAATAAGAACAAATAAGAGGTACAATAAATGTTTTCAAGTGCAGGATTAAGGCTGGCTCTTGCTAGTCACCCACAAAGAATGCAAAATCAATGGGGCCACATTCCTGTGTATGCAAACCCTGAAATATACATTAAAAGCTACTCATCAATGCACCAAAAGTACATTTCAGGGTTTATATAAACTGTAGGTTGTCCCAGTTGACTTTGCATTAAGTTGCAGCTGAAAAGCCAGAGCTGTGAGTATCTAAAATGAAGAACAGACTGGACTGTGCTGGGAAAGGATTAATATTATCAAAAACAGTATTGGTAAGTAGGAAATAAAGCTACATTCCTACATTCTGGACTTACCCTTTACTATACTATATAGCATATTATTAATATCAATGTCAAAAGGTACTTCGCTCATGGCCCACCATTCATGCTACTTTTCAAGAGAAAGAGGTTGAATTAGGTGTTTGTGTGCGGTTTGTGTGCTGTCTGCGTGTGCACAGAAAAGAGCACACAAGTTTCAAATTTCTCTTTTGTGTCTTGTACTTGAATGCTTTAAACATACTGATATTTATATTAAAACTGTATATGGTATAACCTTACTTTTAAGATATTTTTTTTTTCTCAATCTCGTTATTTTATTTACACACATACTATTATACACGAGATGCGTGCATGTAAAGAAAACATTTACACACATACATATATTATACACACCATCTGTTTGGTCATCCATTCCCTCTGTAAGAGAGGCTTTCAGCTCTGTTTTACTGTGCACTACCATGTCACCTCTGAAGGACACCTGTGCTTTAAGAGAGTTCTCACTGTGAACAACAACTTCAACTTCTACTGGGCAGTCAGTGAACAAGAGCATTTAAAAACAGGTGAGTTTATGGTTGATCCTTGTTAGTCCACTTCAATCCCTTGAAGTGATACATTTTTTGTTTTTTCCTTTTTTCCAGGCAGCACGAGGAATAAAAATAAGGAAGAAGGAGCAGGAACCTAAACTGTGAAGAATTTATCTTCTTTGTCAAGACTGACATCGTCAGTTTTTTGTCGTCCCTTAGACATTCTTAGTGAGCCAGTTTAGTTCAATAACAATTAGGCCAAACTGGCCTTATGTTATAACACTTAAATTTTTAATAAAATTTAAATGTGAAAAGACAAATTTCAAAACGAACGGTATTCGTATCTCAAAACACAAAGTGAAAAATTAGGCGGAGTTGTCGTGTAAATAACACCGTTTGTCAGTTAATAATAATAATAATAATAATGCATTTTATTTTATGGCGCCTTTCAAAACACCCAAGGTCACCTCGCAAGCAAAAAAAACTTTTTAATAAAATTATACAAATCACTGCAAAAGACAAAAAACACACAAACACCACACATATACGTATAAGTGCAGTAGAGACTCAATAATACATATTATAAAAAAGCCTGTATAAAAAGATATGTTTTAAGACATGTTTTAAAAGTCAGCAGGCAATCACTATTGCGAATTTAAGTTAAGCTAAGTTACAGTACGATAGGCTAATTGCTCTGTGCAAACGCAAATCCACGTGATCAAGTCATGTATTGCACATGATGGCGTGAATGATCACTGTGTGTTTGTCAAAAACACCTTAAGTGAATGTTTTGCACATTCTATTGGATGGGTGATAATTATGTCTGCCTAGTTTAATTCCACATTTATTTATTAATTAGTCAAATAAATGGTTTAAGGTTTATGGATAGGCTTTATTCCAACATAAAACAAGGATATATATATACACACATACATAGAGATATAGATATTGCTGATAAGTTTTAGATAATTTAATACATTGATTAATGACTAATTGTTGCAATTTTTTGTTTTATTTCCCATATCAAGATTTCAGAAAATGCAGCAGTTAACCAACAATAAAGTCATGACAAGAATGTATGGACGCTGCTTGTTGCTTTGGTAGTCGTCACATCCACTGCTGCTCTGGATCAGCTGCTGTCCATGGTGCTGAAGCTCTGCAGCTTCACATCATTCCAACTCAAAGAATGACATCAGACCTGCTGCCTCCTTGAAGGGATAGCAAGTTAGATTCCTTAGCCTGATCACTTTGTAGTTGAGATCCTGTTTTGCATAAATATGCACTGTTATCTCTGTGTTTTTTTGCAGCAAAGTCAAACGTCAAGACTAAAGACACTAATATTCAATTCAAGTTTATTTGTATAGCGCTTTTTACGATACAATCGTTGCAAAGCGCTTTACAGGAAATTAAGTTTCTACAATATATTTATACATTGTAGAAACTTAATACTAACTTATGGCAAAATTTGTTAATGTTGTTTGGGATCAGAGGTTGGCATCCTCTGAGGGGTTGGCATCATCTCTTCTCAGGTGTTTGGTCATCTCAGATCATTTAAGTGCTGGATCCAGACTGAAGTTTGTGAAGGATGTTAATCCCGCGGCAGAAACAGAGAAACATAATTAGCGTAGCTGTTGTTCCATTCAAGCATAATTTTTTTTGTTCAACCCAAGCTAAAGGATAATGTGCATTTGATCAGATATAACTGCAGTACAAGATTATGATATGCATTATATGAATGTATTATATGAATGCTTGGCTAAAGAGATGTGTCTTTAATCTAGATTTAATACACTTTTAACAGGGACTAAAAATCCAACCTTGTGAAGGGTGTCAATGATTGTCTTCTGGACAACTGTCAGCTCAGCAGTCTTTCCCATGATTGTGTAGCCTAGTGAACCAAACTGAGAGACCATTTTGAAGGCTCAGGAAACCTTTGCAGGTGTTTTGAGTTGATTAGTTGATTGGCATGTCACCATATTCTAATTTGTTGAGATTAGTGGGTTGAATTGGTGGGTTTTTGTTAAATGTGAGCCTAATTCATCACAATTAAAAGAACCAAAGACTTAAACTACTTCAGCCTGTGTGCATTGAATTTATTTAATACACGAGTTTCACAATTTGAGTTGAATTACTGAAATAAATGAACTTTTCCACCACATTCTAATTTATTGAGATGCACCTGTATTTGATTAAAACATGATAGTTAATTGTGTGGGTTACATACATGATATGGAGTTATGCATAAAAGTCTTATTAGTTGCTAACAAGTCTTTTAAGATGATTTTAGGTGCATATGGAAAAGGCAGTCTCTTTGCCATTCTGTGGAGAACAAGAGGCATGTTCTGTGAAGACCAGAGAGAGGTTAAAAGGTCTCCTAAGGAATTTCAGTCTAAGTCTTTCTTGTATGGGGGAAGATCCACCCAAGAAAGTCTGTAGCTGTGATTTCTATCACATATTTACATGTGATGGTCATCTCTTAGACCATCAGTCTTGATTGCTTGCCCCAAATTTGACATTCTCCTTCCTGAATTGGAATTATCAAAAAGTGTTCCTTTTGTTTTAATGTTGTAAGCTGTTTGGTGGAAAGAGGCTTGCTGGTTAGGCTTTCTTCAGACGGGCTGGCCCGAGGGATCTAATATATGACGTCCTGTTGGTTGAATTTCAGCTCCTCGTGTTTCGATGTTCTGATCGAATCTTAATTTTGTCTGACTCGTTCTGATACTACAACCGTAACTCCAGATGATGTCCCAAATGGTGTCCCCTTTGGGTCAGAGAGTGTTCTTTCATTGGCAGTGAACCCAGGATCTTCAAGGACTGATTTAACTGCAGTGCAAGGCGACTTGTGTTGCGATGATGTCACCGTTCATTCCAATGGGGCAGAGACTGATTATGACACACAATCACCCATATCAAAGAGAGGTCCAGTCAATGTTGGTGTACTGACCTCTGAATCTGTGGATTCATCTTCTAACCAAGTTGGATTACAAGTTAGGACTAGGTTCAGAAGACTTGTGAAGCCTGTGAATAGGTTAATTCAGAACATGACACAAAATGTAAAGACAACAAGTTCTGTCAGTGAGTTTGCAAGATCTTTATTGTCATAAATCAAGCTAAGACACACAGAGGAGTCATATTAGTGAGTTCCTTTTGTGTAATCCAATTTTTTGGCCCATTTTCTCAAAGTGCATGAGATTCTGAGTTTACGAATCACTGTCTTATTTAGGTCATCATAATGGTGTTTGGGGCACTTTTATTGCAAGTGTGTCTTAGTAGGCCTGATCAACCTGTTTGGACTACTTTCCCTGTGGACTGGGAAGTATATATGCTGCCACGACTAGTATATTAATTGACAGTTTAAGTTTTCTTGAGAATTTTTCATAATAGATGCCTACCCTGATAAACAGGTTTTGTGAAGTTCAGGAGGGAGTATGTAGCTGGGCTAATAATTGTAAAATGTTGAATGTGAGTGAACTTCCTCAAAACTTATTTCTTTTGTGTTTTTCACTTATTGTGTTCTGAGTTATAAGGTACAGTGTACATAATCTATTCTACGCAGAACCATATTTGCAGAATGAGGAGCACATATTAGTGACACACATGATACCTTGTGCGGTGCGCTAACAGCGCCATCTTAGAATCAAATTTGCCGCTGACGGGGTCAGATGTGTTCTAACGAGAGCCTGGTAAGAATGTTTTAAGTGCACCAAATGAGTTCAGTGGGTTATTTCATGAGATGAACATCTAAACGTAATGTAAGGCTGTGATGTCATGAAAATGAATGTAAATGATCGCATTTTGAATGCTTTACTGTGACTGGTATAGCTTACAAGTTTCTCCTTTCTGTCTGAGCAGAGTGAAGGAGAGAGACATGTGTCCAAAGAATTAATTTGTGCTCTGTTTTTCTGAAGGTATGCTGTATGATTACTGTTATATGTTGATAAATGTGTGAAATGTTTAAAATCAACTTTATATGAGTTTGATTTAAAAAAGTGAGGTCTGTTTGCAAAAGTGACGTCATTGAATATTTTGATACATTTTACTTGCATTTTTATTTGATACAGTCGTTTTGATATACATATTTGATGCATTCATATTTGAATGTTTGGTTATTTGTGTATAATTTCTGATGTTTTACATTTTCCATCTTATTGCTCATTGATACGAGTAAGCAGAGAAGAAATATTCTTCCTATAGTATATCCATACACACAATATGATACCTTATGTCATATAACAATATATATTTTTGTTGGCTACTTTATTTTGTGGTGTATTTGTTTTTTTATGTTTTGTAATTATTACTCTGAATATATTAACATCTGAGAATCAAATTAGCCGCTGATGGGGTCAGATGTGTTCTCTCTCGCTCTGCTAACGAGAGCCTGAGTGAAGGAGAGAGACGTGTGTCCAAATAATTAATTTGTGCTCTGTGTTTCTGCAGAATAAAAAAAACTGAGACCTCCATCTTCAGCATCGTCTTTATTGAATAAATCCACAACCAGAGTAAAATTGCTACATAAGCAGTGGGTAAAAGTAGATGAACACATATCAATACAACACATACATAGTGTTCACTGCATACTGATCTGCTTTATTACTAGTGAGCTTGTTACAGTGAAGGTTTGTCTAAAAGCAGCTTTACAATTTCTGAGTGGAACAGATTAATTTCTGATTTAATTCATAGTGTAGGTGTAATGCAGAGTTCGTTTTTTCAGAGAACAAGGCACACTGTAATGTCCGTTTTGCACATATGTGGTGCATGTGCCCAGGAGATCATCAGATGTCCGGTCTTTGTCCCACACCTCCAGCTTCAGGTTGTCATTGGCTTTGCAGTTTGGGAAGTTGAACTCTGCAACCCACACAGGATCACAGGTACTCTGCTGAAAATCGGTCATCCCCCCCATAAGAAGAGCCGCACCAGACCTTGACGTATGGATCGGGTCTGTTTCCAAACATATTATCTGAAGCAAGGTTATTGGCTTTTATATTATACACCCGAACAGCAGCACTGGCAAAGTCCAGCTGAGACAGCTACATCAGCACAGCCAGAGACATCAGGCAAAGATGACAAAAGAATGCCATGACTGTCAGAAATATGTTCAATTATCAGGCAAAGATGACAAAAGAATGCCATGACTGTCAGAAATAATATGTTCAATTATAATGAAGATTATATACTCCAAGATATTGAAATGCAAAAATAATGTCAATGTAGAGTACAAAAAACATGAAAATTAATGACTTATTTTCAAATTCAGAGAGATATTTCAATGCATTACTGAATACTAATGAAATAATGAAAACATTCTTGTTTTGTAAGGAAACCAGGAAAACTTTAGCTTTTTCAAAAGTTTTATTTTGTCCCAGAGAGAATCTGGATGGTATATAAATAAGAGTGTCTAAGTAACTGGCTTCTTGACTTCTCAGTTTCAGTCTGTTCACTCATTTGGTCCAGTCCTGGTTAAGTAGCCTGTATTCTGGCAACCACCCCTGCTTTTTAGTGCATGCCTAGTAAAGGGAAAGTACTAGAATTTACCAAAGATACATTCCAATATATTATTCAAAATTAGCTTTATAGGTAAATAATAAAAACTTAAATGATAGAGGATTAAAAAAATTACACATTCATAAGGAAAACTTTACTTTGTATTTTAAATGAGTCTATTGAAAGCCACATTCCACCACTAAATAATTTAATACAAAATATAATTATTGGAATTTAAATAATGATAATTTTAATAATAAGAAGAAGAGTTTATATTATTATTATTAGTAGTAGTTGTCACAAATCCTGGTCATGAACGTCTGGTCATTCACCACTAGAGGTCACTCACCCATCACATGGACTTTCACACCACACAGTCAGTTACAGATCACTCAAGGACTGCATTTCCCATCATCCACTGCACCAACACAGCTGTTTGCACTGATCACGCACACACCTGAGAACAATCTCACATCACCATCACCCAATCACACACACTATATAAACTCTGGACTTTCTCTTACACTCGGCTGAGTATTGTTTAGCATTTATCACTCTCCAAGGGATAGCTACTCTACAGAGCCCTCATAGTCTTGTCATAGTTTTGCCTAGCCTTTTGATAGTTTACCTGTGTTTTGATTCCTGCCTGTGTTCCTGGATTGTTCTCTCTGCCTTGCCCCGTTTGGACTCTGTTTGCCACTCGCTTGGATTATTGCTCGTTCTCCTGGATTCTCTCCCTGCCTAGCCCTCTGGATATTGTTTGCTAATCGTCGACCCACACTTGCTCTACGGATTGTTCTGTGTTTAGCCCTTGCCACACCTGTTTACTGGTTACTGACCCTGCATGTATATGACCATGTATTATAATAAAGCTTTGCAGATGGATCCGCCTGCCTCACGTCTCGTCAGCCCTGTAACAGAATACTTGGCCAAATCAGGATCCAGCGGCTTTTCTAACAGACTCTGGTCAGGTATGGACGCATCCTATCAAATATTTGATCTGCGTCAAGGAAGTCTATCCATAGAGGAGTACATCACACAATTTTGTCTGTTATCCAACAAGGTACATTTTGAGGTTACATTTAAAAGACATTTTTTGTTTCGGACTGAATGAACCTGTAAAATCCTGGTTACCTGAAGGACATTTTAAAGCTAGTTTAAGGGATTTTATGAACTATGCTTTGCTGTGTGCTGGCTCTTCGTTCACGGTGGGTGTCGTGGAAGAGGAAAGCGGCACTGGGTCCGCGTCTGAAATGGTGGATGCGCCAGAATGTGCTCACGTAATGGCGGCCACAACAACACCCCATCATGTCAGTGCTGCCAGTCATGAGCCAAGTCAAGTCGCCACTGATATTAAAGAGCCAGATCAAGTCCCAGCTGATGTTAAAGAGTCAAGCCAAGCCACAGTTGATCGTCACGAGTCAAGCCAAGCCACAGTTGATCGTCACGAGTCAAGCCAAGCCACAGTTGATCGTCACGAGTCAAGCCAAGCCACAGTTGATCGTCACGAGTCGAGCCAAGCCAAGCCACAGTTGATCGTCACGAGTCAAGCCAAGCCAAGCCACAGTTGATCATCACGAGTCAAGCCAAGCCAAGCCACAGTTGATCGTCACGAGTCCAACCAAGCCAAGCCACAGTTGATCGTCACGAGTCAAACCAAAGCACAGCACTCCAGCCAGAGTCTCTTCGCGCCTCAGCGCTCCAGCCAGAGTCATACCACGCATCAGCTCTTCAGCCAGAGTCACACCAAGACACTGTGGATCATCATGAACTCACCCAACTCACAGCTCTCCAGCCAGAGTCACACCTCGTCACAGCTCTCCAGCCAGAGTCACGCCACGTCTCAGCTAACCATCCAGAGCCACATCATGTCTCGGCTGAGCAGCCAGAGCCTCTTCATGTCTCAGCTCTTCTCCCAGAGCATATTCACGTGTTTGCTGAACTACCAGAGTCTGTCAAACCCAGAGATTTAAGGTCAGTCCTTCGAGTTCCCTGTCTGGTTTCCAGTGTGAGGGATGCACCTCTGATGTCTGCACGCGCAGCTGGTATCCCCAAACCCACTCACTCTAGCCCTCCTGTTCATGCACTAGTTTCCCTGTCCGAAGCGCTTCCCATGATGGGGATCGCTTTGTGTTGCGTTTGGGCTGTGTACACCACCACTGAACTGCCTGAGGTAGCGACGTCCACTGTAATGTTTCCAGAGGGGGCGGCTGAGGCTGCAGAACCTCTTGGGGTAGTGACACACACTGCTGTGCTCTCCGAAGCAATGGCACTCTCTGCGGCTTCTTCAGAGGTGATGGCATATGCTGCAGAACCACCTGAAGCGGCGACGCTTGTTTCAGCTCCTGGTATGGTGGTGGCGCCCAATAATGTACTTCCAGCGTATCATGTTACGGTCAAGAAGACTGTCACTGAACTCCACCTGCCTCCATGTGTTACCACTGTAGAACCTCCAGAGGTGGCAGCGTCTGCTGCAGAACTTCCAGAGGTGTCAGTGGTATCCACTTATCAAGTCTTACCCTGTCCTGTCACGGCTAAAGAGGCCGTCTGTGAACTCTCGCCCTGTCCTGTCACGGCAAAGGAGGCCGTCTGTGAACCCTCGTCCTGTCCTGTCACGGCAAAGGAGGCCGCCTGTGAACTCTCGCCCTGTCCTGTCACGGCAAAGGAGGCCGCCTGTGAACTCTCGCCCTGTCCTGTCACGGCTAAGGGGGCTGCCTATGAACTCTCGCCCTGTCCTGTCACGGCTAAGGAGGCCACCTGTGAACTCTCGTCCTGTCCTGTCACGGCTATGGAGGCCGTCTGTGACTTCTTGTCCTGCCCAGTCACGGCTATGGAGGCCGCCTGTGATTCCCTGTCCAGTCCTGTCATGGTCATGAGGGCCGTCTATGAATCCTCATCCTGCCCAGTCACGGCTATGGAGGCTGTCTGTGATTCCCTGTCCTGCCCTGTCATGGCTATGGAGGCCATCTGCAAACCCCTGTCCTGCCCAGTCACGGCTATGGAAGCTGTCTGTGATTCCCTGTCCTGCTCTGTCACGGATATGACGGCCGTCGATGAATCCTCATCCTGCCCAGTCACGGCTATGGAGGCTGCCTGTGCTTCCCCGTCCTGCCCTGCCACGGCCCCTGAGACCATGAAGGCTCTCCCTGTGTTGTCTGTCTCTGCTCTCTCTGTGTTGTCTGTCTCTGTTCTCCCTAGATCTCCGACTCAGCCAAGGTTTCCTGCCCGGTCTGCTTTCCTTTGGTGGTCTTCTACTCGGGTCTGGTGGTCTTCCGCTCCGCCCTGGTGGGCTCCAGGTCCGTCCGCTCCGCCCTGGTGGGCTCCAGGTCCATCCGCTCCGCCCTGGTGGGTTCCAGTCCTGTCGGCTCCGCCCTGGTGGGCTCCGGGTCCGTCCGCTCCACCCTGGATTATATAGGAGCGTCTGGAAGCCGCTCCTTGGGGGGGGCTATGTCACAAATCCTGGTCATGAACTTCTGGTCATTCACCACTAGAGGTCACTCACCCATCACATGGACTTTCACACCACACAGTCAGTTACAGATCACTCAAGGACTGCATTTCCCATCATCCACTGCACCAACACAGCTGTTTGCACTGATCACGCACACACCTGAGAACAATCTCACATCACCATCACCCAATCACACACACTATATAAACTCTGGACTTTCTCTTACACTTGGCTGAGTATTGTTTAGCATTTATCACTCTCCAAGGGATAGCTACTCTACAGAGCCCTCATAGTCTTGTCATAGTTTTGCCTAGCCTTTTGATAGTTTACCTGTGTTTTGATTCCTGCCCGTGTTCCTGGATTGTTCTCTCTGCCTTGCCCCGTTTGGACTCTGTTTGCCACTCGCTTGGATTATTGCTCGTTCTCCTGGATTCTCTCTCTGCCTAGCCCTCTGGATATTGTTTGCTAATCGTCGACCCACGCTTGCTCTACGGACTGTTCTGTGTTGAGCCCTTGCCACACCTGTTTACTGGTTACTGACCCTGCATGTATATGACCATGTATTATAATAAAGCTTTGCAGATGAATCCGCCTGCCTCACGTCTCGTCAGCCCTGTAACAGTAGTAGTATTAATTGTTTTTATTTAAATTAAATTTTCATTTAAAATAGTTTTTGCTTAATTATTTGCTGTTATTCAAATATGTAATTTGTTTTCACACCTTTAATCTTTGTATAAGGCTGAAGATGTGAAAACAATTTTATAATTTAGATTTTCTATACCTGGACAAAAGATTCTTTATAGTGGGAAAAAAAGCTTCTTATTATTAAAATGTTTTTCACACTGAGAAAAAAAAAAAACTTTTTTTTTAAAAATAACTATTCACTAAAAGACTCATTGGCTGAAATGTGCAGGATACAACCTGAAAATAAATACTCTATGGGAGTGTTTATGGAGCAATGAACTCTGTGTAGGGACCCTATCAATTGGAACAGAGTTCATGCATGGAGCTCTCTTCTAACAAGCTGGTTATCTGAATCAGGTGTGATAACTAAGAGACATGCAAAATATGCAGAGCGGTGGTACACGAGGACTGAAATTGAGAACCACTGCTCTATGGGATCCTGCCCTTAATTCTAGAGTGATGACTAAACTAAAGTAGCATTAACCCTTTAACATGCATTGTAACCGCACAGTTGACCTTTTTTTGCCATCAAATTGTTGTAATTAAAACTCACTGAACCCATTTTGGCTGATTGTCCTTATACCCCTCATTGAATAGAGTGTATAATGGCAATTACTGTATATCCACTGGGTGGCAGTGCTGCAAAAAATATATTGTTGCTGAGAAGCAGAAACAAAACTGTATTAATATGACATCTTTTCAAACACTGGCTGCAAGTGAACCTGAAAGCGAAGGTATATTTCATGTTCTAGACCAGGGATCTCCAATCGGTTTTATCAGTTATGGTTTAAAAAAAATCTTGCGGACCGGGGGGAGATGGATGTGTTGTGGATGGGTTCTTTAAAACAGGTCTATTCATTTATACTGTTATCAGCACATGTTGAAGTGGATTCGTCTTGTAGAAATTATGCACTGTTAATGCAGCATTAGAAAACTGTCAGTTTTTTTACTTTCACTTTCTGTATGACTGAAATTAGATTTTTACACGTTGCTTGTGTGATATCCATTGGCTCGCCTTCATGGTTTAAAACAGAAATATTTCCAGTACTGTGACATAACCGCAAACCCCATTCATACAGTATGTATCTTAACTGCGGTCAAGCCAGCCGTAGTTTGGAAAAACACGGTCAAGCCAGCTCCTGCAGAGCCGCGATTGAATATATAGTTCTTATATGGGATGTACCATACTATAAGCACATCTCATATGAAACCATTTTACTGTAGCGTTTTTGAGATATGGCACATCATTCGCTTTAGAGGGCTATAAAGACCCCATTTCTAATAAGAAAAAAACAATAGTTTGTTTGAAAATGGGACGTCCCATTCTGTATGCGCACCTCATATAAAAAGATTTTAGTGTAGCAATTTGGAGTTGCATGCATTAAAATTCAAGAGAATTCTGAGACATTGCCCAATCTCTCCAATTTTGTGACCTATAGAAATGTAAATTTAAATAAGTAGAGCAAACCAATTGTCATTTCATGCAAGGCACCTCCTACTCTATCAACACAGCTAAAATGAAGTCTGTGTACTGTACGTAGCATGCATCCAAATACAACAAAATGCTATTTAACCAAATAAGTAGAACCATTGATTATTTTTTAAAAGGCACATAATACATGAGGGGTACCCAATCCTGTTTCAGGATATCTACTTTGCTGCAGATTTCAGTGTCAGTCCTGCTCCAACAAACCTGCCTGTAACTATCTATTGTTCCTGACTCTTGATTAGATTAGGTTTGGAGCTGAACTTTTAGTGAGATCTCCAGAAGCAAGACTGGGCATACGCTATGATCCATCCATGCTCCAAACTGCCACAGAGCAAAGACTCCATATTAGGTGTTCCGACAGTGTGTGAGCAGTGGCTTTCCTGTAGCTCAAATGGTAGAGCATGGCGCTAGCAGCGCCAAGATCGTGGGTTCGATTCCCAGGGAAAGCAAGAGCTGATAAAATGTAAAAAAACTGTAACTTGAATGCAATGTAAGTCGCTTTGGATAAAAGCGTCTGCTAAATGCATAAATGTAAATGTGAGGTATAGTGTGACAGTTCTGACAGTGTGTGACTTCATTTTAGCAGTGCTGATAGAGTAGGTGCCTTGCATGCAAAGGCCATTATTTTTATCTACGTATTTAAATTGATGTTTCTATAAGCCTCAAAATTGGAGAAATAATGCACTGTCTTTAAGAATTTTGTTGAATTTGGATGTATGTGACTTCAAACTGACACAGTACACAGACTTCTCATTAGGTGTGCTGAAAAAGTAGGAGGTAGTTTGGAAGAAATAGCCTTTTTTATATTTGAAATAATATTTCTAGTTTTCATTACTGGAGAAATTGTGCAATGTCTGAGAATTTTCTTAACTTTGATCTCAAATTGCTACAGTAAAATGTTTTTATATTATGGGAGGTCCCTTATAAGAATTGGTTGTATGAATTTTTGAAAATAATTTTTTCTTGCTTATTAGAAAGCCTAAATGTACAGTTTTATAACTCTATATAATTTAAATAATAGCATGCTCCTTAAAGATGATACAGTAAAATGTTTTCCTTTGATGTGTGTATAGAAGATGGGAAAGGACTTATAAGAATCAACTTTTTTTGTACTTAGTAGATTACACCTCTCTATAATTCATTTCTCTAAAATGCCTCAGCAAAATAGCTTCATAACTGGCCATTCACGACTTCTACTTAGCCGAAATGAGGTCTTCATAGCCCTCTAAAGTGAGGGCTTATATTATGGGATATGTCCCCTATAAGAACTGACCATTCATTTCATATACTTATTATAAATGGGGTATTTATAGGCCTTTGAAATAGAATAATGTCCCATAACTCAAAAATGCTGCAGTAAAATGGTTTCATATGAGGTGTTCATATAGAATGGGACGTCCCATATACAAACTGACCATTGTTTTTTTTCTACTTCAGAGCTTCACAAACTTCAGAGGGGTAAGGCCCCCCAAAAACATAGCAAAAGCTCCACGACCCCCCTCCCAACCTCTTTGTTAAAAAAATACATATATTAATAGTATAAAGATATATTTATATATATATTTGTATATTAGATATATTTAATAAAGCAGATTGTCTCTTTGCACAAAATTATCAACATTTATTAACCAGTTTGTAAGAATTTCATATGAATTATGAGAACTACCATAAAATGTTATATTTTTATATGCTGGTGAAAGTAAGATGATGTAATCATTCTTTACAAATATATTTAAATCCATAACACTACACTTTCTGCATACTATTTACAATTATATTGCATCAAAGTGTGTAACAGAAGCAACAGTACATAGTTCACAAATTTATTGCAATGAAATACATAACTATGTTTAAAAAAAAGGATTTGATGTCTGGCTGAATCGACGTCAATTTAAGACGGAGATCAGATTCCACACTCAACGTGTTCCTGTACTTTGTCTTTAAGGCCACAAGCATCGAAAATCCCACTTCACACATATACGTTGTGGCAAACGGCATCAAAAACATTATTGCCTTGTTGGTGAGTTCAGGGTATTCGTTTGACACATGTAACCAGAACTGAGTCAAAGTTTTTTCAGAAAAAAATCAGTTTCAAATCCCGCAATCAGGGCCGGATTTACCTCTTTTCGTGACATAGGCAAAACAAATTTTTGGGCCCCCCTTCCCTATTAATATGATAGGCCTAATATTACCACCCAAGCAAACAAAAATATTTCTTAATCAGTGGAAACTGTTACAGTGTTTTCTATTGCAATAAGCGCTTATGTTCAGTCAATAAAAATCGAATGTAGTTCTTAATTTGTTTGAGAACTGAGAAAGACATTCCATTAATAGGCGCGGCGTCTTGGCCACATAACCACTTCGAGAGTGCATTATTTCTCTAATAATTTTAACAGCCTGGAGTCACAATTACACATCGAGACATTGTTCAGATGATTTGTTTCATGACATTTGACATGTTTCTATGGAAGCCCGTTTCCGCCACTGAATACAAAAATAAAAAAGGTTACTGTGACTTTTTATCTCACAATTCAGACTTTTTTTTCCTCAGTATTGTGATATAAAGTCACAATTGCCAGGAAAAAAAATCAGAATTGTGAGATAAAAGGTCGCAATTACCTTTTTTATTTTTTCCATATGTTTTCGTCCTGAAATCTCGTGTGTGTTGAACTAATACGCACCTCATCCCAAACCTTCCGTTGCAAATTCCAAAACGTCATTTTAGAGCTAATAACAGAGGCTTGAGCCATTTATATGCAGGCTAATGCAGTTATTAATGCAGTCTAATGCAGTTATTAGAGAGAGAGAGCGAGAGAATAAGTGCATGTCATGTGAATACCTGCGCCTGTGCGTCTCTCAGCAGTGTTCAGCAGCAGCATCTACTAATAGCGAATCTTTAAGTTGAACTGCTTCAAGAACCTCGCTACAGCTGCCACACTATTTTATTGATAAATTCACCGGCCCTGCCCGCAATCACATCCTCAGTGTGGTTGGCAAAGGGATACTGTATCCAGCTCTGCTGTTTGCTGATGTCAGGGAAGTAGTCCTGCATCTGAGAGTTTAAAGCCTGCATGTGCTCTGTCATAGCAACTGCTGCAGTGACGGGTAGTGTCCTCTCCTCAAACAAAAAGTCGGACACGTTTTCGAAGGACTCATAGTTGGCTCGGGCAATTCTTTTCCCCCACAGATCAGTTTTCTTTATGGTTGCCTCTATTTTGTTTTGCACATGAAACATTGTTACTGCTGTCCCCTGTAGGGCTAGATTGAGTCCATTCAAGTGGCTGAAAGTGTCAGCCAAGTAGGACAATTTACAAAGCCAGTCGAAATCACAGAGGCGGTCTGCAAGTTCAAATTTGGAATCAGAGAGAGGGAGGGCACGTTGTCTCAAAAACTTTGATTTATTGCCCTCATAAAAATACCACCCAGCAAGCCCCCCAATCCCTCCCACCATAACTGGACATCTGGTGTGGACACCTGTTGTACACCTCCCCCAGGATCAGATGAGGAGTTGATTATCCAGTCCAGTGTGTTTAAGGAATTTTTATGACTGTTGTGCGTGAGGGCCAATGTTATGTGCTTTAAACTTTAAATGGTGAAATTGTGTTAAAGGGAAGTTTTTATTAAAGTGTTTTTTCACATTGTGTAAAAACGTACAATGATTTATTTTCCCTACAAGACGTCTTGTTGTAGGGAAAAAGCAATGTTAGGCAAAGTTAGAAAATAAAACATTAGTTTTCTTTTTCTATCGTTTGACGGAGTTAAAGAAGGGCTGTTTTGTCCACAAAATAGTAGCAAACACGTACGTTAACACTAGAAATTGGGGATCTTATCTTACCGTGTTTGTGAAATAAGATCATACTGTTTAAAAGTAAAAAAGAGTCTTAAAAATAAACAAGACTATCCAGCAGTTGTCTGTCGTTACAAGTTAGTTTGACAGAGTTAAATAAGAACTGTTTTATTCAGAAAAAAGTTGTAAATACAAGGAAAAAGGCTTTCTTATCTCACCGTGTTGCGACCATATGTTTTAAAAGTATAAAAAAGAACCTTTAAATAAACGAACGCCGTTAAAACGAAGTTATCATGCTCTATTCTGTCCTTACAAGCTAGTCAGGACAGAAAAAACGTAAAGACAAAGAATCCACGTGTGTCTAGCGCTGATCCGAGACTTCGTCCGCTCTCCGTCCATGTCAAACTCCAAATGACGAGCTGGAGACCCACGGACCAAACCACGCCTACGGCCGCTCCCCTAACACGTGTGAGGCGATAGCCCCCGGATGTAACGCAGGGTTTAAAAAGACGAATGAGTGTGACATAACATCACCTAGACACAAAATACCCACGTAGATTTTGTCAATCTTAAATTCTAGCATGTTAAAACGCGCGTAAAAATATCTGACAGGACCGAGCAGTGTAATAAAATCAGCAGGATTTTCTCTTTGATTTTCCAACCATAAGGTCCGAGACGGTGTTATCTATTAATTGAGACAAACAACAAAGAAATGCAAACACCTCGTGCGCAACGTGAGACCCGGATACCTGGCCTTATGTTGTAACAGTTTATCAATCTAATTAGCTTTGAAAGAGGTCTGGCATTGTAAATTTTGTTAGAAGGTTTATTTAAAACCCGTAGATCAAAGTTAAAAGTTATATATATATATATATATATATATATATATATATATATATATATAGTATAGGAAGAAAATATTTTTCCAAAGAAAAGGGGATATTTTATAAACTATATCTGACGAATTCGGGTTTACAACTGTTCTGTATTATCTACATAGTTTCATACAGAATTTAAATAAATAGAAGTCCTAAACATAGTTTTTAATAATACGAATGCTGTAGAAAAATTATGTCTAATTTAATACATATTAAGGTTCTTAGTAACGAAATTTCTTTTAACTGTAGTTATATAATAAAGACTATAGACCTTCATACGCACAGATGGGGAGCTGACCAATAAACAAACGGCCTACTTTGATGCTTCAAACCGAGAGTTCAAAGGTTTGTAGATAAGAAAAAAACGTCTGTAATGCTAACATAGCAGGCTTAAGTTGTAAAAGAAAATCTAACAGATGTTTTCATCTTGATGGCGAACATCTCCAGCTGTGTTAAGTAAGCTCCAGGTGTTGAGAGGTGTCTGGATGCGTTCCGATAAAATTGTGTGGGATTACAAAGTTTATAACAAAGATTGATCTTATTGGGACTCTCAGGCGCCAATTAGACCAGCATAGGTTTTACAAAACGTCTCGTGGATACGTCCACGCCTACACTCTGAAGCCTTAAAAGTAGACGCTATAACGAAGTCATTAGCTGTAATTCTAACTTCTTTATGCGCAAAGACGTTATACACCAAAAACGTAGGAGCCATGGCGAACAATTACGAGGGTGAGTTATTTATTTATTTATTTTGTATTTATTTTTATTTTTATTTTTTCATAGAGGTTATTTAAATAAATATGTTAATATTTGTTTAACAATGCGATTATCAATTCCAGACACATACGTGAATATCGATAGTGATGAAGACCTACAACAGATCCTGGAGGAAATATGTAAGTTTTTCAGTCTTTTCTACAGTACGTTTATGAATTAATAATAATATTAATAATAATGTTTTCTTATCATTTTAAACAGTTGATGAAGCAGCGGTACCTATCAACGCGGACGAAGTGTTAATTAACTGTAAGTTACGCAATCATTTTTTCTTAACTGCTTTGAAATGTTTTAAGGGTGTGTAAACAGTGTTTACTAATTTTAGCAGATGTTAGCCATAATGAGGAAGCTGCACATCATATAGAGATTACAGTGAGAACGGATGTACGTCATCCTCCTGACGTCACACAGAGTCATCCCACCCAAGGCGTCTGTTCGGACGAAGGAATGCAGGCCGGCACATCGGAGCTCACAACCGCAGACATCTCTACCGTACAGACAAATCAGATTCAATACGGATGCGGTCAAGCCGTAAAACGCATGAGATTCACCGAACAGGAAACGTCCGGCACGGCGTCTGCTAGTACTTCAAGAAATACGGATAATATCGGTATGTATTAAAATACACATTACATTAACGCATTTCATGTTTGATTTTTTATTTAATAAATGATTGTTATTCTTTTTACAGCGCGAGATCATGATGAAGGTGGTCTGACACCATGGACTGACTCCATGGTCCACGCATGGGACCAGATAGCCTTTTCCGAGACGGAGAGCGAGGACTCTGGGGAGTTACGTGAGATGCCGAGAGATATTATACGTGCCAGCGATTTAAACAGAAGACTTGATCACGAGGCGCTGAACCGTGTTAATTGCTATTTTGAGAGAGTCTTTGACTTGGTTGGGACCCGATTAACACGCCAGGATGCAGAAGAGATCACGACCAATTCACAAGGTGACGTAATAGCGATATTGAGAAATATTATTTCATGCCAACAGCAGCACACAGAGGCATTACGGCATGCGGGAGAATTTTGGCGAAGTTGTCACAATCAACTGTATGATGAACTGAGACAGTTTCAACAGTCTATGCTAGGTTTGCCGGAAATGGTCATAGAGACCAGGACGGAAATGCGTCTTATTATTAATGCAATATCTTTGTTGTCAGAACGTCTGAATTTGATGCAACGAATATTATCTGAGTTGTACGAGCGTTTAGTTAGGAGAGCGTAATAATAATAATTCACAGGTGTAATGAGTTTTTTTTTTTTTTTTTTCAGTATTACTCATACACAATATTTGTAGACTATTAGTGTTTGTTTATTCGTGATACGTATATGCTCATTGTTGTATGGTTGGTCAACATTTCACATATGGTGATTTCTAACTGTTTATTATTAGTAATTGTATCTAATTGCGTTGTTTGAGTGTTTATGTCATTAACATTTCACGTGTGGGGTGAAGATTGTACCTTCTTATTATTCTTTTATTAGTATTTGTATCTACTCGTTGGTGAACGGATTATGTCATTTTACATATGTTATCTTCTGCTTCTTATTATGTTTAGCGATTGTTTTGAATTTATACCGTGAGGTTTATTGTCATAACTGTTTATGTTACCATCCTGTTTTCAAAGGGTGTGCATACGTTTGAATAATTTTTCTATGTTTGGTTTATCTTACTGTGTGGGATTTTCAAGGGATTTGTATACGTTTGAACTATTTTTCTATGCGTGTTTTATGCTACTGTGATGTTTTCAACGGGGTGATTGAACCCGTTTGATTTATTTTTCTATACGTACTTTGTTACTAGTGTTTTCAGACGTTTGAACAATTTTTCTATATGGTTTATCTTACCTGTGTATGATTTTCAAGGGATTGTATACATTTGAACTATTTTTCTATGAGTGTTTTATGATACTGTGATGTTTTCAACGGATGGTTGAACCCGTTTGATTTATTTTTCTATGCGTGCTTTGTTACTAGTGTTTTCAGCCGTTTGAAGTATTTTTCTATATATGGTATATGTCTTGGTAGTGTTTTCAAGGGGGTTGCACACGTTTGAACTATTTTTGTATCACTGCTTTTTAAAAATAAAATAAAAAAATAAAAATTCAAAATGAGTGGTAAAAGGTGTCACGATGGCGTACATAACCATGTACTGGATGATGAACAGAACCCATTAAGACCTAGACACGATTTTCAAAATAACGCCGTACAGTTACGCGAACTGATTAACCAACAGTTACAGATGTTGGAACCTGATTCACTTAATATGATCGAAAGATTGCATGAAATCATAGACGAACAACACGCACATTTGGCTGTGGATATAAATGAACAGATAGGAGCGGGGTCTTCTAACGATGCCTCAGATTATGACCCAACGGCACCAGATATGGGGCTTAGACGTGATTTTATAGATAGATTAATAGCCGATGGGGGGCGTGTGGCTGATTTTACAGTTATCCCAAGAAACAGATTTAACGGTTTAGAAATACGGAGAACTTTAAATTTCCGCGAAATCGCCGCGGATGACTATGCAGCTTATAATATCTTTTTGCAGGATATTTTGAACGAGATCGTAGATTTTTCACGGCTAATGGCCGGTGATGACGGTTTTATTAACGTGTCTCTGCAAGGCGAGAGTCTCCCTACAGATATTAATGCCATTCTAACACCGGATACTAATCATGATTTTAGCACATTTGTCGATCAAATCGAACGCGCGGTTCAAAGCAATGCAGACGTGGGATGCGATTCTGCTTTACAGCTATGCGTATCAGTGGTACGTAACAGACAGGGCGGTGGACGGAGGAGACTTAGCGATCTAGCGCACAACATGGTGATCCAAAAAAATAGGATGAATCTTTTTGTGCCAAGAAACATATCAGACAACACATGTTTCAGCATATGTCTAGCGCACTTTTTAAACCCGCATTGTCCCGACCAGGAGCTGCACACTATAGCGTGTAAAATACTTGACGAACTGGGTTACGGCCCTCAGGATAAAATAGCTTTTCATGATGTTTCTAAATTCGAAAGCGCTCTAGACCTGAGAATAGTTATCTTTCACAGAATGTGTTCAGGTAAATTGGAAGTGTATAAATCTACAGATGAACTACACAAGAACACTGTACATTTATATTTACACAATGGGCATTATAATTTGATAAAAAATTTGAAGGCGTTCTTAGGATACAGTTACGTGTGTGAATACTGCTTTCATGGATTCAAGGATCGGAGTTTACATTATTGTAAATTCACATGTAACGTATGTGATACAAAAGAGTGTTACACGCACCCTAAGAAGTGGACGTTGTGCACGGATTGCAGCAGATATTGCCGATCAGAGGCTTGCTATGAAATGCATAAAAAACCGCAAAGCGCCGGCGTGAAGTCTAGATGCGATCTTGTGAAATATTGTGACAAATGTTGCAGGCAGTACAGAGTGAAATGGTCCGGCGATAAGCGGTTAACACATGTATGTGCACCTTCCAAATGCCCTCACTGCAGCGCGATTCTGCTAGATGAAGAAGAACACAACTGTTATATACAGCCTCTAAAACCGAGCGTTCATGATGAAAAATATATTTATTACGATTTCGAGACGATGCACGAAAACGGGCGGCATACAGCAAATCACGTCTGTGCCATAACGCAAAACGGTGAAGAGTTTACGGCCGAGGGGGTTGATTGCACGGAGAAAATGGTTAAGCATTTCAGACGTCCGAAATTTGAGGGTTTCACATTTATAGCCCACAATGCTTCAGGTTTTGACTCTTATATCTTGCTCGAGTATTTTACAAGTCAGGGCTTGTCCCCAAAAATTATACTCCAAGGTTGCAGGCTCGTATATATGTACGATCATGCATTTAAACAGCGATACATAGACAGCTACAGCTTTTTGCCTATGAAATTATCAAAAATGACCTCGGCTTTAAACCTAAACACGGAGGAAAAAGGCTTCTTTCCCCATCATTTTAATCGTTTGCAAAATTCAGATTATATAGGGCCTTATCCCTCTAAAGATCAGTACGGCTACGACACAATGAGTGACTCTGATCAAACAAAATTTGACAGTTGGTATGAGAGCGTGGAAGGACAGGTGTTTGACTTCAAAAAACAGCTCGGAATGTATTGCAAGAACGATGTTGTATTGTTGAGAGAAGGTTGCATGAAATACAGAAATGAATTTATCGAATGCACGAGTGTGGACCCCTTTGGATGTGTTACACTGGCTGGTTGTGCCATGAAAGTCTTTAAAACGGTTTTTCTAGACAAGGACACAATAGCTCTTACGCACAAAAACGCGTACATCAATCAATGCAAGGCTTATTCTACCCCGTCCATACAATGGTTGGAGTATATTAAAGCATCTAAAAATGTCGATGTTCATCACGCTTTGAATCATGGGGAAGTCAAATTCGGGTCTTTTTACGTGGATGGTTATTATGAAATTAACGGTGACAGAGTAGCTTTGGAATACTTGGGGTGCTTCTGGCACGGTTGTGACTGCCGCTTTAATCCTAACGAATTAAATCCTGTGTCAAAAATACCTTATGGCGTGCTCAAAAGACAGACTGATAACAAATTGGATGTTTTGCGCAAGAGTTACAATCTCAAAGTTTTTACCATGTGGGATTGCCAGTGGACAAAGACCAAACAAAACGATCCGGAGGTCATAGCATTTATGAGTAATTACGATGCGCCAGAACGTCTGAATCCCCGAGATTCGCTTTTCGGGGGGCGCACGAATGCGTTGAAACTTTACCATAAAGCTAGTGAGGATGAACGCATTTCATACGTCGATTTCACATCTCTTTACCCGTCCGTGCAGGCGCGTAAAACATACCCAATAGGGCATCCTGAAATAATTTTAAAAGATTTTGAACCGATCGATACGTATTTCGGACTTATTAACCTGTTAACATGCACCAGGACGTGGGCGCACTGAAAGCTCTTTGATAGCTCTTTGTTTGCACACGTCGTAGCTTTCAAACAGATAAAGTAAAACAGGACAAAATGAATCTTGACAAACTATATATCATTTTGAAGGTCTAAGCCTCTAGCATCGACGACAGATCGCTGTTTTTCGATAGAAAGCTTATACGGAATGTATTTGCTAAATTTGTGTAAGCAGTACACATCAAAACATGTAGAAATAAACCGCTGTACATACCATTTTCATCCTGATAACGGCTCTCAAATGTATCCAATGCTGTAAATCCTGGTTTCATTTGAAAGATAAGAGTCCAGTGAACAACATTCCATCGAGCACTTTTAGTCCAAAGAAACAACAACGCTGTAATTTAGATCGTTAATCCTTTGTTTACGTCTCATCTCTTCAGGGAGAGTTATTGTTTGTGTCCGTTATGGAACAAATTACGCTCAAAAACAGCGTCTTGGTGGTAAAAAAACAGCACGATTTTGTAGCAGACAATGTCCCAAACAGAACGAAATCATCCAAAAATAAAAAAGTCAAAGATACACGGAAGATTGATTATTTGAATTCTGGCGCTCCCTCGCGACAGCGCGTGACGCACGCTGTGACGCACCTGTCATCTGATGGGGCGTAACTTAACGATCTTTTTAGCACAATAAGACAAAAAGAAAAAACATTTCTTTTTTTTTCTTCTTCAGCAGTTTTATATATGTTTGCGTGTTTTGTGGGGAATTGCCTGTATCTGTATGATTAACATCTCTATGACTGATAATGAGCAGGTAATTACTGACTGTTCACAGATATCAGTGTGAATGCAGTCTATATAAAAGGCCATTATAATGTGAATATTGACTATATTGGGCAGCCATCAGTATGATTAGCATCTGTATGAATGATCTTCAGCATGTGGTTACTAATGTATGAGCAAGGGAGCATCTGTTTGTCAGGAAATCAGTATGTAATTAAGTAATTTTTTTATTATTATTGTTTTTTTTTCATCACTCAAATTATTATTATTGCATTTTTCTAGTGCTCAAATAAATCACTTATACGATTTCTAAGATTATGTCTACTGTTTTATAATTGAAAAACTGCAGTGGCATGTATAAAGACTAAATAGTTTGTAGTAGAACCCTTCAATAATTTGGTAAATATTTTTCCTCAAAATGGGGGGGGGGGGTGACTAGAAAAATGTCTGCAGGAATCTCATTTTTCATGGTATCGTCTTCAGATTTGAAATATAATCTCATGAGACATGTGACTTTCAACCCATTACTTTTCTGGATTGCTCCAGGGCTGATTTCATGTATTTTTATATGAAATAAAAAAAAATTCAGTGTGGTACAATTTTTATCAAGGCACTTCAGTGTCTATAACTTTTTATATTTTTGAGCATCATCAACTCTGGATGATGGATAGTAAAGGCCAAAGGGTCTTCTTTCCAAAGACACCACAATTGTGTGTGTGGCACACTGAAGTCAGGAGCTGTTACCATTTTAAGTTAGTTAGTCATTTTCAGCTGTGATTCCCAATATGGGGGGTGCAGGTTAACAGGTTAAATGCACGGTACTGCCTCCACGTAAGCTATTACATCCTATTATACCCTTCAAATCCCCGCAGGGTAAGCTATTGTTTGCTCTCTGTCGCACGTGCGCAGAACTGCAACTTCAGGAGACCTGTCACCACGGCGATGAAGAAAGATACATATCAGGTGTTTGGACGTCCGTGGAACTTTCGTACGCTGTTGCTAAAGGGTATTCGGTTGTCAAAATTATTGAAGTCTGGCACTTTCCTCAGACATCAGACGATTTATTCAGCGGCTATGTTAAGACGTTTCTCAAATTCAAGCAAGAGGCTTCAGGGTTTCCCGCACATGTAACGTCAGACTCGGATAAGGAAGCATACGCCCAAGCGTATTTCGAGAAGGAGGGAATTCAACTCGATTTGGACAAAATAGCATTTAATCCACCCCGCAGATCGATAATGAAATTTCTCTTAAATTCACTTTGGGGGAGATTCGCTCTTAGATGTAATTTACCCACAACCGAGCTTGTAACAGATCCTGAAGATTTTGCGCGTCATATCTTTGGGAACAGTCACGTTATAAAGCATTTCTCATTCGTGTCAGACAACGTAGCCCTGGTACAGTGGTGTTATCAGGAGGACGACCCAGCACCCGGGAGGGATGTTAATATATTCATCGCGTCGTTTACAACGGCATACGGACGGTTGGAGTTATACAAAGTTATGGAGAGATTAGGTCCACGGGTTTTCTACGTAGATACCGACAGTCTTATCTTTTCTACGAAAATAGGGGATTGGACGCCTCAAACAGGTTCATATCTCGGAGAATTGACTAATGAGCTCGACCCTGATGATAACATCACGGAATTCGCAGCAACGGGCCCTAAGTCGTACGGTTTTAAAACCGCAAAAAATAAAGTGGTTCTTAAAGCGAAGGGGGTGACGCTTCATTCTGCAAACGCGCAAGTCGTAACCTTAGAAAGCATGATATGCTTGGTACATGGTTATGTGACATCACGTGACACTACAGCACTGCTCACCCGTACTGAGACCATTGTACGTAATAAAAAGAAGTTCACGTTGCATAATAGAACATTTTTGAAACGTTTCAAAGTGGTTTATGACAAACGTGTGCTTCTCCCAGACTACTGTACTTTACCCTACGGCTATTGACACCATGTACAGATTACAGGATGTTGAAGAAGCTTTTGACTTCCGGTTCCAATTTCCATTCTCTGCGGTGATCTCCGGTCCCTCAGGCTCTGGGAAAACTGTCTTTGTAAAGAATTTATTATGTAATGCGAACATGATGATTGATGTAAAAATTGATAATATTGTGTTTTTATATGGATGCTGGCAACCTTTGTATGATGAACTCTCGTCATTGTTTCCTATTAAATTCATTGAAGGTATTCCAAATTCGTTAACGGATGAGAATTTATTACCTTCTAATAAGAAGTCTATTTTAATTTGTGACGATCTAATGGATACAGCGTATTCAAACGATGAGATCTCAAGAGCATTCACAAAATATGTGCATCATAAATCTTTTTCCTTTATATTGATAACCCAGAATCTGTTTTTTCAAGGTAAAAGCAGTAGAACCATTACGTTGAACACTCATTATATTATTTTGTACAAGAACCCCAGAGACGCGATGCAAATAATGCTTTTAGGACGGCAGATTTTTCCCGGTAATACCAAATATTTTATGGAGTGTTATCAGGACGCAACCAATCAACCCTTCGGATGCCTTTTGATCGACTTTAAAGCTAAAACGCCTGAACGGTTTCGTCTCAGATCAGGGCTGTTTTCGGACCAACAGGTGGTGTACATACAGAAAAGAAAATGAGCGACAGGCTTTGTAAAAACCTACCTCTTTTAAAGTTATTATATAAGGCATCTCCTAAACAACGACGCATCATTTTACAGACGGCATCGGACCAACTGATTTTATCGTTGTGCGAGATAGCTCTTAACGTACTCCGCGGGACCATACCTCTTAATAACGTCCAGTACCGAAGATTAAAAAAGAGAAAAGATGAGATCAAATATGCAGCGAGTAAAAAGATCACCGTCGTGAGAAAAAAACGTATGATTAATCAGAGAGGTGGTTTTCTCGTACCCTTGTTAAGTGTGGCTATACCTTTTATCACTAGTTTAATATCGAGACACCATTAGGAATGGAATATGCTGAAAAGCATTATGTAATTCCGCAGAACCAGCTGGATAAATTAAGGACAGGCGGTGTTCGCGAAACGATTCAACAAACTGTGGAGAACGATTTGGATATCGCCATAAGAAATATATTACAAAGGACTGATTTAGATCCTCACGGGAAAGTTAAACTTTATTCCAACGTCTTACAGAGATTTTTAACTATAGTAAAACAGGGTGATTTGGAGAGCGGTACTTTAACTCTAACAATACCAAAAAATGATGTTGATGCACCTGCTCTTAGCGCATCTGTTAACCCTTCGTCTAATAACGAGTATGGAGAAGACCAGATCGTTAACGAAATCTTAAGCAATGTACCGCGGAGGAGTTTAAAAAACGTCAAATACATTTAGGATAAAATGTCTAATGCCAAACATATGTCTTCATGGACATCTTCTGGAGAGTTTGTATTTAAAGGACACGTAATCAATGGTTCGCACATATTGGATTTGGTTAAAAGTGTAACGGCTCCGCACACTATCCGTGATGAATACAGACCTCGTGGATGGAGCGAATTTCTGGATGCTTTTGCAGTTTTAAACATACCGTTTTCGACAATAAGTAATACACACGTTAAACGTACGGTTGAAGCTCTTAAAAGGAAAACACCCGCACACATCCAGCAGATGCCGCCAAAGATTACACCTCCGTTGAAAAAACGGATGCGTAAAAAAAACTTAGTAACACCGTTGAAAATGTCTTTAATTCCCCTGATCTTGATGCTAGCGCGTGGTTAACTTTTTAACATCATTGTTTGTAAATATATATGTGTATTAATGTATATGGTGTATTAACAATACATTGTCAATCAAATAAAGAAATGACTCATTACCTGGTTATTGTCTTTTATTTATACCTCACACACACACACACACACACACACACACACACACATTTGTGATTACAAAGCTTTTATTTATTAAACATGAGATTATAGAACTGTATTACAGAGATTTACAGATCTGCACACACTGAATACAATGAAATGTATCACAGAGTCGAGGTTTCAGTCTCTTTACAAAACGCACTACCATGTCATCATTTTTAATAGGGTCGTCATAATACATTTTAACAATATTTTCATAAACGTGTCCTTTTGACATGTGATACAGAAAAAATACACAATGCTGACCACAAACATCTGATGTGAAATCTTGAATCCGCTTGTTAGAATATTGCACCCTGATAGAATTCTTTTTTAAAAAATCCAGGACGATCTTTGGAAAAGAGGGATTTTTAGGCCCTCTGCCAAAACTGTCGAAAAAACAACTAACTCCGTCCTTGTTTACGTATACGGCCACCCAGTGTTGACCCGCCTCTGTGGATGGATCCGTGTTAAAAATAACCATGGCGGGTAAAACCTTTAACGGTGTTTTAGGTAGGTAATCACACGGTAGCACTCCTAAAAAATACGTGTCGTATGTAATTTTATCCATAGCTGCTGTTAGTTGTACGGTATTCATTTCCTCCTCCTCTCAGTAGTAGTCAATCAACACCTGTCGTCGGTTGGATATTTCAATAATCGAATCGAAAATAGCGTATACGATAATGGTTATGGATTGTGAGAGAGGTTGTCTGAAACGGGCTTCGAGTCTAATATTTCCCGATCTAGTTAGCGATACATGATTGGAACAATCTTCATCGGGTGATAAATTAAAACCATAGAGCGTGTAACCGTTGAGAAAATCCTGACGATCTATTGCCAGAGGGTTGTTTTTAAGGTGCCTCCCTGTGGATAATACGAGCTGATAAAAGTCCCTCACGGCCGATCCATTCTCATATTCAGGCTGTAGGGGTTTGGATGGTATTTGGATTCCGTCTCGGTATAAAGCCATAAATTCCAAGTTAAAATGTTTAAAAGCAAAGGGGTTTTTATTGTAAGCCCCGGAAAAAGCAGAATTTTCCGTCATTGCTAAAATGATGGACTTTGGCAACGTTCCTAGAAAAAGATTTTCTTGATTAGACACGCGAGAACCGGCCGGTATGGAGAAATTCTTGAGACACACCCGTTCAATAGGATATTTAGCGGTGGTTGATAGCAGAGCCTGTGCGTGTCCTAATCGAACGCCTGGTGAGACCGTAACTTTTTTCACGAAAAGCGATGCAGATACAATATTGAGTTTATAAGCGATAGCGTCATCTCGCATCAGGCAAAATTCGTCTTTACCTCTGGTCATACGTATTCTTATATCCACTCCATTCAACATTAATTTTTCTTGAAAGAAAATGTCACTATGTATGGGGGCCAGTAATTCTACCACGTTGCTACCGTCGGTATACGCAGCACGTTTCATCAGCCCCGTATTTTCTCCCGCAGGGTCAGTAGCGTCCATGTGTCCTGCTTTATCTCTGTAAAACAAACCTGCTGAAAAGACACTTTCAAGGGTATCTTTTCCAAAATTGATCAGCGCTTCGATCAAACATCTGTAAGGGTAGGTGCTAGAACTCTGCGTTATCAGACGGTCACCTAGAGAAACATCCACCTGTGAGAATATGCATGCACCGGGGTAATTTATTAAGCCGACAGGTGCACCGTCAGCTATATCGGACCCGTCAGGCGTCGTTATTTTGATCCGTGTGTATAACAACGTGTTATTTAAATCAATGTAATCTTCACCCGTCCCCGCAATAAAAAATTCTATCGGGGATGAGTCCGTTATTGCGGATAGAGGTGGTATTTCGACGTAAGTGTTTTTTTCAATAGACGTCTGGGTCATAGGCACTGTAAATAAATCTAGTTCGGATTTAATACATTCCTCCGACATGTTGTGGAATAGAGACATGGTTTAGAATATACTGCTGAGAGGCCTTTTCCTCCGGACAGCTTTCTTCACGCGTTTCGCACGGGTACGTTGTGAGCGTTTTGCCCCCGTGCGTTTCTTACTAGGTCGTTTAACTTTCTTCACGCGGCCACTCCCCCTACGTACTCGCATTCCGGGCGGTTTAAAAGAACCGCGTGACATAACCATTAACCCTTTACCGTTTTGACCCTCGCTGTTATTAGCGTTATACGATCTTGATAGGGCTGTGGTTACAACGTCACTAGCTATATTTCTCGCTGCAGTTTTTAGATGTGGCTTTGCAATACTAAACCCCCTTTTCAACAGAGGTAGAGCGGTTCTGAAAAGGGCTTTGAAAATCCCTCCTATACCGGATCCGTACATAACGGGTCCACCTGCAAATCCTGGTAGACCATTACCCGCCTGGTTACGGTAGTACGCTACATAACGTTCGGGGTCCATAGTCTCGTTAAACCTATCTCACAGGTCTAAAGTGGAGTTTAACCACTACTTTACCGTAAGTGAAGCGTACGTGTTTGTTCTGATCGTCTTTGACTTCGATACATATGTCTGTAATATCAGATTTATTCACAGACGCGTAATGCGGCTTATCGAATCTAACACTAACGATGTCGTTAGAAGAACCCTCTATATGTACGGTTCTCAGTAGCGGCACGTGAGCCCCGCCGACTGATTGGTATTCAATTATGTCCGTGTATATGTACATGCTATAAAAGCCACCTCTTATGTCAGACTGATACGGGGCATAAGTCACTACAAGCACGTCATCAGTATGATTTTTGTCCGTTTGCTTTACAGATCCTAGAGCTACCCCCGATTTTAACCCTAAGATAATAGCCAACTTTCCATAAAATATTAAAGAGGTGTTCGACGGTGATTTTAGAAATATCCTGTTTTTGACATGATCGTAACCTAAAGTCACTCTAGGAGGTAGATTTGCATTTATTTCTCTAACCAGAAACAACACATCCTCGTAATAGCCTGGTTTTAAGGTATCATACACTTTAGAGATGTTTTGAAGATTTTTTTCTTTAATATACATAATCAACCCCTCACCCGCTTCGTGGTGTTTCTCATCATAACCCAGTATAGCGGGATTCGTGTTAATAACGAACGCAGCATCCTCTGCGTTAAACGTGAACCAGCTGATAGGATAATAAATTTCGATCAAACCGACCTCCCATCTCCCTTTGAGATTCATACTTTTGGCTAGTCTTGTTTTGTAATTAGAAATACGATTGTCAGGATATACATCCATTGACGCGTTGCAAGGAAGGGTAACGTAGAATCCATCTTCACTCATGATGTGCCTTTTTCAGGAATGACTCTTATGACATTCTTGACGCTACTTTAAGGCTTCTGTATATCCATGATGGACCGTTCCGGCAACCATGACGAAAACTTAATCGGCCATCCGAGCCATTTCACAAGACAGAATGTCTGATTAGCTCTCTTTTTTCGGTCTAAAATCTTTTCTATTTTAAACGACTTATCTTGATTCACGATGATTTTTTGTAATTCCTTCTCATAAAAACATCCGTCGATAATATCCCCGTCATAGTCTTGTAATCTGTACACAGGTGGATTCCGGGGAACGCAGCCCGCTATAGTGAAAAACTCTTCTGTGTAATTCTGCTCATACCCCTTAGAAAACACATTTCTGACTTTAGATACCCTAACCAGATCACCAATTTTATACTTAAAGACAGGTGCGTCTTTACGCATCTTTCCATACAGATTGTTAAACACTTCCTTTTCGTTTTCTTTATGAACGTCCAGGGGCCTCATTTTAATACTTTTATGATAGCTCGCGTTATATCCATCTATAAGATCTTGTAACACATTGTAATAACTCTTTGAATTGATGGCTGTTAAAAACCTAGTCATTCTACCCCGAAGCGTCCGATTAAAACGTTCAACCACCGAAGCCTTGACGTCGCTCGCCGTGGCAAAATGATGTATGTCATATTTCTTCATCAGTTGCTGGAAATGCTTGTTAAAAAATTCGGTGCCTTTATCCGTTTGTAATTTTTGCGGCACACGATTTTCTCCGAGTATAGATTCGAAAGCTTTCGTGACCTCCTTCCCTGTCTTATTTTTTAATGGGCGAGCCCATGCATACTTGCTGAAAACATCTATACATGTCAGTAGAAATTTTATATCATCGTTTTCTTTCGAATAAGCAGACATATCAACCAGATCCGCTTGAAACTGTGCATCTTTCCCATACACCATCACCCTATTACGCTTGTATTTGACAGGTGCGGTTCTGTGTAATGTATACGCGTCCTGAGCAGCTAACCAATCCGTCACTTCTTTATCCTTCAGAGTTACACCGAATTCCTGTAACACTCCGCGTTTTAACCTATCTTTACCTCCCAAAGATCCAGGATCTGAGGGATTATAGTATACTTTTTTCATTAATTCAGACATGTTACATCGATGCTATTTTCAGAAAATAATGACGACTCTGTTAGTGACAAGGGGTTTTTTATTTACAGCGATAGTCATACATGATTGGTTACACAACATCTAGATATTGAAGGAATTTCACACACATTACAATATTTTTCTCAATCATATATTCAACTAATACATCAATAATTTCACACACGTCAACCGGTTCGTTTCTCGATAATAGCATCACACATACGTCGGTTACATAAGTACAAAGACACAAAATATTGCCTATTTTAAGACTTTCTTCACTTCCAGGCATAATTTCAAGAATGTTTTTAACAGTCGTATGGGTATCGCAAGCACTTGCAATACAATGATTAATCATAACACTCCACTCATTCGACATACGCCGTACCACAATCATTTGATTTTTTAATTTCATTAAACGGTTATTATTCACATAACAATCAGTCTCATCATCGATAATCTTATACAATAAATTTATTATTTCTCTCTTAATCTCTTGTTTAAATGACAGCTTTGTCAGACAGCTCGTGTTGCAGAGATTCCCCATGTTGCCAAGTTAGTCAGAGGCCGCTGGTGCACTTTTCTTCCAGGCGTCGACGGCGTCGTAAACAGCCTGTTCACAGGTTTCGTCCACAAATTTCGTCCTGAGCTCGGCCAAGCCACCCACTATGTACATCTCATCTCTGAGGTCGCACAGAACACCATCGACAACACCCTGAATTCTCTGGAGATGCGGCGCTAACCCAAACAGTTTCAAGGTACGGGCCAGAATGTGTTTCAGATCGTGTTTACAGACTTTATCTCTCAGCTCTTCAAAACACCCCAGAAAGTAGTATGCAGGAGCCTCATAGAGGCATGAATGTTGCGTCTGGGACGGGTGTTCCGTCTCACAGCCGTAACAATTATCTTTTAACCGTCTGTCAACCAGATGTTCCAGAATGACCCCTACAACTGCTTTAATGATTTTATGTCCGGTTACGCCGACGCACCCGTCGACAGTGTCCGAGACTGACGCACCTGAGGCGGCTATAGAATCAGCCGTTTGAGGGGGTCCGTACTTCGCCAGGAATGCAAGGTTATGATAACCCAATTCCGTACAAAGTTTGTTCAGCCATGTAATATTGTCCGTAGGTTGCACCCCATCGGTTGCGTTGTCGTCGCATGCAAGACTAGGATATGTTGAAAGGTTTTCTTGGGTCATGTTGACGTCTTTAGCTGCTGATGTGTATTATCTCCGAGACTCCTCTGACGGCTTATATTTAATGGCTATAGTATGTGGGCGGTGCTACATGAACACCTCTCCTACTGGGTACGCACCATTCAGGATGAAACAGTTTCACCTTTATGCTATTGTATCTGTCAAACGCTTCGCACCATTTAAACAATTTGTCGATCTTTCCAAATATATCTTCTAACGCCGGTACGTCTTTCCAGCGAAACAATAATTTAATACTATAATATTTGAGATGTTCCTCTTCAGATATTGGCCATACACGTTCAGCGAGACCTACGGTGCTATCGCTACAAAGTATATAAATGTAATCATCGGCGTGTTTGTTAACGTGGTCGCCTAATACCCTGTAACGCATTCCAGGGGTGACGCCATTCCATTCCCCTATAAATAGAGGTTCATCGCCGCCGTCTTTTAAATCACGCCAAACATAGTTGTAAAATAAACTCCAGTCTTTTACGGTGAAAAACAACTCGGGGTCGTCGCAGGTGTCGTATGTGAACCTTTCATCACTGTCCACGGTACTCAGCCTCACCTCCCTGTTGATCTTGTCAAAGTTGTAACAGCATATGCGTTTACCGGATAAATGAAACTCCCGTTTAACATTATCCAAAGGTTCATGGAGGAAGCTGGACAGACACGGCCCGTGTTTCATCTTCCTAGGTGCCAGTGTGAGATCATCCATAACGCCCTCAATGCTCTTCTCGGGAGTTTTAGGTGACGATGCCTCAGCCATTGATGCAGAATAATTATGTTTTTTCTTTCAATTTCGTAAAATCTACGTGGGTATTTTGTGTCTAGGTGATGTTATGTCACACTCATTCGTCTTTTTAAACCCCGTTGTTACATCCGGGGGCTATCGCCTCACACGTGTTAGGGGAGCGGCCGTAGGCGTGGTTTGGTCCGTGGGTCTCCAGCTCGTCATTTGGAGTTTGACATGGACGGAGAGCGGACGAAGTCTCGGATCAGCGCTAGACACACGTGGATTCTTTGTCTTTACGTTTTTTTCTGTCCTGACTAGCTTGTAAGGACAGAATAGAGCATGATAACTTCGTTTTAACGGCGTTCGTTTATTTAAAGGTTCTTTTTTATACTTTTAAAACATATGGTCGCAACACGGTGAGATAAGAAAGCCTTTTTCCTTGTATTTACAACTTTTTTCTGAATAAAACAGTTCTTATTTAACTCTGTCAAACTAACTTGTAACGACAGACAACTGCTGGATAGTCTTGTTTATTTTTAAGACTCTTTTTTACTTTTAAACAGTATGATCTTATTTCACAAACACGGTAAGATAAGATCCCCAATTTCTAGTGTTAACGTACGTGTTTGCTACTATTTTGTGGACAAAACAGCCCTTCTTTAACTCCGTCAAACGATAGAAAAAGAAAACTAATGTTTTATTTTCTAACTTTGCCTAACATTGCTTTTTCCCTACAACAAGACGTCTTGTAGGGAAAATAAATCATTGTACGTTTTTACACAATGTGAAAAAACACTTTAATAAAAACTTCCCTTTAACACAATTTCACCATTTAAAGTTTAAAGCACATAACATTGGCCCTCACGCACAACAGTCATAAAAATTCCTTAAACACACTGGACTGGATAATCAACTCCTTATCTGATCCTGGGGGAGGTGTACAACAGGTGTCCACACCAGATGTCCAGTTATGGTGGGAGGGATTGGGGGGCTTGCTGGGTGGTATTTTTATGAGGGCAATAAATCAAAGTTTTTGAGACAACGTGCCCTCCCTCTCTCTGGAATCAATGAAAAATGTTCTGACCTCGTCACGTAACTGGAAGAGCAGGGTGAGCACTCTGCCGCGTGAGAGCCAGCGGACCTCGGTATGTAGTAAAAGCTGGTGGTGTTCACTGGTGGTGTTCACTACCCATCTCTTCACACAAAAGGGAAAATAAACGTGCTTGCAGTGGATGACTTTAATGTAATTCACCATTCTGACAGCATCATCCAAAACGGTCTTTAAATCCATGGGCATTCTCTTAGCGGCTAATGCCTCTCGGTGAATGCAGCAATGTACGTGAGTGAGCAACAGGGCCACATCTCTGACTCGCTTCACCACTCCGCTGTGTCGGCCCAGCATAGCACGAGCACATCGGTGCTGAGTCCAACGCACTTTGTCCAGTTGATGTCGTTGGAAATTCTGAAATCGTTCAGAATGTCAAAAATAGCTTCCGCAGTTGCGTTTGAATGTAGAGGTCTGCAAAAAGAAATTTTTCCTCAATTTCTCCATTACATTCATACCTAACGAATGCAAGCAAATTTGCCTTACCCACAATATCTGTGGACTCATCGATTTGAATTGCATAAAAACGAATCGCTCGAACTCTGCAAATTCTCGGACATATCATTAATTCATCAAGTTAAGTTGCTTAACTGCATTGTTTCCCAGCATTTTGCTGACCATCTGCTTAGCGGCTGGTAAAATTAAGTCTTCACCTATGGTGTGGGGCTTTCCAGATGTAGCTATCAGTCTTGATACCTCATACAATGCTGTCACAGCCTTTTCATTTTCGCCACCCATCACACAGGTTGACTCGATCACTTTTTTACGTTGCTGGTAATCTTTCAATTTATTTTCAAAAAATTCTCGAGGCTTGCTGGCAAACGACCCATGTTTTGTTTCGAGGTGACGGCGTAAATTGCATGGTTTCAGTGCCTCGTTAGAAAGGGTCTCTGAGCATAGCACACAGACAGGCGTGGGGTTGTCAGCAGGACCAACTCTCGTAAATCCGAAGGACAAGTACTCCTCGCTGTACTTACGAGTCTTTCGTTTACTTGAAGTGCAGTTAGGTCCAGTTGATGAGGATGGATTGTCATTCTCTGCTTCTCTTACCGAGCAGCCACCGTCGCATTTTTGAATTGACGGTTAATTGTGACTTAATTCCTACGTTAAGCAACTGACGTCAGTTTGAAAATAAGCATTTACATTACATTTACATTTACGCATTTAGCAGACGCTTTTATCCAAAGCGACTCACAGTGCATTCAGGCTATACATTTTATCAGTATGTGTGTTCCCTGGGAATCGAACCCACAACCTTTTGCGCTGCTAACGCAATGCTCTACCACTGAGCCACAGGAACACTGTAGTTCTTAATTTGTTTGAGAACTGAGAAAGACATTCCATTAATAGGCGCGGCATCTTGGCCACATAACCACTTCGAGAGTGCATTATAACCACTTCGAGAGTGCATAAGCAATGCATCTAACCTCGCTATAATGGGAAAAAAATGTTTTCATGTGTTTTTCATTTGTGTAACAAGGAAGGGAAAAAAATATATCACATTTTAGAACAATTCGAATATTTTAATTATTTTAATATTTTGATTTAGCCTAGCTACGGCCCCTCTGCAATACCGCTACGGCCCACCGGGGGGCCACGGCCCACAGTTTGGGAAGCACTGCCCTAATCCCTTCAAAGGGTTTACCCTCCGGAGTGAGAGCTTCGACGGGTTGAAGGGCATCATCATACAGAGACGCCGTCATCATGTAAATCTCACTCCTGAAGCCTAATTTATTTCGGACGGGATGCATTTGTATCTGCTGCTAAATTATGGCGTTCCAGTTTAAATGGCAATTACCACATGAGGCTGCTGTTTTTGTTTTTTTGTTTTGATTGTTTTGTTTAGTGTGACGCTGCTGTTGCGATATGAAGATTGTAAGTTGTGTGATCACTACATTAGTTCGTTACCCTTTGCAAAAATGCTGCTCAGTCTCGACCTTAACATTTGTCTCACATATCAGTTAGCTATTACTCTGACATGAAGTCGATTTGAGAACTGTTCGACCTACAAGTAAAGCATACCGTTTAATTTACAGTAATATCAGTATCACTCAGCTCAAGTCAGGCAGCGCTAAGCCATAGCTAGTGTCAGCCTGTTTTAAGACAGAGGAACACCTAGTGTTTAGCCCATCAGCTGCTTCAGAGATTTGAGTGCTGAAATGAAGATTTACAGTGGTTTATTTGCATAGTTCATGTAACATCTTAACAACAATTCTTGTTGATTGTTGACCGTAGTTGTCGTTCAAACGTCTTTTAATCATATAAAGGTGTTTATCCTTTTGGCACTGCCAAAAATGCTTTCCTACTTTTTTTGTGTTTTCAAACTCAAAAACTTTTGAGTTTTGTCTTGTTTTTAGTCCAAATATCTAAAAATTCTTAAATCAAGAAGCATTTTCTAGACACGTAAAAATTGTCTTGTTTTCAGAAAAAGTTCAAATTAAGAGAGTTTTTCCTTAAAACAAGCAAAATAATCTGCAAATGGGGTAAGCAAAATAATCTTATTTTAAACCGAAAACAAGATTATTTTGACTTTTGACTTTTTTTTCTGAAAAAAAAAGAAAGAAAAAAGATTTGATTTAAGAATTATTAGACATTTGGACTGGAAACAAGACAAAAAAAATGTAAGAAAAGCATTTTTTGCAGTGTGTAACATTTTCTCCCTGTAAAGCAGTTTGATTTGCCATTGTGTGTGAAATGTGCTCCGTGAATTAACTTGCCTTGGGGGGGGGGAGTTTAGTTTGTCAACTTTTTCACTCCTGATGAGTTTGCACCCCTGCACCTGCTGGTGCAATCAGGAAATCCTGCGAAGGCTAGACTCGGAGTGGCCTTCGAAGGCCACATTGGCTGCATTGTGTTGACTACTGAGCTTGGGAGCTGATTGAGACGCAACTCAGAGATTTAGCTTGCATTTATTTCTCTTTCTGTTAATTATTCTCATCTTAAACAGGACAAAGTGCCCAAACACAGAAAAACTCCTGCTGAAGCGGCTGAGATCCACGTGACACACTATTATAGAGATGGTGTTTATTAAAGAGGAGAGTGAAGACATGAAGATTGATGAAACATTCAGAGTCAAACATGAAGATGCTGAGGAACAAACAGGTTGGTTTTGATTCTCAAAGCTGAACTCACTCATTTGATACATATTAAAATGTCCGGCTCTACAGAAATGAATATTTATGAAGAATGTCAAACAAGTGTAGTAATTAAAGCAGTTTGTTGACAGACATGTTGAGATCAATGATTCTGACTAAAACATTTTTCTCATCTCGCAATAAGTCATGCCGACGGATGTTGGTAGGTTTATGTACATCACAGCCACTGCACTAGCCATTATTTTTATTCAAAGGAGAGTAGGCGTGTATGTTTAGCGAAGCAGCGCAGTCCATCCAAGCATTACTGGCAAGGAAAGCCCCTTATAATTGAGAGCAGCCATGTATGAGGTGCTTCTTGGAGGTTATAGTCAGGGTGACTATATTTTAATTTTCAAATAAGAGGACAGTGGGGGCAGAATGCAGACGGGGTGGGGGTTATAGTAGCACGAAAAGTAGGGCAATGACCATATCCCATATTAAAATCCAAAATATGTAATTTCCTTACCAAAAATACATATTTTACAGTCACCATTTTGCAGATTGATCATAAACACAGCTAAAAGGCTTCCTACCAGTGGCCATGCATCCTTCACAAATTTTAACCATCTAAGACGTTGTACTTCATGAAATAGACTGTAGTTCCTAATATGGTGTAATATCTCATTTGTATTCCCTACCACTAGATGGCAGACATGCACTTCGATTCTAGACCAAAAGTGTTTGAGGAAATGGCAGAATAAGTGAGCGATCTTGTCATTGATGCGGAAGCAGTTCAGCTCATAGTGTGTGAGTAAATTGTGAGATTTGTGAGAGAAAATCACCAAACGGCTAATAAAAAGTTGTACCGTGAGGGTATGTTGCAAATGTTATTCGCGATTCTGACTCTGAAGGGAAATATTTGCCTTTTGGAAATGACAATTGGTCGTCTAATAATTGCGCTTCTCCCGGTACATCTTTGCATGCGCAATGGTGCCGCCGGGCAAGGTGAGAGTATTCACGAAGAACAAGCAAGTGATCATTTTGCCCCTTTGCCCAATGGGGGTGGCGGAGGTGGATGTGGTCTTAGTGTCCATAGGAGAGCTGTTGCTCTCTGATGATCGGCCAGATTGCATCGTTTGTTCTGATCGCATCAATTCAATATCTACTATTTCCTGAATATTATGAATTTCAAGATGGCTGCCCCTGATGATGTCATAATATGCTAATTAGATAAGTATATTTACACCCCACATAAACTTTCAGTCATGCCCAACATTTTTCTAATTTACAGTAGATCTCTATCTTTAAGATCTCTATCTTGATGTCAAAATCCAGCATTTTTTCCAAAAAACCCTGGCGCCTAAAGGGTTAACATCTACCACTGTTTTATCATAGGTAGAATGCAAAATGTTTCAATACAAGCATTTCAGTCAAATGTAATTTATGCAATATTTCAAACCTTTAACCCACGGGAGAAAATCAACTCGCCGCAACAGTTTAAAAGCAGCCCAATTCTGTGGAAAAAATGCGGATTTGGCAACCCTGCATCTAACACGAGCTGCATCCATAGTGGTTTAAATATTCAGCATATTGATAGCGGCTCCCTGATTCGCGAAAATTATGTTTGCAGGAGCAGGAGGTAATGGTCAGGAATTGGGAGCGGGATTAAGAAAAGGCCTTTAATACTAAAATGCACACAATGCATGGCGACTATAAAAAGCAAAAGCCGAATCCCGGACATTTTAGGCGATTTAGAAATCCTGGCCAGACACATTTTCTTAGGTCCAAAAAGAGGACATGTCTGGGGAAAAGAGGACGTATGGTCACCCTATTATAGTTCAATAAAGAATGATCATGTGACTTTTACGAACGCCAGATGACCTGTAAATGCGAATAATCTGTTTCCATTGCAGTTTTGTGAATTATTCCTAATATTCAAATTGCCTAAAAAACACCTCATGCAAGTGTAAAAACGTTTTTTACGATTATATGTGAGTTTTGCGAAATTGACAGGTATCCATTGGGTGCATTTTCAATTCACAATTTCAGTTTGCGCACTTTGAAGGGTAATGGAAATGCAGACAGTGGTCAGTATGGCTAGTAAGTGTTCTGTTCAACCAGCGAGAGCTTATTTGTTGATCCTACAACATTTATAAGGTGAAAGAAGGCCATGATTAAGATTATTAACAATTTAATTTGTGAATGCATCAGCCAGATACGTAATTGTGGAAAACAATGTAGTGGTACATCCCTCTATCGAGATGTAGATGAGTGGAGGTCCTAAAGAATGGGGATGGGGTCCTAAAGAAAGCACAGAATTAACAATATCGACAAGAAGTTCAGAGATTACAGGTTACACCTCTTTCGGTAGTTTAGTGGGTATAGGATCTAGCGTAAATGTGTTTGGATTTGATGCTTTTCATGTCTAAATGTTTTGATGTATGTTGTTTCATGCCATTAAACTGGTGTTACCTTGTATTTGTCTTGTTTCACCTCAGAACCGATGGCACTGAAAGAGAAGAGTCCAGAACAGAATGAAACGGAAAAGAAAGATCGAAACGATAACAGCTCACAGACTGAAAAGACTTCCTCACCAATAAAAGCTAAAAAAACACAAAACCTTAATTCTCAAATGAGAGTTCATACTGGAGAGAGACCTTACACCTGCCAACAGTGTGGACACGTTTTCAGTCAAAAAGGAAGCCTTAAAGTCCACATGAAAATTCACATTGAAAATAAACCGTTAATATGCCCTCGTTGTGGAAAATGTTTTACACGAGAAAAAACCTTAGAGTCCACATGAGAATTCACACTGAAGTGAGACCTTACACCTGCGAGCAGTGTGAAAAGGGTTTTATACTGAAAAGTCACCTAAAGACTCACATAACAAGTCACACTGGAGGGAAACCTTACACCTGCAAACTGTGTGGTAAGAGTTTCACACGAAATGGAGGACATACAACTCATCGTAAGAATTCACACTGAAAAGAAGCCATTAATGTACATTAGGATGTGTTGCATGTAGAGTAGCCTATTGACGCCGCTCAGGTGGGGGGTGTGTATTTGATTTCATCAGACGATGGCTCGATTATCAGGATTTTTGTGCAGATTAACATCGTGGTCACGTTTCAGTCACTATTTCATATTCATTCGTTGTCTGACAACAGAAACAGTAAAATATACCAATGAAAACAGTTTTAAAATACAGTATGTGGGCACAGAGAGGGAAACAAATGTAATAATAAATAATAAATGTACATTTTGCATTTTCAGAAGAAGAGCTGCTCTGTGTGCAAAAATATAAACAGGTTTGTGTCAGTACATTGCTCAGTGCAAAGAAAGAGAAGTAATAGGAACCTGGTATTTCTTTTTTCATGTGTCTAATAGACATGAACAAGTTCTTTGGAAAACATCTATGACCTTTGAAACATGTCTACTCTTCATGCTCTGTTGACTATGGTTTCAATAATAATAAACATACATTTGCATAAAGCATCCATATTTGTCCATGCCCATGTTTATTAGAGTATTACAAATTTGAAAAGTATTAATTTAAGGTATATTTAGAACAAATAAAAATGTGCGATTAATTGCGAGTTAACTCATGACAATCATTCGATTAAAAAAAAATCGATTGACAACCCTAATATATATACTGTATGTATATATATATATATATATTTACTTCTCCTATTCCATCTTCCAAATTCCCTCTTTTTTTGAACTGATGGAAATTCATAATTAGTGTAATAACTACTCAAAACAAACATCAAAGCAGTTTATTTACTGTGTTTAGCCTTTTCTTTTATATCTATTATAAAAGTCTATAATAAAAGAAAAAGAAAAAGTACGTAAGAAAAAAAAACATTTCCTTCATTCAAAGTGTGTATTTGCACTTTTACTTCACTGTTTGGTGTTGTAAATTATTTTACTCTGTATGGAGAGAGAGAGAGAAATAAAACCGTGTTCTAACAGTTGCAGTTCCTTTAAATATAGCTGTTCTTAGGGGAAAATGTACCCATATGTATTTTATTACATGAACCTGCAGTTCATGTGATGACTTATTTTAAAATGCTCTTTTCACAGATCCATAGAAAAATATCACTACATGGATAATCAGCCCATCCTGGTGAATAAGTCAGAGCACAGTTCTCTCCTCTATGTCCATTGGGTTCTCGAGGATCCCAGAACCTGCATCAACAGATCAGATGTTCAGTGCTGCTTTCTGTGTGATATGATGTTGTCTGTATGAATCATTTATTACATAATAATCAATTCAGTTCAGTGATTTCTCACCCAGAGGTCAATGTGCTGCCATCAACCCATTTCCATCTGCCCTCCACATCAATGTCAGTCAGACCAATCCAGACATTAGCATTAGCAGATATTTTCTTCACAAAATCCTGAGAAAAAAAACAAAATAAATAAAATAAAATAGCACAGTTATGTGATAAAGTATAATAATTTTCTTGCCATAGATAACATATAGTTATAAAATTAGTTTCACTCACATGTTCCTCTCTGTTGTTTATGATGATCAGATCTGCTCCTCTCTCTGTACAGTCTCTTCTGCTCTCAGTCCAGCTCTTCTTCTCAGAGGAAATTAAGTACAGATTAGATTGATAGTAAATCCATCCATCTGTAAACAGAAACAATTCAACTATTAGCACTATATTCTCATCACACTGATCTACTATTAAGTGGTTGTTTTAGTTTTAATATAGTTCATAATTACCCATTCCATGAATACTTTTCAACAGTTCATTTTTCTCCTGATGTAATTGGTCTGTTTGTTTAATCAGATCACGGTTACTTGATAATAATTCATCTCTCTCTTTTGTCAGATGCATGCTCTTGTTTACTAGCTGGTCTCTCGCTTCTGTGAGGTTGACAATCTTAGTTAGTAGCTGGGTATGTCTTTCTGTGAGTTCTGTATTCCTGATTAGTAGTTGATCTTTCTCTTCTGTGAGTTTGGTAATGTTAATTAGTAGCTCACCACTGTCTTCTGTGTAGTTTGTATGGATGTGGACACACAGCACTATGACTGCAGTCAGCAGAAGAACACACAGCAGAACCAAACAGACTACAGCTGCTCTGTATTTTCTGATCTTCACACAGTAACTTCCTGAAGATTATTAAACACTCATATAACTCAAATGTGTTATATGTGTGTAAAATGTGTGTTGTTGTTGTTATAATGAAATGAGTCGCAGTACCTGTGTGTTGAGGTGTTTGGTGTTTCCTGGTGTTCTCTGTTTCTGTCCTGACATCATGAATGTTTAAAGAATGTACATTGGCGTAGATGTTCATCTTCTCTTTATCTTCATCTTTATCCATTCCACGTTCCATGAATTCCATTAATGAGATGGAGGTAAATGTGAGATTCTTAGAAGTTGTTGCTTCAAGTAGGCTGCATTGCTTTGAAATTCTGCTTTTGAGCTTTTACTTTTAAAAGGCACCACTGTGGTCATGAACATGTGATATCCTAGTAAGGCGTAGCCTATGTTTTTTTGGGGGGGAAGCTTTATCGTTTGTACTCATGTACTGCAGATCATAATGAAATTGCACTGTAGTCAAGGGCGTAGTTTTGGTTTGAATATTGGGGGGGTTGAAGTGTGAGCTGTTTTAGTGGAGTCCCGTGTCATGTTCCCTCATAAGGTTTATTTATTTGTTTGTTTGTTTATATATTTATTTATGTAAAAAGGCATTTTGTGCTATTATCCACACATGCAAAGTTGGTTAATAACATAACTTCAATAATAGCCTAGTTAACAATTAGTCTACTTGTTTACATATAGCCTATATAAAGTATTTTACATTACCTAGGCACTTATAGGCTATAGTTTGGCAATGTTCTAATTCATCATGCCATGGGAAGTCAATTTAACATTTTCTTACATTGATGTTTATTTCTTACCCCAGCTGATCAGGCTCTTAATGATTTAATCTATGCCATCTCTTGGAATATGTGAAGGCCAGTTTACACATGGCTCTCGATTCTGACTTACATGCTCTTATAAAAAAATTACCATAGTTCTTAATTGTAGCATTTGTTATGGCATTACCAGTCCAATAATGTTTTTTTTTTTTTGATAATCTATATAGCATTTGTTATGAAAAACAACAGCCTGCACATTTAGCAACAATAGTTACAACATAGCACAGTTGTAATACTGTATAAATCTATAGGGAAAATCTATTCCCTTAACAGATTATCTATTATAAATTCTACAACAAGTTAGACAAAATATACCACAATAAACAAGCCTACAATAAAACGTTATGAAGACTGTCATTAGTAGTTCAAAGATATTTTAATATAGGCCTATGTGTTGGTGCAAGATTGTTTTGTCCTCGTTGCATCAGTCTTTTTAGATAATGTTCGACTTTCTCCATAGCATTTTAAAGTGGCAAATGCTAAAAAAAAGGGGGGGGGGGTTGTACTTGCTAGTTTTGGTTATTGGTGGGGTTACCTCCCCCCACAAACTATGCCCCTGACTGTAGTTACTCTTCACCGAAGTTGCTCCTTCACTACAGTTGAAATCCTTGTATAACATACACACTGGTTGAGAACTAGTTGCTTTTGGTAGCGTGAGCAAGCACTTCTCAGAAGCCAATGCTGCAAATGACACCAATGCCACAAGTCTCACTGCAGAAACACATATCGGAATAACAGTGCTGTTCCAATGCACAACTATATAAATATATATATACATCTTTTTTTTTCTTACAAAATATATTATCAACTGAATGAGGAAATGTTGGACTACTTAAAAGTACTATTCATTTCTTTAGGGATACAACATTCGAAAGTGGAAGAAATGACAAACGGTGCATCTAAAAACACTAGAGGAAGTGAAACTAATAAGTGGTTTCTGTCACTGAGTGACATTTCCTTACAGTAGACATCTTTATTATAACACAGCATATTGGCATGATCATATCATGAGGCCCTTAAACACTAATGTGACTAAAATGTGTTAGTAGTTATAATAGAATGAGTACATGTGTGTTGAGCTGTTTAGTGTTTGAGTTCTGTTTTCTGTCCTGACATCATGACTGTTTATAGGATCGCAATTAGCATAGATCTTCATCTCTTCTTTATCTTCACTTGAGCTTTACCTTTTTTTTTCTCTTTTTTTTTTGATGTCTGGAGTCACATCTCAGTGTTTCTCTCTTTGCATATTCATTCATATTTAAGCATTTGGTATACACTTTAATCCAAAACGACTTACACTGCATTCAATGCATATACTATAGATAGATAGTACACTAATGTTTGTAAAGTTGTTGTACTAAGGGAAGTGTTCTGGTTTTGAGCTTTTGCAACTGTGTTCAGGAACGTGATATCCTGTTAACACAATAACTTTTAACATGTAATTATTTTATATATTTATTTTCTTTCTTGATGAAGCTTATTATAAAAGTCATACAGTATATGAAGTTAAGGTTCCTTGCTGTTTTCATCTGTCCATAGTCAGTTAAGCATGTATTGCAGGTAAATTCTCATGCACTGGCATCGATAATTATCTCCTCTTAACTTTTATTTCCTGTGTCGCCTGTAACTTTCAGACATTTTCAGTCTCTTGAAACCCTTCAACTGGTGAATGTTGTTCTACGTCTGTTCGTGGAGATTGTCCTATTCTGAACTTCTGCTTCTATGTTTCTGCTCTTGAGGTTTTTAGAAGAAGCCTTTGTGGTCCAAATGTCTCATGGTGTTTTAGAGTAACTTTTTTGGCCAGTTTTTTTGTTGTAGAAAGAACTGATCAACCCTTGAAGCGAATCCATTAAATAGAAATGATTTAAGTTATCTGTCTTTGGATACTTTCTCAGTTGATTTAAGATTTTGCATCCATCTTTCAGGATGCCCTCAGTTAACAGTCAAGTCAAGTCACCTTTATTTATATAGCGCTTTTAACAATACAAATTGTGTCAAAGCAACTGCACAATATCAAAATAGGAAAATAGTGTGTTAGGGTTAGGGTTAGGATTAGAAAGAATCCAAGAGCTGAAGCAGCGTCCAGCTCTGGTAATGCACAGTCCTTCAATACTCCTTCTGGCCGCTCTCCCGCCTCGGCCAAGGCCCGCCCCCACGGCCTAGGCCCATCACCCCACCACCAATATATTTGGTCTTTTTATTGAACCACAGATAGTGAGATTTTTAACTGTATGAATGAGTATTTTTAATTATAAGTGTTATTTATAGGTATTATTTATTAATCCGACATTTCTACTGACGGTTAGTTTTTAGGTATTTATTAATACTTATGGATAATACTTCTCAATGTATTTTATTAGGGGTAAAAATTGTAGGGTTAGGATGGATGGGGGTAAAGTTATGTGTCTGGGGGGTGGAAAGGGTAGGTTTAGGGATGGCGTGGTTGTGTCCATAAGGGTTAAAATGGGTAGGTTTTAGGTATGGTAGAGGTATATATGTTTAATATATATAATAGGTATATCAATTATATAATATATATGAATAATCTCACTATCTTAAAGGACAGGAATACAATTCTCCTCAATGGCTCTCACCCATCTCTTAGGCCTCATTCAATCCTTTTGGATACAGAGTGTTGAGTCTGTTTATCCAAAGTCTTTCTGCTCTTAGTCTGTCCTTTAGACTCCACAAAGGGTTAGTTTGTAGTATAGTTGCTCTAAGAGAGGGGAGGCCATGTAATAGAAAATGTTGGATCAAAAACCTGCGTTTGTGGATTTTATGGATGATGTTATGAGTGTGCTGGTATATTCTCGTTCTCACCTCATTTTTAGTCTGTCCGACATACTGTTTTTTGCACTTTGTGCAGAATATTAAGTAGACACAATTCGGGGTGTCTGGAGAGAGAGTTCTGTCGACTTGATAGATTTGCTTCGTGGTTATATTTTTTATCCATTTCAGAGCAAGATAGTATTTGCACGGTCTTTGTTTCCCGGTTGTTCTTTTACTTTTAACTGTACTTTGTACTAGAATATCTAATAAGTTTTTGTTCCTTTTGTAGGCCGCAATTGATTTATGTCTTTGTAAAATCTCTGTGTCCTCTAAAAATTTGTAGAAATTTTGTTTGATGGTCGAATTGAGTTGTTTGCTCTGGAATGAATAAAAAGCCACTAAGGGAACTATTTTTGTTTCACCAGTTTGGGTTGGCAGTTTGGGGTTATTTATGGATTTAAGGAAATTTCTGAGGACTGATCTTAAAAATCCTCTACCGTATCCTCTATCTTTCAGTGCTCCAAAGAGTACTTTTGTGGCTTTTATGAACTCATTCTCTTCCGAGCAGATTCGATGAAATCTTAAAAGCTGGGATTTGAGTATCCCTTTAAAAGTATGCCCGGGATGAAAACTGCCTTTATGTAGAAGACAATGAGTGTCCGTCTCTTTAAAGTAAACACGGTAGTCTAGTTTGTTGTTTTCCTCAAATTTAGTGCCTTTATACGTGACCACGTCCAAAAAGTTAACTTCTCTACTGTTCAACTCGTACTTCACGGTAATTGATGTCTGATGTGTGTTTAGATGCTCAATAAATTTGATAAACTCTTCTGTCGAATGCTCCCAGACACCCCAAATGTCGTCTAAAAATCTGTAATAGGCGAACGGTTTCAAAGTGGCCGTCGCCAGCGCGGTCTCTTCCCAGTGCGCCATGAAGATGTTGGCGTACGAGGGTGCGAATTTCTTCCCCATGGCAGTACCCTTGGTTTGGAGGAAAAACTTGGAATCAAACTCGAAGTCATTTTTGGTCAAATTAATCTCTAATAGTTTCAAGATGTACTCATCGGGTCTACTGCCATGGGGAAATTTATTCATGCACCCTCGTACGGCCGACAATCCTGCCTCCGTCTCGATATTCGTGTAGAGACTGTCAATATCGATTGTGAAGAGCAGGGCGCCAGTGGGAATCCTCAGGTCTTTCGTCTTTGCAATAAAGTCGTACGTGTCTCTCAAATAGCTCGTATGCTTTTGTGAAATAGGGTTCAAATGGTACTCGATGAATTCTGCGGTATTGTACGTCTCGCTATTACAATCCGATACGATGGGCCTACCGGGTGGCACTTTACCTGGCAGGCTCCATTTTTTTCTTTCTTTATGGATCTTTGGCAAAAGATAAAACCTGCGTGCCCTTGGCACGGCAGGGCCTGAGAGGTATTCCCACTGCTTTCTGTTAATGATCTTTCTATCATACATCTCCTCGAGTATCTCTTCCACCTCAACTTTAGTTTGTGGGTAGATAGGTTCATCGAGAGGAATATAATGATCTGTGTTCTCTAACTGCTTCATTCCCTCCCACAAATAATCTTTTTTATCTAAAAGTACTACAGCGTTGCCTTTATCGGCTGGCTTGATGACGATGTCCGTGTTGTTTTTGAGGAGATTGAGGGCCCTTTCTTCCCCTCGGGTCAGGTTTGGTTCCTCTCTCCAGTTCCAATGCAGATGTCGAAACGCATGCAGGTCAGCATCAATGATCTTATGGACCTGTGTAGGGAGTCTGGAGAGAGGAGGTGTCCAGTCCGATCCGAGGGTGAAGGGGGTCCTTTCGTTTGTCTTTTTCTTTTTCTCAAAGAAGGCCTCTAATTTGATCCTCCTGTGGTATTTTTGTAAATCTTTTAGTAACTCAATCTTTAACGTTTTCTGATTTCTAGGTGCCGGTACGAATGACAGACCTTTTAGTAAAAGTGATTCTTGTGATTTTGTGAGATGGAATGAAGCGGTCAGATTAACTATGAGTTTCTCGGCGCTATTTATTTGCCTGATGGACCTGGCCAGTTTAACTGGTGCGCCCAGTGTTCCAGGATGGCCTTGGCGGTCTCTGTGGTCCAGTGGAGTAAGTCCTGCTCCACTTTGAACCTGTCGTGTGGAAGTTTTTCTATGTACATTAATGTTTCTCTTATGTACTCGTTTACTCCATCCAGGTGTGTTCTTTCTTCCCACACTAGTAGTTCGGAGTAATTGATGACAGGGAAATACAGCCGAGCATTAGGCAATCTGTTTCTCGCCATCTTATATGTTCGCTGTATTTCCTTGGTGGTATTCTGTACACACCTTTGTGTTCTGTTGTTTATACCGAAGGAGAATATGACCATCTCAGGCTGTACTGTTATAGTGGCCTTCTCGATCAGGTTACCCGCATGCTGGAACTTAGCTCCTGGGAAACTGTCTATTTGTAGGTTTACGTAACTGAAATTTCTCATTTTAGAGACATTGGAGTCCCCTATTATTACGTACTTCTTTTTAAGGGTTAGACTCCAGTCTTGGTTTTTCCTAGTTGTATTTATGTGTCTATTCGCGGTGTTCACAGTTTTTTCTTTCTCAGGGAGGGCTCGATTCAGTACGCGGGTAACCTGATCCTCTGCCTCTGAGTCGGCCTCACTGCCCTCCTCTATTATTCTCTGTCCTTCTTTTAAAAACCACGAGAATGCTGAGCAAGGGACCGGGGCCCCCTCAGAGTCCTCCGAGTCTTCAGAAAAGAGGAAAGGCGGAGCCGTGAGCCTGGTGAGAGACAGCTTTGAGATCAGTGGTCTGTCATCTGTGTTCTTTCTCTTCTCAGTATGTTTTTGGGGGGTTACATTATCATCTATAACGATCGCGTCCTCTTCGCGATTTAAGACTCTTTCTAGTCTCTCTGCATAAGGGTTAACCGCCCCCATCTGAGCACCGTCCTCAACAACTGTCTCTTGTTCGGGCTCATTCAATGTTTCTAATTCCACCAACACCTCAGTGGCACACCTTCTGCGAGTTCTCTGCTCCAGGGGCTCTTGGTGTCTGGCGGGTGTGGATGTAGGTGTAAGTGGTCGAGGCTCTTCAGGAGGGTTCTCTTCCGCATCGAACGACCATTCACCCCTCCTGGTAGGGGTACGTGAGGGATCTGGTACGTTCAACGGTGAGGTCTGTGTGTCCACAGTGAGCCTCTCCTGTCTTGTTGTCTGTTGTACTACTGTCTCTGTTTGTCTATTAGTGTCTGTTTGTGCTTCAGTGTTCATTTGTACAACGTAGAGGGCCTCCACTTTTTCAAGCACCTCTTCATTCAGTCTCTCACGGAAGTTTTTTCTCGCCCAGTTTGAAGCCACCTCAAATGCTTGTCTCCAATCCGCTTGATTGGTTCTTTCTTCTAATTCTGATAGGATCTCATGTATGTGGGTCTCGTAGTGTTCCTCCAAAATTAGCTGGGTATTATGCAGCCAGTTTCTGGCGTTACCTTCTAACAGCTCCTCCGTTTTTTTGGAGGGGGCAGCTGGTTTAATGATATCGATCAGGAACTGCGTCATTTTTCGGAACCCAGTAGGTGTGTTATCTTTGATTTTGGTCGTTACATTCTGCAGATGGTGTACCGCACGTATTAGCTCATACATTAGTTTCATGGTGAGCTTTAACCTGGGCGAGGGAGGTGTATAATCAGGGTTTCTATCTATATTAGAGTCTTTTTGAGGCCCTCCCCCCCTGTTGTTTCTGGGGAGGAAACGGTTCCCTCTATCCCTTTGTATGTTGTATGTGTTGTGCGAATCTTTATTGTAAGTCATGTTAGTGTTTGTATCTCTTTGGCTCCTGTTCTCAGTGGCCATTGGTGCTCTGGATACTCCGGCTGTTGGTCGGGCCAAGCCATAGCAGACCTCACGTCTTACTCTGATGTTTGGTCTGGGGTCTAATGGTTCAGAGTCCTGATCGTCGTATTCCGTGTACTGATCTGGTCTAAATCTGTCCCCAGTACTGTATGCGTGTTGGTCATTTGTGTTTGTGTATTGATAGAACCTGTCGGTGTCCGCACCGTATCTCTGTTGGTTGTTAAACCTGTTGAGATTGCTTCTTGTAAGATTCTCAGAGATATTTCTGTCAAATCTAGATGAAGCTCTCTCCTGTTGCGGATACTCAGGTTCCATCAAAATGCCAACTGTGTTTTTATTTTTGTTATGACCCTTTCTGTTTTTTTTATTATTTTTCTTTTTTGTCTGATTTAGTTGGAGCACCAACCGGTCTGGCCTCCTCAGCATTGTGTCTCTTTCATCAAACCGATCATAGATCTTGTCTCTATAATCATCTTCAGGAAAGATCTGTAATGATTCTCGTTGTCTGTTATTCGTTCTATTTGTATTATTATATCTGAGGTCACGGTTGGTGTTTATAGGGTCAAGTTCAGTGTATCTGTTGTCACGTCCGGTATAAGTGTTGTCATATTCGGTAGATTTGTCATATCTGGTGTTTATTTCTTTTTGAACAAAGTCAAAGATTGTAGGCAGGCGGCGTCCGCCCCTGCCCGTGTTTCTAGACCCCCTGTGTGGTAGAGTGGTCTGTGTACGCGTGTTAAAGAGAGCACTCCCATTCCATACACGATGGGCATTCTGCTGGAAATCCCTATATCCAGGATCCCTATTCTCCCACCGTCTTGGATATCGGGGATTATTCTCTCTTTGTTGTGCTCCATAGGATTTAGAGTAAAACTCCCTTCCTCTAAAAGCTGGAGGATTATTTAATCGGATACGTGTGCGAGGTGTTTCACCCCTCTGTCTGTATCCTTGATAATCATACATCTCAGCTTTGTGAAAGGTAGGAAGTCAGTCAGAAATGAGAAATAGAAATAAAAAGAATAATGTTTTCAAATAAAATTGTAAGATGAAAAAAAGTGAAAGAAAAAGGAATTCCTCTATTTGAAACAGACGCTTTCTCCGTGCCTCTGCGACGTTTCGAAGTGTGATCACTTCTTCTTCAGGCTAGCTACAGTAAAAGCGTCGTAGAGTCTCTTTTTCTGTCAATCTGCAACAATAAGCACGAGAGTCAGAAGTTGACAGCTCGATCGATATGGAACGAATGGCTGTGAGCTCGCCCCCACGACAATATATCCTCTGCGGTGACGTCATCTTCCTGTGACTCCTCCCCTTGCTGATTTATCACAAAAACATGAATAAATATGTGTTTATAAATACGAATTTCGACAATCAAGGTATCAAAAAATTCCTTTATTCATTCTACATCACATCATGTGCTTTTTATGTTTTTAGATCGCTGCCTTTGATCGCGATCCCGAAAAACGTGAATAAATATGTGTTTATAAATATGAATTTTGGCAATCAAGGTATCAAAAAATTCCTTTATTCATTCTACATCACATCATGTGCTTTTTATGTTTTTAGATCGCTGCTCTTGATCGCGATCGCGAAAATACTGTTTCTCCCGATGTTAAACTGTTGCAAACTCGACTGGAACATTATATTGATACTTTATATCCTTTTTCAGTTGTTTATCGTCGAATGTACGTCGACTGAACGATTGTAAACATGCTGTTTTCTGCCCTTGAGCTCTGTTTTCTTATGCACTCATGCTATTTAGGTGGTGTACCCGTCCAAACCAGTAAACACATGTTAGAGTTGTTTATGAATTATCTTAACTTTGTATCGTGTTATAATCGCAGGAAAATAGCTATTTCGGGTGTATTTTTAATCAAATGTATTGTTAGAGCCATTAGTCGGATTCAAATCCTTTGTTATTTAGGTTAATTATGTTGTTGAATTGTTGGATTGTATTCCATGTGTATCCAATTAGATCAATTTCTATCTAATTAATTGATTGTCTGTGTATATATCTTTTGATTTCCTGTGATCCACCATTTTGTGACCTAGTCATTCCAGTCCACCATTTTGTAGCATGATGTTTCTAAGTTCCAGTGATTGCATCTAGGGAGGTTTGTGTTTTTAATCTATATGGAGTCTATTTTTATTCTAGTTGTATTACATGTATTATTGGATGTTTTTGTGAAAATCAAGCTTATGGTGTGCTCAGTTGCTATGAAAAGATCCTTTAGTTGCTGTTAGGAATTCATAAAACAGTATGTCATGAGATTGCATCCTTCCTGTAAGTGTCCTTGTTCTATTTTATCTCCAATAAATGTCTTTATGAACTTTAACGTGATTTTCATGAGTGTTTTGAAGTGTGAGAATGGGTGCAGGCCGTGGGGCCCACCCCGGACGGAGACAAGAGAGTCCAGAGGCGAGGCACGGGCTTGGTTAGGATTAGAAAGAATCCAAGAGCTGAAGCAGCGTCCAGCTCTGGTAATGCACAGTCCTTCAATACTCCTTCTGGCCGCTCTCCCGCCTCGGCCAAGGCCCGCCCCCACGGCCTAGGCCCATCACTCCACCACCAATATATTTGGTCTTTTTATTGAACCACAGATAGTGAGATTTTTAACTGTATGAATGAGTATTTTTAATTATAAGTGTTATTTATAGGTATTATTTATTAATCCGACATTTCTACTGACGGTTAGTTTTTAGGTATTTATTAATACTTATGGATAATACTTCACAATGTATTTTATTAGGGGTAAAAATTGTAGGGTTAGGATGGATGGGGGTAAAGTTATGTGTCTGGGGGGTGGAAAGGGTAGGTTTAGGGATGGCGTGGTTGTGTCCATAAGGGTTAAAATGGGTAGGTTTTAGGTATGGTAGAGGTATATATGTTTAATATATATAATAGGTATATCAATTATATAATATATATGAATAATCTCACTATCTTAAAGGACAGGAATACAATTCTCCTCAATGGCTCTCACCCATCTCTTAGGCCTCATTCAATCCTTTGGATACAGAGTGTTGAGTCTGTTTATCCAAAGTCTTTCTGCTCTTAGTCTGTCCTTTAGACTCCACAAAGGGTTAGTTTGTAGTATAGTTGCTCTAAGAGAGGGGAGGCCATGTAATAGAAAATGTTGGATCAAAAACCTGCGTTTGTGGATTTTATGGATGATGTTATGAGTGTGCTGGTATATTCTCGTTCTCACCTCATTTTTAGTCTGTCCGACATACTGTTTTTTGCACTTTGTGCAGAATATTAAGTAGACACAATTCGGGGTGTCTGGAGAGAGAGTTCTGTCGACTTGATAGATTTGCTTCGTGGTTATATTTTTTATCCATTTCAGAGCAAGATAGTATTTGCACGGTCTTTGTTTCCCGATTGTTCTTTCACTTTTAACTGTACTTTGTACTAGAATATCTAGTAAGTTTTTGTTCCTTTTGTAGGCCGCAATTGATTTATGTCTTTGTAAAATCTCTGTGTCCTCTAAAAATTTGTAGAAATTTTGTTTGATGGTCGAATTGAGTTGTTTGCTCTGGAATGAATAAAAAGCCACTAAGGGAACTATTTTTGTTTCACCAGTTTGGGTTGGCAGTTTGGGGTTATTTATGGATTTAAGGAAATTTCTGAGGACTGATCTTAAAAATCCTCTACCGTATCCTCTATCTTTCAGTGCTCTAAAGAGTACTTTTGTGGCTTTTATGAACTCATTCTCTTCCGAGCAGATTCGATGAAATCTTAAAAGCTGGGATTTGAGTATCCCTTTAAAAGTATGCCCGGGATGAAAACTGCCTTTATGTAGAAGACAATGAGTGTCCGTCTCTTTAAAGTAAACACGGTAGTCTAGTTTGTTGTTTTCCTCAAATTTAGTGCCTTTATACGTGACCACGTCCAAAAAGTTAACTTCTCTACTGTTCAACTCGTACTTCACGGTAATTGATGTCTGATGTGTGTTTAGATGCTCAATAAATTTGATAAACTCTTCTCTCGAATGCTCCCAGACACCCCAAATGTCGTCTAAAAATCTGTAATAGGCGAACGGTTTCAAAGTGGCCGTCGCCAGCGCGGTCTCTTCCCAGTGCGCCATGAAGATGTTGGCGTACGAGGGTGCGAATTTCTTCCCCATGGCAGTACCCTTGGTTTGGAGGAAAAACTTGGAATCAAACTCGAAGTCATTTTTGGTCAAATTAATCTCTAATAGTTTCAAGATGTACTCATCGGGTCTACTGCCATGGGGAAATTTATTCATGCACCCTCGTACGGCCGACAATCCTGCCTCCGTCTCGATATTCGTGTAGAGACTGTCAATATCGATTGTGAAGAGCAGGGCGCCAGTGGGAATCCTCAGGTCTTTCGTCTTTGCAATAAAGTCGTACGTGTCTCTCAAATAGCTCGTATGCTTTTGTGAAATAGGGTTCAAATGGTACTCGATGAATTCTGTGGTATTGTACGTCTCGCTATTACAATCCGATACGATGGGCCTACCGGGTGGCACTTTACCTGGCAGGCTCCATTTTTTTCTTTCTTTATGGATCTTTGGCAAAAGATAAAACCTGCGTGCCCTTGGCACGGCAGGGCCTGAGAGGTATTCCCACTGCTTTCTGTTAATGATCTTTCTATCATACATCTCCTCGAGTATCTCTTCCACCTCAACTTTAGTTTGTGGGTAGATAGGTTCATCGAGAGGAATATAATGATCTGTGTTCTCTAACTGCTTCATTCCCTCCCACAAATAATCTTTTTTATCTAAAAGTACTACAGCGTTGCCTTTATCGGCTGGCTTGATGACGATGTCCGTGTTGTTTTTGAGGAGATTGAGGGCCCTTTCTTCCCCTCGGGTCAGGTTTGGTTCCTCTCTCCAGTTCCAATGCAGATGTCGAAACGCATGCAGGTCAGCATCAATGATCTTATGGACCTGTGTAGGGAGTCTGGAGAGAGGAGGTGTCCAGTCCGATCCGAGGGTGAAGGGGGTCCTTTCGTTTGTCTTTTTCTTTTTCTCAAAGAAGGCCTCTAATTTGATCCTCCTGTGGTATTTTTGTAAATCTTTTAGTAACTCAATCTTTAACGTTTTCTGATTTCTAGGTGCCGGTACGAATGACAGACCTTTTAGTAAAAGTGATTCTTGTGATTTTGTGAGATGGAATGAAGCGGTCAGATTAACTATGAGTTTCTCGGCGCTATTTATTTGCCTGATGGACCTGGCCAGTTTAACTGGTGCGCCCAGTGTTCCAGGATGGCCTTGGCGGTCTCTGTGGTCCAGTGGAGTAAGTCCTGCTCCACTTTGAACCTGTCGTGTGGAAGTTTTTCTATGTACATTAATGTTTCTCTTATGTACTCGTTTACTCCATCCAGGTGTGTTCTTTCTTCCCACACTAGTAGTTCGGAGTAATTGATGACAGGGAAATACAGCCGAGCATTAGGCAATCTGTTTCTCGCCATCTTATGTTCGCTGTATTTCCTTGGTGGTATTCGGTACACACCTTTGTGTTCTGTTGTTTATACCGAAGGAGAATATGACCATCTCAGGCTGTACTGTTATAGTGGCCTTCTCGATCAGGTTACCCGCATGCTGGAACTTAGCTCCTGGGAAACTGTCTATTTGTAGGTTTACGTAACTGAAATTTCTCATTTTAGAGACATTGGAGTCCCCTATTATTACGTACTTCTTTTTAAGGGTTAGACTCCAGTCTTGGTTTTTCCTAGTTGTATTTATGTCTATTCGCGGTGTTCACAGTTTTTTCTTTCTCAGGGAGGGCTCGATTCAGTACGCGGGTAACCTGATCCTCTGCCTCTGAGTCGGCCTCACTGCCCTCCTCTATTATTCTCTGTCCTTCTTTTAAAAACCACGAGAATGCTGAGCAAGGGACCGGGGCCCCCTCAGAGTCCTCCGAGTCTTCAGAAAAGAGGAAAGGTGGAGCCGTGAGCCTGGTGAGAGACAGCTTTGAGATCAGTGGTCTGTCATCTGTGTTCTTTCTCTTCTCAGTATGTTTTTGGGGGGTTACATTATCATCTATCACGATCGCGTCCTCTTCGCGATTTAAGACTCTTTCTAGTCTCTCTGCATAAGGGTTAACCGCCCCCATCTGAGCACCGTCCTCAACAACTGTCTCTTGTTCGGGCTCATTCAATGTTTCTAATTCCACCAACACCTCAGTGGCACACCTTCTGCGAGTTCTCTGCTCCAGGGGCTCTTGGTGTCTGGCGGGTGTGGATGTAGGTGTAAGTGGTCGAGGCTCTTCAGGAGGGTTCTCTTCCGCATCGAACGACCATTCACCCCTCCTGGTAGGGGTACGTGAGGGATCTGGTACGTTCAACGGTGAGGTCTGTGTGTCCACAGTGAGCCTCTCCTGTCTTGTTGTCTGTTGTACTACTGTCTCTGTTTGTCTATTAGTGTCTGTTTGTGCTTCAGTGTTCATTTGTACAACGTAGAGGGCCTCCACTTTTTCAAGCACCTCTTCATTCAGTCTCTCACGGAAGTTTTTTCTCGCCCAGTTTGAAGCCACCTCAAATGCTTGTCTCCAATCCGCTTGATTGGTTCTTTCTTCTAATTCTGATAGGATCTCATGTATGTGGGTCTCGTAGTGTTCCTCCAAAATTAGCTGGGTATTATGCAGCCAGTTTCTGGCGTTACCTTCTAACAGCTCCTCCGTTTTTTTGGAGGGGGCAGCTGGTTTAATGGTATCGATCAGGAACTGCGTCATTTTTCGGAACCCAGTAGGTGTGTTATCTTTGATTTTGGTCGTTACATTCTGCAGATGGTGTACCGCACGTATTAGCTCATACATTAGTTTCATGGTGAGCTTTAACCTGGGCGAGGGAGGTGTATAATCAGGGTTTCTATCTATATTAGAGTCTTTTTGACGCCCTCCCCCCCTGTTGTTTCTGGGGAGGAAACGGTTCCCTCTATCCCTTTGTATGTTGTATGTGTTGTGCGAATCTTTATTGTAAGTCATGTTAGTGTTTGTATCTCTTTGGCTCCTGTTCTCAGTGGCCATTGGTGCTCTGGATACTCCGGCTGTTGGTCGGGCCAAGCCATAGCAGACCTCACGTCTTGCTCTGATGTTTGGTCTGGGTCTAATGGTTCAGAGTCCTGATCGTCGTATTCCGTGTACTGATCTGGTCTAAATCTGTCCCCAGTACTGTATGCGTGTTGGTCATTTGTGTTTGTGTATTGATAGAACCTGTCGGTGTCCGCACCGTATCTCTGCTGGTTGTTAAACCTGTTGAGATTGCTTCTTGTAGGATTCTCAGAGATATGTCTGTCAAATCTAGATGAAGCTCTCTCCTGTTGCGGATACTCAGGTTCCATCAAAATGCCAACTGTGTTTTTATTTTTGTTACGACCCTTTCTGTTTTTTTTATTATTGTTTTTCTTTTTTGTCTGATTTAGTTGAAGCACCAACCGGTCCGGCCTCCTCAGCATTGTGTCTCTTTCATCAAACCGATCATAGATCTTGTCTCTATAATCATCTTCAGGAAAGATCTGTAATGATTCTCGTTGTCTGTTATTCGTTCTATTTGTATTATTATATCTGAGGTCACGGTTGGTGTTTATAGGGTCAAGTTCAGTGTATCTGTTGTCACGTCCGGTATAAGTGTTGTCATATTCGGTAGATTTGTCATATCTGGTGTTTATTTCTTTTTGAACAAAGTCAAAGATTGTAGGCAGGCGGCGTCCGCCCCTGCCCGTGTTTCTAGACCCCCTGTGTGGTAGAGTGGTCTGTGTACGCGTGTTAAAGAGAGCACTCCCATTCCATACACGGTGGGCATTCTGCTGGAAATCCCTATATCCAGGATCCCTATTCTCCCACCGTCTTGGATATCGGGGATTATTCTCTCTTTGTTGTGCTCCATAGGATTTAGAGTAAAACTCCCTCCTCTAAAAGCTGGAGGATTATTTAATCGGATACGTGTGCGAGGTGTTTCACCCCTCTGTCTGTATCCCTGATAATCATACATCTCAGCTTTGTGAAAGGTAGGAAGTCAGTCAGAAATGAGAAATAGAAATAAAAATAAAAATGTTTTCAAATAAAATTGTAAGATGAAAAAAAGTGAAAGAAAAAGGAATTCCTCTATTTGAAACAGACGCTTTCTCCGTGCCTCTGCGACGTTTCGAAGTGTGATCACTTCTTCTTCAGGCTAGCTACAGTAAAAGCGTCGTAGAGTCTCTTTTTCTGTCAATCTGCAACAATAAGCACGAGAGTCAGAAGTTGACAGCTCGATCGATATGGAACGAATGGCTGTGAGCTCGTCCCCGCGACAATATATCCTCTGCGGTGACGTCATCTTCCTGCGACTCCTCCCCTCGCTGATTTATCACAAAAACATTAATAAATATATGTTTATAAATACGAATTTCGGCAATCAAGGTATCAAAAAATTCCTTTATTCATTCTACATCACATCATGTGCTTTTTATGTTTTTAGAACGCTGCCTTTGATCGCGATCGCGAAAAACATGAATAAATATATGTTTATAAATATGAATTTTGGCAATCAAGGTATCAAAAAATTCCTTTATTCATTCTACATCACATCATGTGCTTTTTATGTTTTTAAATCGCTGCTCTTGATCGCGATCCCGAAAATACTGTTTCTCCCGATGTTAAACTGTTGCAAACTCGACTGGAACATTATATTGATACTTTATATCATTTTTCAGTTGTTTATCGTCGAATGTACGTCGACTGAACGATTGTAAACATGCTGTTTTCTGCCCTTGAGCTCTGTTTTCTTATGCACTCATGCTATTTAGGTGGTGTACCTGTCTAAACCAGTAAACACGTATGTTAGAGTTGTTTATGAATTATCTTAACTTTGTATTGTGTTATAATCGCAGGAAAATAGCTATTTCGGGTGTATTTTTAATCAAATGTATTGTTAGATCCATTAGTCGGATTCAAATCCTGTTATTTAGGTTAATTATGTTGTTGAATTGTTGGATTGTATTCCATGTGTATCCAATTAGATCAATTTCTATCTAATTAATTGATTGTCTGTGTATATATCTTTTGATTTCCTGTGATCCACCATTTTGTGACCTAGTCATTCCAGTCCACCATTTTGTAGCATGATGTTTCTAAGTTCCAGTGATTGCATCTAGGGTGGTTTGTGTTTTTAATCTATATGGAGTCTATTTTTATTCTAGTTGTATTACATGTATTATTAGATGTTTTTGTGAAAATCAAGCTTATGGTGTGCTCAGTTGCTATGAAAAAATCCTTTAGTTGCTGTTAGGAATTCATAAAACAGTATGTCATGAGATTGCATCCTTCCTGTAAGTGTCCTTGTTCTATTTTATCTCCAATAAATGTCTTTATGAACTTTAACGTGATTTTCATGAGTGTTTTGAAGTGTGAGAATGGGTGCAGGCCGTGGGGCCCACCCCGGACGGAGACAAGAGAGTCCAGAGGCGAGGCACGGGCTTGGTTAGGATTAGAAAGAATCCAAGAGCTGAAGCAGCGTCCAGCTCTGGTAATGCACAGTCCTTCAATACTCCTTCTGGCCGCTCTCCCGCCTTGGCCAAGGCCCGCCCCCACGGCCTAGGCCCATCACTCCACCACCAATATATTTGGTCTTTTTATTGAACCACAGATAGTGAGATTTTTAACTGTATGAATGAGTATTTTTAATTATAAGTGTTATTTATAGGTATTATTTATTCATCCGACATTTCTACTGAGGGTTAGTTTTTAGGTATTTATTAATACTTATGGATAATACTTCTCAATGTATTTTATTAGGGGTAAAAAGTGTAGGGTTAGGATGGATGGGGGTAAAGTTATGTGTCTGGGGGTGGAAAGGGTAGGTTTAGGGATGGCGTGGTTGTGTCCATAAGGGTAAAATGGGTAGGTTTTAGGTATGGTAGCGGTATATATGTATAATATATATAATAGGTATATCAATTATATAATATATATGAATAATCTCACTATCTTAAAGGACAGGAATACAATTCTCCTCAATGGCTCTCACCCATCTCTTAGGCCTCATTCAATCCGTTTGGATACAGAGTGTTGAGTCTGTTTATCCAAAGTCTTTCTGCTCTTAGTCTGTCCTTTAGACTCCACAAAGGGTTAGTTTGTAGTATAGTTGCTCTAAGAGAGGCGAGGCCATGTAATAGAAAATGTTGGATCAAAAACCTGCGTTTGTGGATTTTATGGATGATGTTATGAGTGTGCTGGTATATTCTCGTTCTCACCTCATTTTTAGTCTGTCCGACATACTGTTTTTTGCACTTTGTGCAGAATATTAAGTAGACACAATTCAGGGTGTCTGGAGAGAAAGTTCTGTCGACTTGATAGATTTGCTTCGTGGTTATATTTTTTATCCATTTCAGAGCAAGATAGTATTTGCACGGTCTTTGTTTCCCGTTGTTCTTTTACTTTTAACTGTACTTTGTACTAGAATATCTAATAAGTTTTTGTTCCTTTTGTAGGCCGCAATTGATTTATGTCTTTGTAAAATCTCTGTGTCCTCTAAAAATTTGGAGAAATTTTGTTTGATGGTCGAATTGAGTTGTTTGCTCTGGAATGAATAAAAAGCCACTAAGGGAACTATTTTTGTTTCACCAGTTTGGGTTGGCAGTTTGGGGTTATTTATGGATTTAAGGAAATTTCTGAGGACTGATCTTAAAAATCCTCTACCGTATCCTCTATCTTTCAGTGCTCTAAAGAGTACTTTTGTGGCTTTTATGAACTCATTCTCTTCCGAGCAGATTCGATGAAATCTTAAAAGCTGGGATTTGAGTATCCCTTTAAAAGTATGCCCGGGATGAAAACTGCCTTTATGTAGAAGACAATGAGTGTCCGTCTCTTTAAAGTAAACACGGTAGTCTAGTTTGTTGTTTTCCTCAAATTTAGTGCCTTTATACGTGACCACGTCCAAAAAGTTAACTTCTCTACTGTTCAACTCGTACTTCACTGTGATTGATGTCTGATGTGTGTTTAGATGCTCAATAAATTTGATAAACTCTTCTCTCGAATGCTCCCAGACACCCCAAATGTCGTCTAAAAATCTGTAATAGGCGAACGGTTTCAAAGTGGCCGTCGCCAGCGCGGTCTCTTCCCAGTGCGCCATGAAGATGTTGGCGTACGAGGGTGCGAATTTCTTCCCCATGGCAGTACCCTTGGTTTGGAGGAAAAACTTGGAATCGAACTCGAAGTCATTTTTGGTCAAATTAATCTCTAATAGTTTCAAGATGTACTCATCGGGTCTACTGCCATGGGGAAATTTATTCATGCACCCTCGTACGGCCGACAATCCTGCCTCCGTCTCGATATTCGTGTAGAGACTGTCAATATCGATTGTGAAGAGCAGGGCGCCAGTGGGAATCCTCAGGTCTTTTGTCTTTGCAATAAAGTCGTACGTGTCTCTCAAATAGCTCGTATGCTTTTGTGAAATAGGGTTCAAATGGTACTCGATGAATTCTGCGGTATTGTACGTCTCACTATTACAATCCGATACGATGGGCCTACCGGGTGGCACTTTACCTGGCAGGCTCCATTTTTTTCTTTCTTTATGGATCTTTGGCAAAAGATAAAACCTGCGTGCCCTTGGCACGGCAGGGCCTGAGAGGTATTCCCACTGCTTTCTGTTAATGATCTTTCTATCATACATTTCCTCGAGTATCTCTTCCACCTCAACTTTAGTTTGTGGGTAGATAGGTTCATCGAGAGGAATATAATGATCTGTGTTCTCTAACTGCTTCATTCCCTCCCACAAATAATCTTTTTTATCTAAAAGTACTACAGCGTTGCCTTTATCAGCTGGCTTGATGACGATGTCCGTGTTGTTTTTGAGGAGATTGAGGGCCCTTTCTTCCCCTCGGGTCAGGTTGGGTTCCTCTCTCCAGTTCCAATGCAGATGTCGAAACGCATGTAGGTCAGCATCAATGATCTTATGGACCTGTGTAGGGAGTCTGGAGAGAGGAGGTGTCCAGTCCCGAGGGGGGGGGTCTTTTCTTTTGTCTTTTTCTTTTTCTCAAAGAAGGCCTCTAATTTGATCCTCCTGTGGTATTTTTGTAAATCTTTTAGTAACTCAATCTTTAACGTTTTCTGATTTCTAGGTGCTGGTACGAATGACAGACCTTTCAGTAAAAGTGATTCTTGTGATTTTGTGAGATGGAATGAAGCGGTCAGATTAACTATGAGTTTCTCGGCGCTATTTATTTGCCTGATGGACCTGGCCAGTTTAACTGATGCGCCCAGTGTTCCAGGATGGCCTTGGCGGTCTCTGTGGTCCAGTGGAGTAAGTCCTGCTCCACTTTGAACCTGTCGTGTGGAAGTTTTTCTATGTACATTAATGTTTCTCTTATGTACTCGTTTACGCCATCCAGGTGCGTTCTTTCTTCCCACACTAGTAGTTCTGAGTAATTGATGACAGGGAAATACAGCCGAGCGTTAGGCAATCTGTTTCTCGCCATCTTATATGTTCGCTGTATTTCCTTGGTGGTATTCTGTACACACCTTTGTGTTCGGTTGTTTATACCGAAGGAGAATATGACCATCTCAGGCTGTACTGTTATAGTGGCCTTCTCGATCAGGTTACCCGCATGCTGGAACTTAGCTCCTGGGAAACTGTCTATTTGTAGGTTTACGTAACTGAAATTTCTCATTTTAGAGACATTGGAGTCCCCTATTATTACGTACTTATTTTTAAGGGTTAGACTCCAGTCTTGGTTTTTCCTAGTTGTATTTATGTGTCTATTCGCTGTGTTCACAGTTTTTTCTTTCTCAGGGAGGGCTCGATTCAGTACGCGGGTAACCTGATCCTCTGCCTCTGAGTCGGCTTCACTGCCCTCCTCTATTATTCTCTGTCCTTCTTTTAAAAACCACGAGAATGCTGAGCAAGGGACCGGGCCCCCTCAGAGTCCTCCGAGTCTTCAGAAAAGAGGAAAGGTGGAGCCGTGAGCCTGGTGAGAGACAGCTTTGAGATCAGTGGTCTGTCATCTGTGTTCTTTCTCTTCTCAGTATGTTTTTGGGGGGTTACATTATCATCTATCACGATCGCGTCCTCTTCGCGATTTAAGACTCTTTCTAGTCTCTCTGTATTAGGGTTAACCGCCCGGAATCTGAGCACCGTCCTCAACAACTGTCTCTTGTTCGGGCTCATTCAATGTTTCTAATTCCACCAACACCTCAGTGGCACACCTTCTGCGAGTTCTCTGCTCCAGGGGCTCTTGGTGTCTGGCGGGTGTGGATGTAGGTGTAAGTGGTCGAGGCTCTTCAGGAGGGTTCTCTTCCGCATCGAACGACCATTCACCCCTCCTGGTAGGGGTACGTGAGGGATCTGGTACGTTCAACGGTGAGGTCTGTGTGTCCACAGTGAGCCTCTCCTGTCTTGTTGTCTGTTGTACTACTGTCTCTGTTTGTCTATTAGTGTCTGTTTGTGCTTCAGTGTTCATTTGTACAACGTAGAGGGCCTCCACTTTTTCAAGCACCTCTTCATTCAGTCTCTCACGGAAGTTTTTTCTCGCCCAGTTTGAAGCCACCTCAAATGCTTGTCTCCAATCCGCTTGATTGGTTCTTTCTTCTAATTCTGATAGGATCTCATGTATGTGGGTCTCGTAGTGTTCCTCCAAAATTAGCTGGGTATTATGCAGCCAGTTTCTGGCGTTACCTTCTAACAGCTCCTCCGTTTTTTTGGAGGGGGCAGCTGGTTTAATGGTATCGATCAGGAACTGCGTCATTTTTCGGAACCCAGTAGGTGTGTTATCTTTGATTTTGGTCGTTACATTCTGCAGATGGTGCACCGCACGTATTAGCTCATACATTAGTTTCATGGTGAGCTTTAACCTGGGCGAGGGAGGTGTATAATCAGGGTTTCTATCTATATTAGAGTCTTTTTGACGCCCTCCCCCCCTGTTGTTTCTGGGGAGGAAACGGTTCCCTCTATCCCTTTGTATGTTGTATGTGTTGTGCGAATCTTTATTGTAAGTCATGTTAGTGTTTGTATCTCTTTGGCTCCTGTTCTCAGTGGCCATTGGTGCTCTGGATACTCCGGCTGTTGGTCGAGCCGAGCCATAGCAGACCTCACGTCTTGCTCTGATGTTTGGTCTGGGGTCTAATGGTTCAGAGTCCTGATCGTCGTATTCCGTGTACTGATCTGGTCTAAATCTGTCCCCAGTACTGTATGCGTGTTGGTCATTTGTGTTTGTGTATTGATAGAACCTGTCGGTGTCCGCACCGTATCTCTGCTGGTTGTTAAACCTGTTGAGATTGCTTCTTGTAGGATTCTCAGAGATATGTCTGTCAAATCTAGATGAAGCTCTCTCCTGTTGCGGATACTCAGGTTCCATCAAAATGCCAACTGTGTTTTTATTTTTGTTACGACCCTTTCTGTTTTTTTTATTGTTTTTCTTTTTGTCTGATTTAGTTGAAGCACCAACCGGTCCGGCCTCCTCAGCATTGTGTCTCTTTCATCAAACCGATCATAGATCTTGTCTCTATAATCATCTTCAGGAAAGATCTGTAATGATTCTCGTTGTCTGTTATTCGTTCTATTTGTATTATTATATCTGAGGTCACGGTTGGTGTTTATAGGGTCAAGTTCAGTGTATCTGTTGTCACGTCCGGTATAAGTGTTGTCATATTCGGTAGATTTGTCATATCTGGTGTTTATTTCTTTTTGAACAAAGTCAAAGATTGTAGGCAGGCGGCGTCCGCCCCTGCCCGTGTTTCTAGACCCCCTGTGTGGTAGAGTGGTCTGTGTACGCGTGTTAAAGAGAGCACTCCCATTCCATACACGGTGGGCATTCTGCTGGAAATCCCTATATCCAGGATCCCTATTCTCCCACCGTCTTGGATATCGGGGATTATTCTCTCTTTGTTGTGCTCCATAGGATTTAGAGTAAAACTCCCTTCCTCTAAAAGCTGGAGGATTATTTAATCGGATACGTGTGCGAGGTGTTTCACCCCTCTGTCTGTATCCCTGATAATCATACATCTCAGCTTTGTGAAAGGTAGGAAGTCAGTCAGAAATGAGAAATAGAAATAAAAATAAAAATGTTTTCAAATAAAATTGTAAGATGAAAAAAAGTGAAAGAAAAAGGAATTCCTCTATTTGAAACAGACGCTTTCTCCGTGCCTCTGCGACGTTTCGAAGTGTGATCACTTCTTCTTCAGGCTAGCTACAGTAAAAGCGTCGTAGAGTCTCTTTTTCTGTCAATCTGCAACAATAAGCACGAGAGTCAGAAGTTGACAGCTCGATCGATATGGAACGAATGGCTGTGAGCTCGCCCCCACGACAATATATCCTCTGCGGTGACGTCATCTTCCTGCGACTCCTCCCCTCGCTGATTTATCACAAAAACATGAATAAATATATTTTATAAATACGAATTTCGGCAATCAAGGTATCAAAAAATTCCTTTATTCATTCTACATCACATCATGTGCTTTTTATGTTTTTTAAACGCTGCCTTTGATCGCGATCGTGAAAAACATGAATAAATATATGTTTATAAATACGAATTTGGCAATCAAGGTATCAAAAAATTCCTTTATTCATTCTACATCACATCATGTGCTTTTTATGTTTTCAAATCGCTGCTCTTGATCGCGATCGTGAAAAACATGATAAATATGTGTTTATAAATACAATTTTGGCAATCAAGTATCAAAAAATTCCTTATTCATCTACATCACATCATGTGCTTTTTATGTTTTTAAATCGCTGCTCTTGATCGCGATCCCGAAAATACTGTTTCTCCGATGTTAAACTGTTGCAAACTCGACTGGAACATTATATTGATACTTTATATCATTTTTCAGTTGTTTATCGTCGAATGTACGTCGACTGAACGATTGTAAACATGCTGTTTTCTGCCCTTGAGCTCTGTTTTCTTATGCACTCATGCTATTTAGGTGGTGTACCTGTCTAAACCAGTAAACACGTATGTTAGAGTTGTTTATGAATTATCTTAACTTTGTATTGTGTTATAATCGCAGGAAAATAGCTATTTCGGGTGTATTTTTAATCAAATGTATTGTTAGATCCATTAGTCGGATTCAAATCCTTTATTTAGGTTAATTATGTTGTTGAATTGTTGGATTGTATTCCATGTGTATCCAATTAGATCAATTTCTATCTAATTAATTGATTGTCTGTGTATATATCTTTTGATTTCCTGTGATCCACCATTTTGTGACCTAGTCATTCCAGTCCACCATTTTGTAGCATGATGTTTCTAAGTTCCAGTGATTGCATCTAGGGTGGTTTGTGTTTTTAATCTATATGGAGTCTATTTTTATTCTAGTTGTATTACATGTATTATTAGATGTTTTTGTGAAAATCAAGCTTATGGTGTGCTCAGTTGCTATGAAAAAATCCTTTAGTTGCTGTTAGGAATTCATAAAACAGTATGTCATGAGATTGCATCCTTCCTGTAAGTGTCCTTGTTCTATTTTATCTCCAATAAATGTCTTTATGAACTTTAACGTGATTTTCATGAGTGTTTTGAAGTGTGAGAATGGTCCAGGCCGTGGGGCCCACCCCGGACGGAGACAAGAGAGTCCAGAGGCGAGGCACGGGCTTGGTTAGGATTAGAAAGAATCCAAGAGCTGAAGCAGCGTCCAGCTCTGGTAATGCACAGTCCTTCAATACTCCTTCTGGCCGCTCTCCTCCTTGGCCAAGGCCCGCCCCCACGGCCTAGGCCCATCACTCCACCACCAATATATTTGGTCTTTTTATTGAACCACAGATAGTGAGATTTTTAACTGTATGAATGAGTATTTTTAATTATAAGTGTTATTTATAGGTATTATTTATTCATCCGACATTTCTACTGAGGGTTAGTTTTTAGGTATTTATTAATACTTATGGATAATACTTCTCAATGTATTTTATTAGGGGTAAAAAGTGTAGGGTTAGGATGGATGGGGGTAAAGTTATGTGTCTGGGGGGTGGAAAGGGTAGGTTTAGGGATGGCGTGGTTGTGTCCATAAGGGTTAAAATGGGTAGGTTTTAGGTATGGTAGCGGTATATATGTATAATATATATAATAGGTATATCAATTATATAATATATATGAATAATCTCACTATCTTAAAGGACAGGAATACAATTCTCCTCAATGGCTCTCACCCATCTCTTAGGCCTCATTCAATCCGTTTGGATACAGAGTGTTGAGTCTGTTTATCCAAAGTCTTTCTGCTCTTAGTCTGTCCTTTAGACTCCACAAAGGGTTAGTTTGTAGTATAGTTGCTCTAAGAGAGGCGAGGCCATGTAATAGAAAATGTTGGATCAAAAACCTGCGTTTGTGGATTTTATGGATGATGTTATGAGTGTGCTGGTATATTCTCGTTCTCACCTCATTTTTAGTCTGTCCGACATACTGTTTTTTGCACTTTGTGCAGAATATTAAGTAGACACAATTCAGGGTGTCTGGAGAGAAAGTTCTGTCGACTTGATAGATTTGCTTCGTGTTTATATTTTTTATCCATTTCAGAGCAAGATAGTATTTGCACGGTCTTTGTTTCCCGGTTGTTCTTTTACTTTTAACTGTACTTTGTACTAGAATATCTAATAAGTTTTTGTTCCTTTTGTAGGCCGCAATTGATTTATGTCTTTGTAAAATCTCTGTGTCCTCTAAAAATTTGGAGAAATTTTGTTTTGATGGTCGAATTGAGTTGTTTGCTCTGGAATGAATAAAAAGCCACTAAGGGAACTATTTTTGTTTCACCAGTTTGGGTTGGCAGTTTGGGGTTATTTATGGATTTAAGGAAATTTCTGAGGACTGATCTTAAAAATCCTCTACCGTATCCTCTATCTTTCAGTGCTCTAAAGAGTACTTTTGTGGCTTTTATGAACTCATTCTCTTCCGAGCAGATTCGATGAAATCTTAAAAGCTGGGATTTGAGTATCCCTTTAAAAGTATGCCCGGGATGAAAACTGCCTTTATGTAGAAGACAATGAGTGTCCGTCTCTTTAAAGTAAACACGGTAGTCTAGTTTGTTGTTTTCCTCAAATTTAGTGCCTTTATACGTGACCACGTCCAAAAAGTTAACTTCTCTACTGTTCAACTCGTACTTCACTGTGATTGATGTCTGATGTGTGTTTAGATGCTCAATAAATTTGATAAACTCTTCTCTCGAATGCTCCCAGACACCCCAAATGTCGTCTAAAAATCTGTAATAGGCGAACGGTTTCAAAGTGGCCGTCGCCAGCGCGGTCTCTTCCCAGTGCGCCATGAAGATGTTGGCGTACGAGGGTGCGAATTTCTTCCCCATGGCAGTACCCTTGGTTTGGAGGAAAAACTTGGAATCGAACTCGAAGTCATTTTTGGTCAAATTAATCTCTAATAGTTTCAAGATGTACTCATCGGGCGGTCTACTGCCATGGGGAAATTTATTCATGCACCCTCGTACGGCCGACAATCCTGCCTCCGTCTCGATATTCGTGTAGAGACTGTCAATATCGATTGTGAAGAGCAGGGCGCCAGTGGGAATCCTCAGGTCTTTTGTCTTTGCAATAAAGTCGTACGTGTCTCTCAAATAGCTCGTATGCTTTTGTGAAATAGGGTTCAAATGGTACTCGATGAATTCTGCGGTATTGTACGTCTCACTATTACAATCCGATACGATGGGCCTACCGGGTGGCACTTTACCTGGCAGGCTCCATTTTTTTCTTTCTTTATGGATCTTTGGCAAAAGATAAAACCTGCGTGCCCTTGGCACGGCAGGGCCTGAGAGGTATTCCCACTGCTTTCTGTTAATGATCTTTCTATCATACATTTCCTCGAGTATCTCTTCCACCTCAACTTTAGTTTGTGGGTAGATAGGTTCATCGAGAGGAATAAATGATCTGTGTTCTCTAACTGCTTCATTCCCTCCCACAAATAATCTTTTTTATCTAAAAGTACTACAGCGTTGCCTTTATCAGCTGGCTTGATGACGATGTCCGTGTTGTTTTTGAGGAGATTGAGGGCCCTTTCTTCCCCTCGGGTCAGGTTGGGTTCCTCTCTCCAGTTCCAATGCAGATGTCGAAACGCATGTAGGTCAGCATCAATGATCTTATGGACCTGTGTAGGGAGTCTGGAGAGAGGAGGTGTCCAGTCCGATCCGAGGGTGAAGGGGGTCTTTCTTTTGTCTTTTTCTTTTTCTCAAAGAAGGCCTCTAATTTGATCCTCCTGTGGTATTTTTGTAAATCTTTTAGTAACTCAATCTTTAACGTTTTCTGATTTCTAGGTGCTGGTACGAATGACAGACCTTTCAGTAAAAGTGATTCTTGTGATTTTGTGAGATGGAATGAAGCGGTCAGATTAACTATGAGTTTCTCGGCGCTATTTATTTGCCTGATGGACCTGGCCAGTTTAACTGATGCGCCAGTTTTCCAGGATGGCCTTGGCGGTCTCTGTGGTCCAGTGGAGTAAGTCCTGCTCCACTTTGAACCTGTCGTGTGGAAGTTTTTCTATGTACATTAATGTTTCTCTTATGTACTCGTTTACGCCATCCAGGTGCGTTCTTTCTTCCCACACTAGTAGTTCTGAGTAATTGATGACAGGGAAATACAGCCGAGCGTTAGGCAATCTGTTTCTCGCCATCTTATATGTTCGCTGTATTTCCTTGGTGGTATTCTGTACACACCTTTGTGTTCGGTTGTTTATACCGAAGGAGAATATGACCATCTCAGGCTGTACTGTTATAGTGGCCTTCTCGATCAGGTTACCCGCATGCTGGAACTTAGCTCCTGGGAAACTGTCTATTTGTAGGTTTACGTAACTGAAATTTCTCATTTTAGAGACATTGGAGTCCCCTATTATTACGTACTTATTTTTAAGGGTTAGACTCCAGTCTTGGTTTTTCCTAGTTGTATTTATGTGTCTATTCGCTGTGTTCACAGTTTTTTCTTTCTCAGGGAGGCTCGATTCAGTACGCGGGTAACCTGATCCTCTGCCTCTGAGTCGGCTTCACTGCCCTCCTCTATTATTCTCTGTCCTTCTTTTAAAAACCACGAGAATGCTGAGCAAGGGACCGGGCCCCCTCAGAGTCCTCCGAGTCTTCAGAAAAGAGGAAAGGTGGAGCCGTGAGCCTGGTGAGAGACAGCTTTGAGATCAGTGGTCTGTCATCTGTGTTCTTTCTCTTCTCAGTATGTTTTTGGGGGTTACATTATCATCTATCACGATCGCGTCCTCTTCGCGATTTAAGACTCTTTCTAGTCTCTCTGTATTAGGGTTAACCGCCCGAATCTGAGCACCGTCCTCAACAACTGTCTCTTGTTCGGCTCATTCAATGTTTCTAATTCCACCAACACCTCAGTGGCACACCTTCTGCGAGTTCTCTGCTCCAGGGGCTCTTGGTGTCTGGCGGGTGTGGATGTAGGTGTAAGTGGTCGAGGCTCTTCAGGAGGGTTCTCTTCCGCATCGAACGACCATTCACCCTCCTGGTAGGGGTACGTGAGGGATCTGGTACTTCAACGGTGAGGTCTGTGTGTGCCACAGTGAGCCTCTCCTGTCTTGTTGTCTGTTGTACTACTGTCTCTGTTT
>CM041796.1:58295381-58483499 GCA_023376895.1 Aspiorhynchus laticeps | reverse complement strand
TGTGCAGCGCATGCACACTCTGTGTCAGCAGCAGCACGCGCATACATTGTTTACGTGCAAGAATAGTGTGCGCATGCATAGTGGTACTCTACAAAATGTTTTTTTTTTTTTTGACCCACAAATAGGCAGTGTCAAAATTCCTGCAAAACATTAACCTCCAAGGCACAGGCAAAAGAGTACTCCATAAAACAGGCAAAGTTCAGGGCAGGAAGCAAACAATCAGAATCAAGGAAACAGTACAGATTCAAAAACACTAAGGCAAATCAAGAAAACGAGGAGTAGGAACTACTGTAGGAAAAACATGGAAACTACACATAGCTAGAAACAAACAATACTCAGCAACGTGTGTGTGAAAGTGTCCAACTTAAATAGTCCTCCTGATTAGTGATGGGTCACTCTTGAACGATTTGTTCATTTTGAACGAATCTTTAATGTGACTCGGGAAGAACGAGTCGTCTCAGGGAGTGATTCGTTCAGTCGTGCATGCGCAACATCCTATAGGTTCTGCACTGAATTAGTTCACCTGTTTCGAGTCTTCGGGGTTTTCGAGTCGTTCGTTCATCATGTGACAGCCCCATACGCGTAACCTACACTGTAAAAAGTGCTACACCCACAAAGTAGGTTTTATATACTTTAAATAGTTGTGATCTAGTTTATTTTATTAGTTTTATACAAAAAAGTATCAATATACTTTCTCTTTACTTAAAATATATCCGTTTTTATATAACAATATATTTTAAATAAGACTATTGCAATTTATTTGAGTAGTCATTTGTATGTGGTTGTTGTGTACAAGAAATGTTATAAAAGTGAGTTGACATACACAATTTATTAGAGTAGCTGTCGATGTGGCAGGTGTGTTCATCAAACGTAAATATTTTAAAATATTTAAGTTGGCATTATCCCTTTTTCACTGGCGGGGACTTTCCCTGGCAGATGCAGCATCTTCCTCGGCACTTCAACTGTTTGTTGGCTGCAGCGGATCTGAATTTCAGGGACTGATTAACACGGTAAATTGAGCAAATTTAGCCGAATTATTGGTGATGTAAAGTCACGCGAAATCGCTTACTCCACTAGGGAGCTGAGGTTAGGTTTGCAAATTGTACTGTATAGCTAGCTATCCTGCACACATGGCAAGTTGGCTGCACAGTGCAGTGTGGTCTTGTAGGCAACGATCGGCAGACAACGGCGGTTGAGACCGTGTTGTTAATATGAAATTAAATAAGTGCTGTAGTCATGCCTACTATATGTTTTAAGGCTACTTTGGCTTTAATTTTACCAATAATATCACTTTTAATCGTTAGTTAGCGTTAACTTAAGCTGATATTTGACATTAAACGGTAAGGTAAAAGTCCTAGACAAAACACTGACATTAGTAACTTACTATGCTAGTTTACGTTTGAGACTCTGGAATCAGAGATCATGTTAGTATACTTTAGCATTACTAAAGCAGATGCACAGATTTGACTGTAGATATGTATGCTTAGTAGTCTGTCTGATTTTAGAGATTTGATCCACGTTTTTTAATGCAGCATAGCCAATTAATGACAGATATTTGGTTAAAAAAAAAAAAACTAAAACTATTTCTAACCCATTACTTAAATAAGTTACATTTACCACTGATTTTTAACCTTATTCTAACATGCATTTTCCTGGTCTTTAGATACCCAAATGCATTTGCTACCTGGGGTCTTCAAGCTTCACATCCAGGTAAGAAAAACTTCAGAATAGATGCAATTACAGCTATAACTATTCTTTGTCATCTACTGGTATGGCAAAAAAATACAGTGCAGTATGCACTAAGTCAACAGTATCTTTTTCAAATTATAATTCACAAAACTTTCTTCACCATCAGACTGTTTCTTTTATGCTGTGCCACATTCAATTGAACTTCACATTGCTCAATTATGGTAAATGGCCCATAGTTGTGAAGACGGGGCACATAAGACAACAAACTTGACTAAAGATTAAATTTCATTCTTGCATTTTTCATACTTAAAAATAACTATATAGTGTATATGTTCCTTTACTGCTTGACACTGTCCACGATTTTCATTTGATTGAAAACTAATTTGTATCCAAAACTGTCATGTTTAAATCACAGAAAAAAAACATATCACTTTTGGTATATAACTAAGCTAAGATGGTATACTTCTCTTTACAGATCTGTGAAGAGTTCCTGAGAATCAGTGGCATATTATGTTTGGGAGTGAGTTAGAAAGACAATATACTTTTTATAATTTTATATTGGTATTTTATTTTAGACCTAGGTATTTTTACCATTCTATTATTAAAGAAAACATGATGGAGATTACTGAACAACAAAACTGGACATCTAGTGAAATGAGTTAATGAGTGTCTGCTATGATTTATAATTCACAAGTCTACTTACCTTATGAAAGCTTATTCGTCGATCTCAGCTGAGTCACACCAGCAACTCCACTATCACCAAATAACTTTTCATGATATACCATCAAGGTTCAATGCAGCTTAAAACAAGCTTACCTCTTCCCAGCTGTTCGCAGACAAAATACGATACAACATTTGTATTTCAGTGGATGTATACTGTGATGTTTTATAGCAAAAAAAAATTAATAAATAAAAATAAGAGGGTTTAATTTGGCCATCAAACAATTAAATTAAAACTAGTGCAATTAAATTAAAATTAGTGCAATATTTTTTTTCTCTGTAATTACTGTGCAAATATACACTTGTTCTGTGTTTAAGCCCAACTTGTTCCTCCCTTGTTCCATGTCGTTACAGGGTAAATACAACATTTGCGGGCTGTAAATTAAAGTGGTCCTTATCCCCCCCTTATTCCATGTAGTTTCAGGGTAAATACAACAGTTGCGGGCTGTAAATTAGTGGTGCTTGTTACCTCTTTGTTCCATGTAGTTACAGGGTAAATACAACACTCGCGGGCTGTAAATTAAAGTGGTGCTTTGTTACCCCCATATTCCATGTAGTTACAGGGTGAATACAACAATTGCAGGCTGTAAATTAAAGTGGTGCTTGTTCCCTCCTTGTTCCATGCAGTTACAGGGTAAATACTACATTTGAGGGCTGTAAATTAATGGTGCTTGTTACCTCCTTGTTCCATGTAGTTACAGGGTAAATACAACATTTGCGGGCTGCAAATTAAAGTGGTGCTTGTCCCCCCCTTTTTCCATGTAGTTACAGGGTAAATACAACATTTGCGGGCTGAAAATTAGTGGTGCTTGTTCCCTCCTTGTTCCATGTAGTTACAGGGTAAATACAACATTTGCGGGCTGCAAATTAAAGTGGTGCTTGCCCCCCCCATTCCATGTAGTTACAGGGTAAATACAACATTTGCGGGCTGTAAATTAGTGGTGCTTGTTACCTCCTTGTTCCATGTAGTAACAGGGTAAATACAAAATTTGCAAGGCTGTAATATAAAGTGGTGCTTGTTCCCCCCTTATTCCATGTAGTTACAGGGTAAGTGGCTACAACAAATTACTCTGAAACAGTTGTTTATACGGTAGGTCATACATACATTATATAAATATATCAATAAACATGGTGACTATTTTATTTAATTCAAATATTGTTTGAAATTTGGGTTTTTAAATTAAAATCACCCACAATATGACAACAGTAACAACACAGGCAACATATACTAAACGATACAAATTTATTACACCAGTTCAGAAAAAAAAGCAAAGCACCTCCATACTTTTACAGCTTATACAATTAAAACAAATTATTTTTAAAAGCTTGTTTAAGAACACATTTTACGATTTTGTTCAATTTGTTCATGTTTTTCACCCACTGACGAAGTTAAACTATTATGGCCAAACCATCACGCAATAAACACACAGCAATAAACACTGAAAGTCAAGATTAAACTATGTATTATAGCGAACTGACAGGATTTTACCGTCTTTGATTTTACCGTTTTGATCCACGTCCTTAAGCACCATTTTGACTAGTTCACAATTCCCGGTTTCAATCACCGCTCAATATTGTGAGAACATACTCAGACAAAACCCTCCAGTTTTAAAAGAACACATTCCAGTCAGTTTAAAAAATCTCTCTCCTCTTCGCTTCAATTAGTTTTCTTCGACACATATTCCTATCATGAGCAAACACGGATGGACTCGTCTCAAGCGCCATTCAAGCTGTTTCCAGTTACCGATCACCACATTCACTGTTCCAGTTTTAAATGAACACACTCCAGACAGTTTCAAAGTTGTCCCTCGTCTGTGATTCAATATTTTTTTTTTCCTATTCTCCACACGTTTCCATCTTAAGCACCACAGAAACGGATTTCATCACATACAGAACCTTTTGCGTTTGAATCTCCACGTTCCTAACCAGGGTTGCAAGGTTTTCACAACAAAACCATCCCAATTTCTACTCAAAACTAGCCCAAAACTAGCCCAATTGCGTTTTGAGGGGGGGGGGGGGGTGTTCCCCGGTGAAAATTCCCCGGGAAAACCACGGACTTGCCAAACCTGTTCCTAACCCAGGACCGTCGGGTTAATCAACCCAAATTGGGTCAAATCAAGTCAGCTTCCTAACCCAACAGGTGCAACCGAGCGTTTGGATTGAAACAATAGTTCTATGCAGGTTGCATATCTGGTTGTTACCCCCTTATTACCCAAACATAACAGATTGTTCCCTTATACCTGCACGTACGTTCTTTATAGATACACTATAATTACAGAAACATACACCATAATTATACTTACGTAGTTCTTTGCGGGTTGTAATCTATAGCGTTACCGTAACTTAAACTTAAATTTCAAAACCAACAGAAGTAATTATAAAATTACATAAAAATGTACTTAAGTTCTATATGGCAAGACATTTTAGATTAAAATAGTCCCAACATTACTCATCGTAATAGCATTTTTACTAGTAAGAATTAAATTACAGAACTCTACAATTCAGTTCTTACTATTAACAATGCCAATTAGAGAGCTCTCTAATTCAATTCTTACTATTAACAATGCAGATTAGAGGGCTCTATATTTCATTTAGAGAGATCAGCCATCAAGATAGCCCCCAGCTGTTCAATTAAATTCTCAGTAGTTACAATTATGATTAGAGAGCTCTCTAATTAATACTAGTAATACTTACTAGTAATTCAATGCATTGCTACTAGTAAGAATTAAAGTGTAAATGTAGCAGTCATTCAAGGTTACATTATTTATAAAACTGATTTCCACATTTAAATGTTTACCGTGAACAATGTGCTCTCACAAAAATGTATTAATGAATGAAAAAATGAATTAAAGAGCTCTCCAATCATAATTGTTACTTGTAATAATTGAATTAGAGAGCTCTCTAATTTGCATTATTACTAGCAAGAATTTAATTGTAGAGCTCTCTGATTTAATTCTTACTAGTAAAAATGCAATTATGATGAGTAACACTGGAATCATTTTAAGCTAAAACGGCTTGCCATGGTCCTACTTAAGTGGATTAATATGTATATTCCATATTCCGTTCAATATACATTTTGAATATAATATATTTTATTTTAATTGTAATTGCAATTAAGTGTCTGAAAACGTTACATTCAGTTAGCAGTTAAGCAAATATTATTTTAAACATTACTCTTTACATATTCATTTTTGGAAATAATAATAATGAAATTAAGATCTTTTTTTTCTTTCCAGCATGTGATTGGCCGATGAACACATGATGCTGAGCTCTACTGATGTACGAGTTATTAGTTTACAATGGATTAGTTGAGTTCACAATAGACAGAAATTTCCGTTTCATTACTGAAAAAAAAAAAATCCTAATTAAAAAAAGGCTAAAAGATGCATAATACATTTAATTAGAAAGATACTCAATCCCTCATATAGATTTCACATCAGGCTTGGAATAAAAATATATTGCAAAATATATACACTTTGCGGTGAGATTAAAAAGTCAATATATCTGCTGCACTGCAGTTTTATTTTTTTGGCCTTTCATTTTATTTATATGATTTAAATGCAAGAAACTGGAACAGCAGTGACTTGGTGTTTTGATTCGTGAACCATATGAAGGACCTGCCCCAGTATCTATTGATCCATATGGATATTGACTTGTAGCATGTTGTCATTAGCATTTGCTTGACAACAGATGCTGTTTAAAGACAGTTAGGACAGCAACATTTTGCCCCTTGAAGAAAACGGTAACTTTAATTCATCATGTTGTTTGTGCATGTAATATGAAACACCTACATAATGTATAGCTGCTATTCTGGACCTTCAATTACTCATATATGAATCACCGCTTGTGATTGGCATATTGCATTAGCATATGGCCTTTCTTTGGCATTTTCTTTCTAAATATGCTTCTTTCTAAATATGATCTTAATTAAAATAAAATTGGAACATAGCCACAAGAAAATGAATGACTTTGAAGATAATTACAATTAATCTTTTTGCCCATTTTAATTGATTCATTTGCTTAATAATATGACATGTCTGAGAGTTATCAGAAAAGCAAAAATGTCAGACAATTAAGGCCATGCCAGAATGAAGACTTGGTATCTTATACGCTCAGCATGTGCAGCCTCCAACACCAGCGGATTGAGCTGCTTTCACCTGTTGTTTACAGCCGTCAGCAGTGATCAGAGCCATTTGACATTAGCCTGTAATCAAAGCCACCATGGTGCTGTGGAAATTTCTCATGTGATCAAGAGGACTTTCAATGCTCAGCCAGAACAGTATCATTAACACTGCAGGTTTTGTCAGGGTTTATGGGGTCACTAATTCATTCTCGCTCTGTTTGTGTGTGTGTGTGGGCGTGTCGGTGATTGCTGCTGACGGGCTGATCAGCGCCAGCTGTCGCTGATCAGCACTGCTATTTACAGCAGGAACAGCACTGCTGTTTACACAGGAACAGCACTGCAGCACTGCTGTTCCTGTGGCTCAGTGGTAGAGCATTGCTTTAGCAGCGCAAAAGGTTGTGGGTTCGATTCCCAGGGAACACACATAGTGATAAAACATGTATAGCCTGAATGCACTGTAAGTCGCTTTGGATAAAAGCGTCTGCTAAATGCATAAATGTAAATGTAAATGTAAATTTAAGACCTGTGCATTATGTCCTTGTTGTCAGATCGTTTTGGTGTTCCCGCTCTGTGTCCTGGTAGTGTTCAGTTCCCAGTTCCTGTTCTTCATCTGCTTGGATTCCGCTTCGAATCAAGGATTCCGTATGTTCCTGGGAAATACACAGCGGCTGCCCATTTGCGTCCCTGTGCTGCCAAGAGTGACTGCGATCCTGCACATGCTTCATCTGACTCTGGCTTTATGTCTTACTTGGACTCTCACAAATAAATTGTTATTTTTCACATTCGCTACTGAATCCTCTTTTGTGATCGTGACAGAACGATCTGACCACACAATGGATTCAGCGGATGCATCAGATCTACGGGACTTTTTGTCCAACAACAACGCACGCTTGGATCATCAAGAGGAACAGATGTTAGCGACTGGTCGAGCCGTGCAAGCCTTGGTAGCGCAGGTGTCCGAGCTCACAACCCAATTCCAACATCTGAGATCGCCCACTGCGCCACCTCCACCACCCGTCCTTCCACTTCAATGAACAGCCGACAACATCACGAGCCGCGTCTACCCACACCAGAAGCTTATGGTGGTGAGCCCAATCTTTGTAGAGCATTCTTAACCAAATGCTCATTGTTCTTTTCTCTGCAGCCCGTGACTTTTTCTACTGAAGAGGCCAAAGTAGCTTTGGTGTTGACCCTATTGTCGGGGCATGCAGCTCTGTGGGGAACGGCGGTGTGGGAGAACAAACATCCTTGCTGCTCTTCGTTCCACACACTCTCGGAGGAGATGAGACGGGTCTTTGATTGCGCAATTGGGGCCGTGAGGCCGCACGCATGCTGGCTGATCTACGTCAGGAGGACAAGACCGTTTCAGATTATTCCATCGAGTTCCGGACTCTGGCTGCTGAGTGTAAGTGGAACGAGGAGGCGCAGTGGGACATGTTCCTGCATGGGTTGGCTGACCGGATTCAGAAGGAGATCTTCACAGTGGAATTACCCACTGGTCTTGATGGACTCATCGAACTAGCCCTTCGTGTTGATGCACGTCTTCAGCAACGCTATCAGCGAGGCCGCCACAAGTTGGTGTCAGAACTTCCTGAGTATTCCACTGCTACATCCTGTAATCCGGTCAGTCCCCCATCCGATGGTGAACCCATGCAGGTGGGAAGATCTCAGCTTTCCCGGGAGGAGAGGGACCGGCGGAGAGCTAGGGGACTTTGTTTATATTGCGGTGCTGCGGGTCACTTCCTGGCTGACTGTCCGGTAAAAGGCCAGGCCCGACAGTAGAGCTGAGGTTACTGTCGGGTGGATTGTCCCTGGAGAAATCCTCATCCACAACTCTCCTCCCGGTAAGACTGCAATGGGCAGCCAGGGTCCACAACTGCCAGGCCCTCTTGGATTCCGGAGCGGAAGGTAATTTTATGGACATCAACTTGGCTCAACACCTACAAATTCCCATTGTTCCTCTCACCCATAAAATCTCCGTCAACGCACTCAATGGACAGACTCTTCCTTGTATCACACTCACCACTGGCCCTGTCAGCCTCATCACTTCAGGAAACCACACTGAAAGACTTACACTTCTGCTCACGGAATCCCCACTGGCTCCAGTAGTTCTGGGCCATCCCTGGCTGGTCCGTCACAATCCAAAGGTGGATTGGGGTCACTCCATATCGGCGTGGAGTGATCGGTGTTATGCTTCCTGTCTTATGTCTGCTTGTTCGTCTGTGTCTTGTTCTTTGTTGCAGAATGAGCCGGTGAACCTGTCTAACGTGCCCAAGGAGTACCTCGACCTGAAGGAAGTGTTCAGTAAGTCCCGGGCTGCTTCTCTTCCTCCACATCGTCCCTATGACTGTGCTATAGATCTAGTACCAGGTATGTCTCTGCCTAAGGGCAGGTTATACTCGCTTTCTGCTCCTGAATGGGAGGCCATGGAGAAATATATTTCTGATTCTCTAGCAGCCGGGCTCATTCGTCCTTCCTCTTCTGGGGCAGGATTTTTTTTGTGGGGAAGAAGGATGGTTCCCTGCGACCTTGCATTGACTACCGAGGGTTGAACAACATCACGGTAAAGAATACTTACCCTTTGCCGTTGATGTCTTCAGCTTTCGAGCGGTTGCAGGGAGCATCTGTCTTCACCAAATTAGATTTGCGCAATGCTTATCATTTGGTCCGCATAAGGGAGGGGGATGAGTGGAAAACCGCGTTTAATACCCCCAGGGGGCACTTTAAATATCTTGTTATGCCCTTCGGGCTGTCCAACTCCCCCGCGGTTTACCAAGCACTCATTAATGACGAACTGAGAGACATGGTCGATCAGTTCATATATGTCTACCTGGATGACATATTGATATTTTCTTCCTCTCTCCAGGAACATGTTCAGCACGTCAGGCGAGTGCTCCAGAGGCTGCACGAGAATGGGCTTTTTGTAAAGGCGGAAAAATGCGCGTACCATGCACAGTCAGTCCCGTTTTTAGGTTACATCATCTCATCCGAGGGGATGCGCATGGATCCCGACAAGGTTAAGGCTGTGGTGGATTGGCCAACCCCAGATTCCCGTAAGGCCCTGCAGAGGTTTCTGGGGTTCGCCAATTTCTACAGGCGTTTTATTCGCAATTTCAGCCAACTAGCCGCTCCTCTGACTGCCTTCACCTCCACCAGAATGACGTTCAGGTGGTCTGGTGCAGCTGAGGCTGCATTTACCAACCTCAAGAGCCGCTTTGTTTCAGCTCCCATTCTCATCACCCCTGATCCCACACGTCAGTTTGTGGTTGAGGTCGATGTGTCAGAGGTGGGGGTAGGTGCAGTTCTTTCCCAGCGCTCCTCCTCGGATGACAAGATGCACCCTTGCGCATTTTTTTCTCATCGTTTGTCGTCCGCTGAACGCAATTACGACATTGGTAACAGAGAGCTGCTGGCAGTCAAGTTAGCCTTGGAAGAGTGGTGTCATTGGTTAGAGGGTTCGGGGGTACCCTTTATTGTCTGGACCGCTCACAAGAACCTCGAGTATATTAGATCCGCTAAACGTCTTAACTCCAGGCAGGCTCGGTGGGCACTTTTTTTTCGGCCATTTTGATTTTTCTCTTTCCTACCGTCCGGGTTCCAAAAACATCAAACCCGATGCGTTATCTCGTATTTTTGATCATTCCGAGCGCCTGTCCACTCCCGAGTGTATTATACCTGAGAGACTCGTCGTCTCTACACTCACATTTCTTTTGAAAGCCATGTTTCTAGCATCTGTAAAACTGCGTTCTTCCATTTCAAAAACATATCCAAACTGCGACCTATGCTCTCAACGTCAAATGCAGAAATATTAATTCATGCGTTTATGACCTCAAGGTTAGATTATTGTAATGCTTTACTGGGTGGTTGCTCTGCACATTTAATAAACAAACTACAGTTAGTCCAAAATGCAGCAGCTAGAGTTCTTACTAGAACCAGGAAGTATGACCACATTAGCCCAGTTCTGTCAACACTGCACTGGCTCCCTACTAAACATCGTATAGATTTTAAAATCTTGTTAATGACTTATAAAGCCCTGAATGGTTTAGCTCCTCAGTACTTGAGTGAGCTCTTATCGCATTATAGTCCTCCACGGCCGCTGCGTTCTCAAAACTCTGGCTGTTTGATAATACCTAGAATATCAAAATCAACTGCGGGCGGCAGATCGTTTTCCTTTTTAGCACCAAAACTCTGGAACAATCTACCAAACACTGTTCGGGAGGCAGACACACTGTCAGTTTAAATCTAGATTAAAGACCCACCTCTTTAACCTGATATACACCTAACACACTACTACACTTCTATTATTCAAATCCGTTAAAGGATTGTTAGGCTGCATTAATTAGATCAACCGGAACCGGGAACACTTCCCATAACACACGATGTACTCGTTACATCGTAAGAAGATTGGCATCTTCACTAATAGTTGTATCTTTCTTATTCTGTTTCTCAGTCCGTGTCCGGATCAGATGGTGGATTGGCGCCGGGAGATGATGTCTGCGGCCCTGATCGTCAGCGATGAGCCCCAGAGACATATCCCCAGTGAAGACCTCGACTAAAATACAATAAAACTAAAAATAATATTTCATAGATACTATTTAAACTAAACTTAGCTAGACAGTGACATCTCCGAATTCAATAATGAAATGCCTTTAACTGAAAATTGAGTGTTTAATCTTATTATTATACATTACTGACACTCTATCCTCCAACTTGATACTGTTAAGTGCTTTGACACAATCTGTATTGTTAAAAGCGCTATATAAATAAAGGTGACTTGACTTGACTTGACATGGGAGGTCGAATCGAAGGTTCGCACAGCCTTAGAAGGGGTAACGCCTCCGCCCGGGTGCCCACCGGGTCGGTTATTTGTGCCGGAGAGATTACGGTCCGACGTTATTCGGTGGGGTCACTGTTCCAATGTGGCTTGTCATCCAGGAGCGAATCGTACCAGCTTTCTTGTTAAACAGTGATTCTGGTGGCGTTCCATGGCTCATGACATCCGAGATTTTGTTTTGGCCTGCTCAGTTTGTGCTCGTGGTAAGACTTCCAATCGACCCCCGGAAGGGTTACTTCAACCGCTGTCTGTCCCTTCGAGACCCTGGTCCCACATCGCGCTCGATTTTGTCACTGCCCTCCCAGGGCAATACGGTTGTTTTGACCGTAGTGGACCGGTTCTCGAAGGCGGCCCATTTCATTCCCCTTGCCCAAATTACTCTCTGCCAAGGAGACAGCGGTTACTGTCGTTGATCACGTCTTTCGCATTCATGGCCTCCCGATGGACGTGGTCTCCGACAGGGGACCCCAATTTGTCTCCAAATTTTGGAGGGAGTTCTGTCGTTTACTGGGGGGCGAGTGTCAGTCTGTCCTCTGGTTTTCATCCTCAGAGCAACGACCAAACGGAGTGGGCCAACCAGGACCTTGAGAGAGTGTTGCGATGTTTGGTGGCTCAGAATCCCACCTCCTGGAGCCAGCAGCTCTCATGGGTTGATCATAACTCGTTACCAGTGTCGTCCACGGGCCTCTCGCCTTTTGAGTGTAGTTTAGGTTACCAGCCACCTATTTTTCCTAGTCTGGAATCCGAAGTCCAGAAGTGCCGTCACACTTGGAGAAGAGCCCGTGAGACTCTTCTCCGAGTGGGAGCGCGCACTAAGGCTCAGGCCGATCGCCACTGGTCGAAGCCTCCCATCTACGTCATTGGTCAAAAGGTGTGGCTTTCTTCCAAGAATATTCCTCTCCGCTCCGTCTGTAATAAACTAGCCCCCAAATTCATTGGCCCATTTACTGTCTTATGTCTGCTGCGTTTTTCATTCCGTTTTTCATGTCTCCAAATTGAAACCCGTTTTTCATTCACGCATTAATCCGCCTGCTCCGGTTCCCCCCCCCGCCGCGCCTCGTAGAAGGGGAACCAACTTATTCGGTCAACCGTATTCTGGACTCGAGGCGGAGGGGACGCAGATTCCAGTACCTGGTGGACTGGGAGGGTTACGGTCCGGAGGAGAGAAGTTGGGTCCCTGCCAGGGACATTCTGGATCACTCCCTTATTGATGATTACAATGAACGGGTAAGTCCGCCTGGGAGCGCCAGGAGGCGCTCCTAGGGGAGGGGTACTGTCACGGTTTGTGGGTTCACTAACTCATTCTCGCTCTGTGTGTGTGTGTGTGTGTGGGCGTGTCAGTGATTGCTGCTGACGGGCTGATCAGCACCAGCTTTCGCTGATCAGCACTGCTATTTAAGGCCTGTGCATTCTGTCCTTGTTGTCAGATCATTTTGGTGTTCCCGCTGTGTCCTGGTAGTGTTCAGTTCCCAGTTCCTGTTCTTCGTCTGCTTGGATTCCGCTTTGAATCAAGGATTCCGTATGTTCCTGGGAGATACACAGCGGCTGCCCATTTGCGTCCCTGCGCTGCCAAGAGTGACTGCGATCCTGCACATGCTTCATCTGACTCTGGCTTTATGTCTTACTTGGACTCTCACAAATAAATTGTTATTTTTCACATTCGCTACTGAATCCTCTTTTGTGATCGTGACAGGTTTATTGATTAAATATCGATTCGAACCATTAGTTGGTGCTTTCTGCAGAATTGGGCTTCAACTCAAAAACATGGAGTCAGTTTTTGTTATTCAATAAACACATGGAGAGTAAGAAAAAAGTGCTAAACCAGAAAATTGCAACCGTCAACCTCAGAGGGTCAAATATCAATTTTATGAGCTGCTGTTTTCCTTGTTTTTGAGGAAATGTTGCACATTTTGCAATTCTGCTACCAACATTTTACGAAAATTAGGCAATTCTGCTACCAAAATGCATTACTCTGACTCCAACTCCAACTTTATGTATAAAGCACCTAATAAAACAACTAAGATGACCACAGTGCTGTACAGTGAGCTCAATTAAAATAATAATAATAAAAATTAAAAAAAATATTACCCATGAAACATTACCCCAAAAAACATCAATCTGTCAGGGTTCTGTTGTGTGTGTCATGTGTTTCCGCCTCCTGTGTCCATATTTGGTTTGTTTCCTGTCCTTGTTTGATGTCATTATGAGTTAACTCTTGTCCAGCTGTGTTTGTCTCGTTATCTGTTATTAACCTGTGTATATTAGTTCATGCCTGTTCAGTTTGACGTTGTCTGGTCTATTCGTTACTTCCCGGTGTATCCTGTCTCTGAGTCCTGCCTTGTCCTGCCTTGATGTCATTAAATACTATTATTTGAGTTTATATCCTCGTCTGCGTGTTCCTGTTCCTCCCTCGTGTGTGCACCGTGACACAATCGATAATTGTCTCAAAGACACTGGTAAACTGTTCCAAAGCCTCAAGGCAGCTACCACAAATGTGCTGTCTGTCATCTATGAACCTTAATTTTGATCGAGGAACATGTAGGAGATTTTTTATCCATTAAATCGTAATGATCTCTTTGACTCTTGAACTTGAATAAGACGTATGAACAGCAATGTATGGAGGGACTGTACCATGAAAGATTAAAAACAAAAATTAAAATCTTAAAATTAATTCTATAAGGTACTGGTAACTATGATCTCAAAACAGGGGTAATGTGGTCATACTTCCAAATACCTGTCAGTAGTCTTGCAGCTGCATTCTGAAGCATTTGTAATCTGTCCAAAAGTTTTGTTTGAGTACTGTAATAAAGTTACAATAATCTAGTCAAGAAAAAATAAAGACATTAATGAGTTTATTCAAGTCTATATGTGCTAAGAAAGGCTTATTACTAGCAATCATTTTTAATTGATAGAAGCTAGCTTTGACAGCTTCACTTATTTGAGAGTTACATTTTAAAGCACTGTCACAGATCACACCCATTTTTTTACTTGGTGTTTCCTAAAAGGACTCAATGTACCCACGTTAAATCTAGCCGTTTCACTCATTTCAGAGGGACCAAATATAATCACCTCTGTTTTCGATTCATTAAGACTCAAAAAGTTAGCAGCCATCCATGACTTCACCTTATTTACACAGGCCAACAAATGCCCCAAGGCACTAGAAGAGTTTGGGTTAAAAGATGAATACAATTGAGTGTCATCGGTGTAAGAATGAAACGACACACCATAGTTATCCAAAATCAATCCTAACGGTAGCATATACAAAGAAAAGAAAAAAATGTGCTAAGATTGAACAGGAAATGGGTGCTGAGATACACACTCACCCACGTGGACCAATAAATTCATATTCTGGAATGTAATGCCTTGGGGGAGCGAGGAAGCACACACACCATAATTGCGAGCACATTCCTTAGGCTCAAAGAACTTCTTTCTTCCCTATCTGCAAGTCGTAAAATTGACAAATGAACAGCACCTCACCCAACTGGCTGGCCGAATTTCCTGCCCTAAAATCTCCTTATCTCAAGAGACTTTTAATAACTAGGAGAGCTTTGAGGGAAACCTCTGCAAATGATCCAGCGACAGACACGACCTGGATCCCCTGATCGTTAACGCATAATTCAATGATTTTTATCAACAAGGAAAGACTTTTACGAGAGCTGAAGTTGTGCAGATGCATGCCCCAAAATTGACTTTCGACCCCCTCACATTCCAAACTGAAACACCCCTCAGTTTCTGTTCTTGGACAAACAAAGAACACCCAAACTTTTATTAACTTTGCTAAAACTTTTATAAAGTGTTCCAAAAGACAGTTAATAATAATCATTGCTGCTATTAGAAGCAATATATATATATATATAATATATATATATATATATATATTATAGATACAGACAATAAATATATATATATTTCTGGTTGTATTTTATGAAATGCAATTAAGCTTTAAGTGTTATTGTTACCAATGATATTTTCTCAATCTGTGACATAACATTTTCCTGTGTTTAATTCATATGCGTGGTGCAATTATTTAGAATTTAGCCTAGTTTAATCTATGCCTTAACCCGTGTAGTAGATAAAAAGTAGTATAGGCACTTTGTGTATGCCAAATACCTGTTGTTTGATGTTGAATAATAGCTGATTTCATAAACAATAAGTTGGTGTGAATGAAAAATAACCTTTAGCATCATAAGGTATGATTATAACAAGTATAAAAGTCTGCCAGGGTATTTTCTCCATGTGACAAAATAAATAGGCGGATAATGTATGCACAGGAAGAAGCCGTGTGGGGCGGGGCTCCGCCCTACAGGATCTATTTCATTGGAAGAGCATCGAGTGGGAGGGACCGAAATCTCCCGTCTAATACGGACTCCCGGCTCACAATGCTCTCTCTCTGCTTGCTGGCGCGCTGTGTTAACAAACTTTGACTTTGGCTCATTGAGCTGCTCCAAAAGCGCTCCTAGCCTTTAACATCTAGGTCGAGCCCTGAACATTGGACCAACACTTAGTCAAATCTCTGAAGAAACCCTCGAAAGTCTGAAGCTGCGCGAATGGAACTCAAGGAAGAACTTCGAGCGTCATACAGCACCGAGCAGCCAACCTACCAACGAAGGGCATCCCCAGAGTGACGTCACGCAGTCCGTCGCAGGATTCCCTCAAACCAGGAAAGGAAACGGAAGCAACAAGATTTGCAGTAATATCAGCTTAAAAGCAAGTACAGCTATCTTTATAATTCTGCTGGAATCGTGGTTGTGTTTATCTCTAAAAGTAAAGATAAAATTCTCTTCTCGATGATCTGCACGGGTAAAGTCGTGTGGAAATAGCAAACAGTGCTATAACGGTCTCCAAATTGCAACAATTCATTGCCTGTGCGTGTGTGTATGTATGTACAACCCCAAATCAGAAAAAGTTGGGACAGTATGCAAAACGCAAATAAAAAAAGAAAGTAGTGATTTCTAAATTTACTTTGACTTGTATTTCATTGCAGACAATATGAACACAAAATATTTCATGTTTTGTCTGGTCAACTTCATGTCATTTGTAAATATACATCCTTTCCTGTCATTCAGACCTGCAACACATTCCAAAAAAAGTTGGGACAGGAGCAATTTAGGGCTAGTAATGAGGTAAATTGGTTAAATAATGATGTGATTTGAAACAGTTGATGTCAACAGGTGATTGTAATTATAATCACCTGCTACAAAAGCAGCATCCAAGAAAGGTCTAGTCCTTTAGGAGCAACGATGGGCCGAGGATCGCCAGTTTGCCAACAAATACGTGAGAAAATTATTGAAATGTTTTAAAAACAATGTTCCTCAAAGAAAGATAGGAAGAGATTTGGATATTTCACCTTCAACAGTGCATAACATAATTAAAAGATTCAAGGAATCTGGAGGAATTTCAGTGCGTAAAGGACAAGGGCGCAAGCCTAAGCTGAACAACCGTGATCTCCGATCCCTCAGGCGGCACTGCATCAAGAATCGTCATTCATCTATAAGCGATATCACCACATGGGCTCAGGACTACTTTGGCAAACCTTTGTCAAGTACCACAATACGTAGTTACATCCACAAATGCCAGTTAAAACTGTACTGTGCCAAAAGGAAGCCCTATGTTAACAGTGACCTGAAGCGCCGTCGACTTCTCTGGGCTCGGAGGCATCTGGGATGGCCATCACACAGTGGAAACGTGTACTGTGGTCAGATGAATCAGTATTTCAGGTATTTTTTGGGAGGAATGGACGCCGTGTGCTCCGGACCAAAGAAGAAAAGAATCATCCAGACTGTTACCAGTCCAAAAGCCAGGGTCTGTCATGGTATGGGGTTGTGTCAGTGCCCTTGGCAAAGGTAACTTGCACTTCTGTGATGGCACCATTAATGCTGAAAAGTACATAGAGATTTTGGAGCACAATATGCTGCCTTCAAGAAGACATCTTTTCCAGGGACGTCCATGCATATTTCAACAAGACAATGCAAAACCACATTCTGCACACATTACAAAGTCCTGGCTGCGGAGGAAGAGGGTACGGGTACTTGACTGGCCTGCCTGCAGTCCCGACCTGTCTCCAATAGAGAATGTGTGGCGCATTTTGAAGCACAAAATGCGACAACGAAGACCCCGTACTGTTGCCCACCTTAAGACTTGTTTGCAGGAAGAATGGGACAAAAACACCTGAAACACACTCATCACTTGGTGTCTTCAGTCCCTAAACATCTTTTAAGTGTTGTGAAAAGGAATGGCAACATTACAAAGTGGTAAATGCTTTACTGTCCCAACTTTTTTTGGAATGTGTTGCAGGTCTGAATGACAGGAAAGGATGTATATTTACAAATGACATGAAGTTGACCAGACAAAACATGAAATAGTTTGTGTTCATATTGTCTGCAATGAAATACAAGTCAAAGTAAATTTAGAAATCACTACTTTCTTTTTTTATTTGCGTTTTCCATACTGGCCCAACTTTTTCTGATTTGGGGTTGTATTTTGTTTTGTGTTATTTAGCTTAGTTTCATGTATCTTGAGTAGAATAGCATAACAAACTGTAGTTTGATTTATTAAGAAATCTGTTGTCTGGTGCTATGTGATTTTCAAGTCATAAACTATTTGCCAAGATCGCGTTACCTATGCTCATAAAGTTACTAAAATAATTCTGAATTATTATATCGTGGCCACGAAAATAAACAATTTCTCAGATATACTGAAACTTAATGACTGTAACGGAACTGCCGGACACAAAGGTAAGTGTTGAAAAGATAGAGTTTATTACAGGTTTTGGTGAGACAACAGTGGTGATAGTCTTTGCGTGAGGTAAGTGGCTTTCTTGGAAGTATTGTGGATAGTGCGCTGGGATTCTGACTGTGTCTCTGTCTCTTGGCAGGTTCGTGGCGGATAGGAATCCTGGAGAGCCCGTGAGTCTCTAGAGTCCACAGATGTATAGGTATCTGGTAGTGAGGGGGAAGACAGAGGGTAAGTATCATCAGGTAAGTAACACAGGTAAGTATACTCAGCTAGCATTCCGCTGTAGAGTGAAGGTCCGTATAGTTTCCACAGGTATCAACATCATGGCAGCTTTGTGACTTCAAGATCCGACAGTGGTGCAGGATGAGGAGTGTGCTTTTATCCCGGTGCTAATGACTGTGATGATGAGGAGCAGGTGTGCATGATCAGTAATCAGGTGCAGGTGAAGGTGATCAGTGATGGAGGAATACGGGCCATTCTGTGACATTACAATAATATTATGTTTGGGAGTGAGTTAGAAAGACAATATACTTTTTATAATTTTATATTGGTATTTTATTTTAGACCTAGGTATTTTTACCATTCTATTATTAAAGAAAACATGATGGAGATTACTGAACAACAAAACTGGACATCTAGTGAAATGAGTTAATGAGTGTCTGCTATGATTTATAATTCACAAGTCTACTTACCTTATGAAAGCTTATTCGTCGATCTCAGCTGAGTCACACCAGCAACTCCACTATCACCAAATAACTTTTCATGATATACCATCAAGGTTCAATGCAGCTTAAAACAAGCTTACCTCTTCCCAGCTGTTCGCAGACAAAATACGATACAACATTTGTATTTCAGTGGATGTATACTGTGATGTTTTATAGCAAAAAAAAATTAATAAATAAAAATAAGAGGGTTTAATTTGGCCATCAAACAATTAAATTAAAACTAGTGCAATTAAATTAAAATTAGTGCAATATTTTTTTTCTCTGTAATTACTGTGCAAATATACACTTGTTCTGTGTTTAAGCCCAACTTGTTCCTCCCTTGTTCCATGTCGTTACAGGGTAAATACAACATTTGCGGGCTGTAAATTAAAGTGGTCCTTATCCCCCCCTTATTCCATGTAGTTTCAGGGTAAATACAACAGTTGCGGGCTGTAAATTAGTGGTGCTTGTTACCTCTTTGTTCCATGTAGTTACAGGGTAAATACAACACTCGCGGGCTGTAAATTAAAGTGGTGCTTTGTTACCCCCATATTCCATGTAGTTACAGGGTGAATACAACAATTGCAGGCTGTAAATTAAAGTGGTGCTTGTTCCCTCCTTGTTCCATGCAGTTACAGGGTAAATACTACATTTGAGGGCTGTAAATTAATGGTGCTTGTTACCTCCTTGTTCCATGTAGTTACAGGGTAAATACAACATTTGCGGGCTGCAAATTAAAGTGGTGCTTGTCCCCCCCTTTTTCCATGTAGTTACAGGGTAAATACAACATTTGCGGGCTGAAAATTAGTGGTGCTTGTTCCCTCCTTGTTCCATGTAGTTACAGGGTAAATACAACATTTGCGGGCTGCAAATTAAAGTGGTGCTTGCCCCCCCCATTCCATGTAGTTACAGGGTAAATACAACATTTGCGGGCTGTAAATTAGTGGTGCTTGTTACCTCCTTGTTCCATGTAGTAACAGGGTAAATACAAAATTTGCAAGGCTGTAATATAAAGTGGTGCTTGTTCCCCCCTTATTCCATGTAGTTACAGGGTAAGTGGCTACAACAAATTACTCTGAAACAGTTGTTTATACGGTAGGTCATACATACATTATATAAATATATCAATAAACATGGTGACTATTTTATTTAATTCAAATATTGTTTGAAATTTGGGTTTTTAAATTAAATCACCCACAATATGACAACAGTAACAACACAGGCAACATATACTAAACGATACAAATTTATTACACCAGTTCAGAAAAAAAAGCAAAGCACCTCCATACTTTTACAGCTTATACAATTAAAACAAATTATTTTTAAAAGCTTGTTTAAGAACACATTTTACGATTTTGTTCAATTTGTTCATGTTTTTCACCCACTGACGAAGTTAAACTATTATGGCCAAACCATCACGCAATAAACACACAGCAATAAACACTGAAAGTCAAGATTAAACTATGTATTATAGCGAACTGACAGGATTTTACCGTCTTTGATTTTACCGTTTTGATCCACGTCCTTAAGCACCATTTTGACTAGTTCACAATTCCCGGTTTCAATCACCGCTCAATATTGTGAGAACATACTCAGACAAAACCCTCCAGTTTTAAAAGAACACATTCCAGTCAGTTTAAAAAATCTCTCTCCTCTTCGCTTCAATTAGTTTTCTTCGACACATATTCCTATCATGAGCAAACACGGATGGACTCGTCTCAAGCGCCATTCAAGCTGTTTCCAGTTACCGATCACCACATTCACTGTTCCAGTTTTAAATGAACACACTCCAGACAGTTTCAAAGTTGTCCCTCGTCTGTGATTCAATATTTTTTTTTTCCTATTCTCCACACGTTTCCATCTTAAGCACCACAGAAACGGATTTCATCACATACAGAACCTTTTGCGTTTGAATCTCCACGTTCCTAACCAGGGTTGCAAGGTTTTCACAACAAAACCATCCCAATTTCTACTCAAAACTAGCCCAAAACTAGCCCAATTGCGTTTTGAGGGGGGGGGGGGGGTGTTCCCCGGTGAAAATTCCCCGGGAAAACCACGGACTTGCCAAACCTGTTCCTAACCCAGGACCGTCGGGTTAATCAACCCAAATTGGGTCAAATCAAGTCAGCTTCCTAACCCAACAGGTGCAACCGAGCGTTTGGATTGAAACAATAGTTCTATGCAGGTTGCATATCTGGTTGTTACCCCCTTATTACCCAAACATAACAGATTGTTCCCTTATACCTGCACGTACGTTCTTTATAGATACACTATAATTACAGAAACATACACCATAATTATACTTACGTAGTTCTTTGCGGGTTGTAATCTATAGCGTTACCGTAACTTAAACTTAAATTTCAAAACCAACAGAAGTAATTATAAAATTACATAAAAATGTACTTAAGTTCTATATGGCAAGACATTTTAGATTAAAATAGTCCCAACATTACTCATCGTAATAGCATTTTTACTAGTAAGAATTAAATTACAGAACTCTACAATTCAGTTCTTACTATTAACAATGCCAATTAGAGAGCTCTCTAATTCAATTCTTACTATTAACAATGCAGATTAGAGGGCTCTATATTTCATTTAGAGAGATCAGCCATCAAGATAGCCCCCAGCTGTTCAATTAAATTCTCAGTAGTTACAATTATGATTAGAGAGCTCTCTAATTAATACTAGTAATACTTACTAGTAATTCAATGCATTGCTACTAGTAAGAATTAAAGTGTAAATGTAGCAGTCATTCAAGGTTACATTATTTATAAAACTGATTTCCACATTTAAATGTTTACCGTGAACAATGTGCTCTCACAAAAATGTATTAATGAATGAAAAAATGAATTAAAGAGCTCTCCAATCATAATTGTTACTTGTAATAATTGAATTAGAGAGCTCTCTAATTTGCATTATTACTAGCAAGAATTTAATTGTAGAGCTCTCTGATTTAATTCTTACTAGTAAAAATGCAATTATGATGAGTAACACTGGAATCATTTTAAGCTAAAACGGCTTGCCATGGTCCTACTTAAGTGGATTAATATGTATATTCCATATTCCGTTCAATATACATTTTGAATATAATATATTTTATTTTAATTGTAATTGCAATTAAGTGTCTGAAAACGTTACATTCAGTTAGCAGTTAAGCAAATATTATTTTAAACATTACTCTTTACATATTCATTTTTGGAAATAATAATAATGAAATTAAGATCTTTTTTTTCTTTCCAGCATGTGATTGGCCGATGAACACATGATGCTGAGCTCTACTGATGTACGAGTTATTAGTTTACAATGGATTAGTTGAGTTCACAATAGACAGAAATTTCCGTTTCATTACTGAAAAAAAAAAAATCCTAATTAAAAAAAGGCTAAAAGATGCATAATACATTTAATTAGAAAGATACTCAATCCCTCATATAGATTTCACATCAGGCTTGGAATAAAAATATATTGCAAAATATATACACTTTGCGGTGAGATTAAAAAGTCAATATATCTGCTGCACTGCAGTTTTATTTTTTTGGCCTTTCATTTTATTTATATGATTTAAATGCAAGAAACTGGAACAGCAGTGACTTGGTGTTTTGATTCGTGAACCATATGAAGGACCTGCCCCAGTATCTATTGATCCATATGGATATTGACTTGTAGCATGTTGTCATTAGCATTTGCTTGACAACAGATGCTGTTTAAAGACAGTTAGGACAGCAACATTTTGCCCCTTGAAGAAAACGGTAACTTTAATTCATCATGTTGTTTGTGCATGTAATATGAAACACCTACATAATGTATAGCTGCTATTCTGGACCTTCAATTACTCATATATGAATCACCGCTTGTGATTGGCATATTGCATTAGCATATGGCCTTTCTTTGGCATTTTCTTTCTAAATATGCTTCTTTCTAAATATGATCTTAATTAAAATAAAATTGGAACATAGCCACAAGAAAATGAATGACTTTGAAGATAATTACAATTAATCTTTTTGCCCATTTTAATTGATTCATTTGCTTAATAATATGACATGTCTGAGAGTTATCAGAAAAGCAAAAATGTCAGACAATTAAGGCCATGCCAGAATGAAGACTTGGTATCTTATACGCTCAGCATGTGCAGCCTCCAACACCAGCGGATTGAGCTGCTTTCACCTGTTGTTTACAGCCGTCAGCAGTGATCAGAGCCATTTGACATTAGCCTGTAATCAAAGCCACCATGGTGCTGTGGAAATTTCTCATGTGATCAAGAGGACTTTCAATGCTCAGCCAGAACAGTATCATTAACACTGCAGGTTTTGTCAGGGTTTATGGGGTCACTAATTCATTCTCGCTCTGTTTGTGTGTGTGTGTGGGCGTGTCGGTGATTGCTGCTGACGGGCTGATCAGCGCCAGCTGTCGCTGATCAGCACTGCTATTTACAGCAGGAACAGCACTGCTGTTTACACAGGAACAGCACTGCAGCACTGCTGTTCCTGTGGCTCAGTGGTAGAGCATTGCTTTAGCAGCGCAAAAGGTTGTGGGTTCGATTCCCAGGGAACACACATAGTGATAAAACATGTATAGCCTGAATGCACTGTAAGTCGCTTTGGATAAAAGCGTCTGCTAAATGCATAAATGTAAATGTAAATGTAAATTTAAGACCTGTGCATTATGTCCTTGTTGTCAGATCGTTTTGGTGTTCCCGCTCTGTGTCCTGGTAGTGTTCAGTTCCCAGTTCCTGTTCTTCATCTGCTTGGATTCCGCTTCGAATCAAGGATTCCGTATGTTCCTGGGAAATACACAGCGGCTGCCCATTTGCGTCCCTGTGCTGCCAAGAGTGACTGCGATCCTGCACATGCTTCATCTGACTCTGGCTTTATGTCTTACTTGGACTCTCACAAATAAATTGTTATTTTTCACATTCGCTACTGAATCCTCTTTTGTGATCGTGACAGAACGATCTGACCACACAATGGATTCAGCGGATGCATCAGATCTACGGGACTTTTTGTCCAACAACAACGCACGCTTGGATCATCAAGAGGAACAGATGTTAGCGACTGGTCGAGCCGTGCAAGCCTTGGTAGCGCAGGTGTCCGAGCTCACAACCCAATTCCAACATCTGAGATCGCCCACTGCGCCACCTCCACCACCCGTCCTTCCACTTCAATGAACAGCCGACAACATCACGAGCCGCGTCTACCCACACCAGAAGCTTATGGTGGTGAGCCCAATCTTTGTAGAGCATTCTTAACCAAATGCTCATTGTTCTTTTCTCTGCAGCCCGTGACTTTTTCTACTGAAGAGGCCAAAGTAGCTTTGGTGTTGACCCTATTGTCGGGGCATGCAGCTCTGTGGGGAACGGCGGTGTGGGAGAACAAACATCCTTGCTGCTCTTCGTTCCACACACTCTCGGAGGAGATGAGACGGGTCTTTGATTGCGCAATTGGGGCCGTGAGGCCGCACGCATGCTGGCTGATCTACGTCAGGAGGACAAGACCGTTTCAGATTATTCCATCGAGTTCCGGACTCTGGCTGCTGAGTGTAAGTGGAACGAGGAGGCGCAGTGGGACATGTTCCTGCATGGGTTGGCTGACCGGATTCAGAAGGAGATCTTCACAGTGGAATTACCCACTGGTCTTGATGGACTCATCGAACTAGCCCTTCGTGTTGATGCACGTCTTCAGCAACGCTATCAGCGAGGCCGCCACAAGTTGGTGTCAGAACTTCCTGAGTATTCCACTGCTACATCCTGTAATCCGGTCAGTCCCCCATCCGATGGTGAACCCATGCAGGTGGGAAGATCTCAGCTTTCCCGGGAGGAGAGGGACCGGCGGAGAGCTAGGGGACTTTGTTTATATTGCGGTGCTGCGGGTCACTTCCTGGCTGACTGTCCGGTAAAAGGCCAGGCCCGACAGTAGAGCTGAGGTTACTGTCGGGTGGATTGTCCCTGGAGAAATCCTCATCCACAACTCTCCTCCCGGTAAGACTGCAATGGGCAGCCAGGGTCCACAACTGCCAGGCCCTCTTGGATTCCGGAGCGGAAGGTAATTTTATGGACATCAACTTGGCTCAACACCTACAAATTCCCATTGTTCCTCTCACCCATAAAATCTCCGTCAACGCACTCAATGGACAGACTCTTCCTTGTATCACACTACTGGCCCTGTCACCCTCATCACTTCAGGAAACCACACTGAAAGACTTACACTTCTGCTCACGGAATCCCCACTGGCTCCAGTAGTTCTGGGCCATCCCTGGCTGGTCCGTCACAATCCAAAGGTGGATTGGGGTCACTCCATATCGGCGTGGAGTGATCGGTGTTATGCTTCCTGTCTTATGTCTGCTTGTTCGTCTGTGTCTTGTTCTTTGTTGCAGAATGAGCCGGTGAACCTGTCTAACGTGCCCAAGGAGTACCTCGACCTGAAGGAAGTGTTCAGTAAGTCCCGGGCTGCTTCTCTTCCTCCACATCGTCCCTATGACTGTGCTATAGATCTAGTACCAGGTATGTCTCTGCCTAAGGGCAGGTTATACTCGCTTTCTGCTCCTGAATGGGAGGCCATGGAGAAATATATTTCTGATTCTCTAGCAGCCGGGCTCATTCGTCCTTCCTCTTCTGGGGCAGGATTTTTTTTGTGGGGAAGAAGGATGGTTCCCTGCGACCTTGCATTGACTACCGAGGGTTGAACAACATCACGGTAAAGAATACTTACCCTTTGCCGTTGATGTCTTCAGCTTTCGAGCGGTTGCAGGGAGCATCTGTCTTCACCAAATTAGATTTGCGCAATGCTTATCATTTGGTCCGCATAAGGGAGGGGGATGAGTGGAAAACCGCGTTTAATACCCCCAGGGGGCACTTTAAATATCTTGTTATGCCCTTCGGGCTGTCCAACTCCCCCGCGGTTTACCAAGCACTCATTAATGACGAACTGAGAGACATGGTCGATCAGTTCATATATGTCTACCTGGATGACATATTGATATTTTCTTCCTCTCTCCAGGAACATGTTCAGCACGTCAGGCGAGTGCTCCAGAGGCTGCACGAGAATGGGCTTTTTGTAAAGGCGGAAAAATGCGCGTACCATGCACAGTCAGTCCCGTTTTTAGGTTACATCATCTCATCCGAGGGGATGCGCATGGATCCCGACAAGGTTAAGGCTGTGGTGGATTGGCCAACCCCAGATTCCCGTAAGGCCCTGCAGAGGTTTCTGGGGTTCGCCAATTTCTACAGGCGTTTTATTCGCAATTTCAGCCAACTAGCCGCTCCTCTGACTGCCTTCACCTCCACCAGAATGACGTTCAGGTGGTCTGGTGCAGCTGAGGCTGCATTTACCAACCTCAAGAGCCGCTTTGTTTCAGCTCCCATTCTCATCACCCCTGATCCCACACGTCAGTTTGTGGTTGAGGTCGATGTGTCAGAGGTGGGGGTAGGTGCAGTTCTTTCCCAGCGCTCCTCCTCGGATGACAAGATGCACCCTTGCGCATTTTTTTCTCATCGTTTGTCGTCCGCTGAACGCAATTACGACATTGGTAACAGAGAGCTGCTGGCAGTCAAGTTAGCCTTGGAAGAGTGGTGTCATTGGTTAGAGGGTTCGGGGGTACCCTTTATTGTCTGGACCGCTCACAAGAACCTCGAGTATATTAGATCCGCTAAACGTCTTAACTCCAGGCAGGCTCGGTGGGCACTTTTTTTTCGGCCATTTTGATTTTTCTCTTTCCTACCGTCCGGGTTCCAAAAACATCAAACCCGATGCGTTATCTCGTATTTTTGATCATTCCGAGCGCCTGTCCACTCCCGAGTGTATTATACCTGAGAGACTCGTCGTCTCTACACTCACATTTCTTTTGAAAGCCATGTTTCTAGCATCTGTAAAACTGCGTTCTTCCATTTCAAAAACATATCCAAACTGCGACCTATGCTCTCAACGTCAAATGCAGAAATATTAATTCATGCGTTTATGACCTCAAGGTTAGATTATTGTAATGCTTTACTGGGTGGTTGCTCTGCACATTTAATAAACAAACTACAGTTAGTCCAAAATGCAGCAGCTAGAGTTCTTACTAGAACCAGGAAGTATGACCACATTAGCCCAGTTCTGTCAACACTGCACTGGCTCCCTACTAAACATCGTATAGATTTTAAAATCTTGTTAATGACTTATAAAGCCCTGAATGGTTTAGCTCCTCAGTACTTGAGTGAGCTCTTATCGCATTATAGTCCTCCACGGCCGCTGCGTTCTCAAAACTCTGGCTGTTTGATAATACCTAGAATATCAAAATCAACTGCGGGCGGCAGATCGTTTTCCTTTTTAGCACCAAAACTCTGGAACAATCTACCAAACACTGTTCGGGAGGCAGACACACTGTCAGTTTAAATCTAGATTAAAGACCCACCTCTTTAACCTGATATACACCTAACACACTACTACACTTCTATTATTCAAATCCGTTAAAGGATTGTTAGGCTGCATTAATTAGATCAACCGGAACCGGGAACACTTCCCATAACACACGATGTACTCGTTACATCGTAAGAAGATTGGCATCTTCACTAATAGTTGTATCTTTCTTATTCTGTTTCTCAGTCCGTGTCCGGATCAGATGGTGGATTGGCGCCGGGAGATGATGTCTGCGGCCCTGATCGTCAGCGATGAGCCCCAGAGACATATCCCCAGTGAAGACCTCGACTAAAATACAATAAAACTAAAAATAATATTTCATAGATACTATTTAAACTAAACTTAGCTAGACAGTGACATCTCCGAATTCAATAATGAAATGCCTTTAACTGAAAATTGAGTGTTTAATCTTATTATTATACATTACTGACACTCTATCCTCCAACTTGATACTGTTAAGTGCTTTGACACAATCTGTATTGTTAAAAGCGCTATATAAATAAAGGTGACTTGACTTGACTTGACATGGGAGGTCGAATCGAAGGTTCGCACAGCCTTAGAAGGGGTAACGCCTCCGCCCGGGTGCCCACCGGGTCGGTTATTTGTGCCGGAGAGATTACGGTCCGACGTTATTCGGTGGGGTCACTGTTCCAATGTGGCTTGTCATCCAGGAGCGAATCGTACCAGCTTTCTTGTTAAACAGTGATTCTGGTGGCGTTCCATGGCTCATGACATCCGAGATTTTGTTTTGGCCTGCTCAGTTTGTGCTCGTGGTAAGACTTCCAATCGACCCCCGGAAGGGTTACTTCAACCGCTGTCTGTCCCTTCGAGACCCTGGTCCCACATCGCGCTCGATTTTGTCACTGCCCTCCCAGGGCAATACGGTTGTTTTGACCGTAGTGGACCGGTTCTCGAAGGCGGCCCATTTCATTCCCCTTGCCCAAATTACTCTCTGCCAAGGAGACAGCGGTTACTGTCGTTGATCACGTCTTTCGCATTCATGGCCTCCCGATGGACGTGGTCTCCGACAGGGGACCCCAATTTGTCTCCAAATTTTGGAGGGAGTTCTGTCGTTTACTGGGGGGCGAGTGTCAGTCTGTCCTCTGGTTTTCATCCTCAGAGCAACGACCAAACGGAGTGGGCCAACCAGGACCTTGAGAGAGTGTTGCGATGTTTGGTGGCTCAGAATCCCACCTCCTGGAGCCAGCAGCTCTCATGGGTTGATCATAACTCGTTACCAGTGTCGTCCACGGGCCTCTCGCCTTTTGAGTGTAGTTTAGGTTACCAGCCACCTATTTTTCCTAGTCTGGAATCCGAAGTCCAGAAGTGCCGTCACACTTGGAGAAGAGCCCGTGAGACTCTTCTCCGAGTGGGAGCGCGCACTAAGGCTCAGGCCGATCGCCACTGGTCGAAGCCTCCCATCTACGTCATTGGTCAAAAGGTGTGGCTTTCTTCCAAGAATATTCCTCTCCGCTCCGTCTGTAATAAACTAGCCCCCAAATTCATTGGCCCATTTACTGTCTTATGTCTGCTGCGTTTTTCATTCCGTTTTTCATGTCTCCAAATTGAAACCCGTTTTTCATTCACGCATTAATCCGCCTGCTCCGGTTCCCCCCCCCGCCGCGCCTCGTAGAAGGGGAACCAACTTATTCGGTCAACCGTATTCTGGACTCGAGGCGGAGGGGACGCAGATTCCAGTACCTGGTGGACTGGGAGGGTTACGGTCCGGAGGAGAGAAGTTGGGTCCCTGCCAGGGACATTCTGGATCACTCCCTTATTGATGATTACAATGAACGGGTAAGTCCGCCTGGGAGCGCCAGGAGGCGCTCCTAGGGGAGGGGTACTGTCACGGTTTGTGGGTTCACTAACTCATTCTCGCTCTGTGTGTGTGTGTGTGTGTGGGCGTGTCAGTGATTGCTGCTGACGGGCTGATCAGCACCAGCTTTCGCTGATCAGCACTGCTATTTAAGGCCTGTGCATTCTGTCCTTGTTGTCAGATCATTTTGGTGTTCCCGCTGTGTCCTGGTAGTGTTCAGTTCCCAGTTCCTGTTCTTCGTCTGCTTGGATTCCGCTTTGAATCAAGGATTCCGTATGTTCCTGGGAGATACACAGCGGCTGCCCATTTGCGTCCCTGCGCTGCCAAGAGTGACTGCGATCCTGCACATGCTTCATCTGACTCTGGCTTTATGTCTTACTTGGACTCTCACAAATAAATTGTTATTTTTCACATTCGCTACTGAATCCTCTTTTGTGATCGTGACAGGTTTATTGATTAAATATCGATTCGAACCATTAGTTGGTGCTTTCTGCAGAATTGGGCTTCAACTCAAAAACATGGAGTCAGTTTTTGTTATTCAATAAACACATGGAGAGTAAGAAAAAAGTGCTAAACCAGAAAATTGCAACCGTCAACCTCAGAGGGTCAAATATCAATTTTATGAGCTGCTGTTTTCCTTGTTTTTGAGGAAATGTTGCACATTTTGCAATTCTGCTACCAACATTTTACGAAAATTAGGCAATTCTGCTACCAAAATGCATTACTCTGACTCCAACTCCAACTTTATGTATAAAGCACCTAATAAAACAACTAAGATGACCACAGTGCTGTACAGTGAGCTCAATTAAAATAATAATAATAAAAATTAAAAAAAATATTACCCATGAAACATTACCCCAAAAAACATCAATCTGTCAGGGTTCTGTTGTGTGTGTCATGTGTTTCCGCCTCCTGTGTCCATATTTGGTTTGTTTCCTGTCCTTGTTTGATGTCATTATGAGTTAACTCTTGTCCAGCTGTGTTTGTCTCGTTATCTGTTATTAACCTGTGTATATTAGTTCATGCCTGTTCAGTTTGACGTTGTCTGGTCTATTCGTTACTTCCCGGTGTATCCTGTCTCTGAGTCCTGCCTTGTCCTGCCTTGATGTCATTAAATACTATTATTTGAGTTTATATCCTCGTCTGCGTGTTCCTGTTCCTCCCTCGTGTGTGCACCGTGACACAATCGATAATTGTCTCAAAGACACTGGTAAACTGTTCCAAAGCCTCAAGGCAGCTACCACAAATGTGCTGTCTGTCATCTATGAACCTTAATTTTGATCGAGGAACATGTAGGAGATTTTTTATCCATTAAATCGTAATGATCTCTTTGACTCTTGAACTTGAATAAGACGTATGAACAGCAATGTATGGAGGGACTGTACCATGAAAGATTAAAAACAAAAATTAAAATCTTAAAATTAATTCTATAAGGTACTGGTAACTATGATCTCAAAACAGGGGTAATGTGGTCATACTTCCAAATACCTGTCAGTAGTCTTGCAGCTGCATTCTGAAGCATTTGTAATCTGTCCAAAAGTTTTGTTTGAGTACTGTAATAAAGTTACAATAATCTAGTCAAGAAAAAATAAAGACATTAATGAGTTTATTCAAGTCTATATGTGCTAAGAAAGGCTTATTACTAGCAATCATTTTTAATTGATAGAAGCTAGCTTTGACAGCTTCACTTATTTGAGAGTTACATTTTAAAGCACTGTCACAGATCACACCCATTTTTTTACTTGGTGTTTCCTAAAAGGACTCAATGTACCCACGTTAAATCTAGCCGTTTCACTCATTTCAGAGGGACCAAATATAATCACCTCTGTTTTCGATTCATTAAGACTCAAAAAGTTAGCAGCCATCCATGACTTCACCTTATTTACACAGGCCAACAAATGCCCCAAGGCACTAGAAGAGTTTGGGTTAAAAGATGAATACAATTGAGTGTCATCGGTGTAAGAATGAAACGACACACCATAGTTATCCAAAATCAATCCTAACGGTAGCATATACAAAGAAAAGAAAAAAATGTGCTAAGATTGAACAGGAAATGGGTGCTGAGATACACACTCACCCACGTGGACCAATAAATTCATATTCTGGAATGTAATGCCTTGGGGGAGCGAGGAAGCACACACACCATAATTGCGAGCACATTCCTTAGGCTCAAAGAACTTCTTTCTTCCCTATCTGCAAGTCGTAAAATTGACAAATGAACAGCACCTCACCCAACTGGCTGGCCGAATTTCCTGCCCTAAAATCTCCTTATCTCAAGAGACTTTTAATAACTAGGAGAGCTTTGAGGGAAACCTCTGCAAATGATCCAGCGACAGACACGACCTGGATCCCCTGATCGTTAACGCATAATTCAATGATTTTTATCAACAAGGAAAGACTTTTACGAGAGCTGAAGTTGTGCAGATGCATGCCCCAAAATTGACTTTCGACCCCCTCACATTCCAAACTGAAACACCCCTCAGTTTCTGTTCTTGGACAAACAAAGAACACCCAAACTTTTATTAACTTTGCTAAAACTTTTATAAAGTGTTCCAAAAGACAGTTAATAATAATCATTGCTGCTATTAGAAGCAATATATATATATATATAATATATATATATATATATATATTATAGATACAGACAATAAATATATATATATTTCTGGTTGTATTTTATGAAATGCAATTAAGCTTTAAGTGTTATTGTTACCAATGATATTTTCTCAATCTGTGACATAACATTTTCCTGTGTTTAATTCATATGCGTGGTGCAATTATTTAGAATTTAGCCTAGTTTAATCTATGCCTTAACCCGTGTAGTAGATAAAAAGTAGTATAGGCACTTTGTGTATGCCAAATACCTGTTGTTTGATGTTGAATAATAGCTGATTTCATAAACAATAAGTTGGTGTGAATGAAAAATAACCTTTAGCATCATAAGGTATGATTATAACAAGTATAAAAGTCTGCCAGGGTATTTTCTCCATGTGACAAAATAAATAGGCGGATAATGTATGCACAGGAAGAAGCCGTGTGGGGCGGGGCTCCGCCCTACAGGATCTATTTCATTGGAAGAGCATCGAGTGGGAGGGACCGAAATCTCCCGTCTAATACGGACTCCCGGCTCACAATGCTCTCTCTCTGCTTGCTGGCGCGCTGTGTTAACAAACTTTGACTTTGGCTCATTGAGCTGCTCCAAAAGCGCTCCTAGCCTTTAACATCTAGGTCGAGCCCTGAACATTGGACCAACACTTAGTCAAATCTCTGAAGAAACCCTCGAAAGTCTGAAGCTGCGCGAATGGAACTCAAGGAAGAACTTCGAGCGTCATACAGCACCGAGCAGCCAACCTACCAACGAAGGGCATCCCCAGAGTGACGTCACGCAGTCCGTCGCAGGATTCCCTCAAACCAGGAAAGGAAACGGAAGCAACAAGATTTGCAGTAATATCAGCTTAAAAGCAAGTACAGCTATCTTTATAATTCTGCTGGAATCGTGGTTGTGTTTATCTCTAAAAGTAAAGATAAAATTCTCTTCTCGATGATCTGCACGGGTAAAGTCGTGTGGAAATAGCAAACAGTGCTATAACGGTCTCCAAATTGCAACAATTCATTGCCTGTGCGTGTGTGTATGTATGTACAACCCCAAATCAGAAAAAGTTGGGACAGTATGCAAAACGCAAATAAAAAAAGAAAGTAGTGATTTCTAAATTTACTTTGACTTGTATTTCATTGCAGACAATATGAACACAAAATATTTCATGTTTTGTCTGGTCAACTTCATGTCATTTGTAAATATACATCCTTTCCTGTCATTCAGACCTGCAACACATTCCAAAAAAAGTTGGGACAGGAGCAATTTAGGGCTAGTAATGAGGTAAATTGGTTAAATAATGATGTGATTTGAAACAGTTGATGTCAACAGGTGATTGTAATTATAATCACCTGCTACAAAAGCAGCATCCAAGAAAGGTCTAGTCCTTTAGGAGCAACGATGGGCCGAGGATCGCCAGTTTGCCAACAAATACGTGAGAAAATTATTGAAATGTTTTAAAAACAATGTTCCTCAAAGAAAGATAGGAAGAGATTTGGATATTTCACCTTCAACAGTGCATAACATAATTAAAAGATTCAAGGAATCTGGAGGAATTTCAGTGCGTAAAGGACAAGGGCGCAAGCCTAAGCTGAACAACCGTGATCTCCGATCCCTCAGGCGGCACTGCATCAAGAATCGTCATTCATCTATAAGCGATATCACCACATGGGCTCAGGACTACTTTGGCAAACCTTTGTCAAGTACCACAATACGTAGTTACATCCACAAATGCCAGTTAAAACTGTACTGTGCCAAAAGGAAGCCCTATGTTAACAGTGACCTGAAGCGCCGTCGACTTCTCTGGGCTCGGAGGCATCTGGGATGGCCATCACACAGTGGAAACGTGTACTGTGGTCAGATGAATCAGTATTTCAGGTATTTTTTGGGAGGAATGGACGCCGTGTGCTCCGGACCAAAGAAGAAAAGAATCATCCAGACTGTTACCAGTCCAAAAGCCAGGGTCTGTCATGGTATGGGGTTGTGTCAGTGCCCTTGGCAAAGGTAACTTGCACTTCTGTGATGGCACCATTAATGCTGAAAAGTACATAGAGATTTTGGAGCACAATATGCTGCCTTCAAGAAGACATCTTTTCCAGGGACGTCCATGCATATTTCAACAAGACAATGCAAAACCACATTCTGCACACATTACAAAGTCCTGGCTGCGGAGGAAGAGGGTACGGGTACTTGACTGGCCTGCCTGCAGTCCCGACCTGTCTCCAATAGAGAATGTGTGGCGCATTTTGAAGCACAAAATGCGACAACGAAGACCCCGTACTGTTGCCCACCTTAAGACTTGTTTGCAGGAAGAATGGGACAAAAACACCTGAAACACACTCATCACTTGGTGTCTTCAGTCCCTAAACATCTTTTAAGTGTTGTGAAAAGGAATGGCAACATTACAAAGTGGTAAATGCTTTACTGTCCCAACTTTTTTTGGAATGTGTTGCAGGTCTGAATGACAGGAAAGGATGTATATTTACAAATGACATGAAGTTGACCAGACAAAACATGAAATAGTTTGTGTTCATATTGTCTGCAATGAAATACAAGTCAAAGTAAATTTAGAAATCACTACTTTCTTTTTTTATTTGCGTTTTCCATACTGGCCCAACTTTTTCTGATTTGGGGTTGTATTTTGTTTTGTGTTATTTAGCTTAGTTTCATGTATCTTGAGTAGAATAGCATAACAAACTGTAGTTTGATTTATTAAGAAATCTGTTGTCTGGTGCTATGTGATTTTCAAGTCATAAACTATTTGCCAAGATCGCGTTACCTATGCTCATAAAGTTACTAAAATAATTCTGAATTATTATATCGTGGCCACGAAAATAAACAATTTCTCAGATATACTGAAACTTAATGACTGTAACGGAACTGCCGGACACAAAGGTAAGTGTTGAAAAGATAGAGTTTATTACAGGTTTTGGTGAGACAACAGTGGTGATAGTCTTTGCGTGAGGTAAGTGGCTTTCTTGGAAGTATTGTGGATAGTGCGCTGGGATTCTGACTGTGTCTCTGTCTCTTGGCAGGTTCGTGGCGGATAGGAATCCTGGAGAGCCCGTGAGTCTCTAGAGTCCACAGATGTATAGGTATCTGGTAGTGAGGGGGAAGACAGAGGGTAAGTATCATCAGGTAAGTAACACAGGTAAGTATACTCAGCTAGCATTCCGCTGTAGAGTGAAGGTCCGTATAGTTTCCACAGGTATCAACATCATGGCAGCTTTGTGACTTCAAGATCCGACAGTGGTGCAGGATGAGGAGTGTGCTTTTATCCCGGTGCTAATGACTGTGATGATGAGGAGCAGGTGTGCATGATCAGTAATCAGGTGCAGGTGAAGGTGATCAGTGATGGAGGAATACGGGCCATTCTGTGACATTACCTCCCCCTCCCGGACGGCGCGTCCCGTGACGTAATAACAATACCGGGGAGGGGGGGTGGGCGCCCTGGATGTCGGTGGAGGACATGGACACAGGGAAGGCATCCAGGGCGGAACTGGAGATTCGGGAAGCCATGGCGGGACAGGAGGTTCAGGAGGCCATGGCGGGACAGGAGGTTCTGGAAGCCATGGCGGATCCGGGGACTCGGGAGGCCATGGCGGAGCAGGAGATTCGGGAGGCCATGGCGGGACAGGAGGTTCTGGAAGCCATGGCGGATCCGGGGACTCGGGAGGCCATGGCGGAGCAGGAGATTCGGGAGGCCATGGCGGGGCTGGAGGCTCGGGAAGCCATGGCGGATCCGGGGACTCGGGAGGCCATGGCGGATCTGGAGGCTCAGGAGACCATGGCCTATTTCTTTTGGGCGGCCATGGTGGGTCAGGGATCTCCGTGGCCTTGGTTCTGGGCTCGGCCACCCAGGCAGAGGATATATAGCCCCCCCAAAAAAATTTCTTGGGGAAGCTCCCCTCTGGTGAGCATTCTGGAGGAGCGGGCTCTTGAGGAGGCTCTGGAGGAGCGGGTTCTTGGAGGTGCTCTGGAGGAGCGGACACTAGGAGGCGCTCTGGAGGAGCGGGCACCAGGGGGTGCTCTGGAGGCGCGGGCTCTTGAGTGGGCTCTGGAGGAGCGGGCACTAGGGGATGCTCTGGAGGAGCGGGCTCTAGGAGGCGCTCTGGAGGAGCGGGCTCTTGAGGGGGCTCTGGAGGAGCGGGCTCTTGAGGGGGCTCTGGAGGAGCGGGCACTAGGGGGCGCTCTGGCAGCGCGGATTCATAGGGGCACTCTTGCAGCGCAGATTCAGGATGGCTGGGCGGAACCAGCGGGACTTCAGGATGGCTGGGCGGAACCAGCGGGACTTCAGGACGGCTGGGAGGAACCAGCGGGACTTCAGGACGGCTGGGAGGAACCAGCGGGAACTCAGGAGGGCTCTTGCGTGGAGCAACCACTGGAGGGCACTTGCGTGGAGCAGCCACTGGAGGGCACTGGTGTGGAGCAGCCACTGGAGGGCACTGGCGTGGAGCAGCCACTGGAGGGCACTGGCGTGGAGCAGCCACTGGAGGGCACATGCGTGGAGCAGCCACTGGAGGGCACATGCGAGGAGCAGGCACTGGAGGGCACATGCGAGGAGCAGGCACTGGAGGGCACATGCGAGGAGCAGGCACTGGAGGGCACTTCGCCGCGGGTGGCGGAAGCATCATCGCCATCTCAGGCGGCGGAACTATCATCGCTGTGAACGGCGGAATCATCATCGTCGCTTCGGGCGGCGGAAAAGGAACCATCATCGTCGCTTCGGGCGGAACTCCGACTCGGGATCGGAGACTCTCCAGACACTTGAAGACAGTCTCCTGCCAGGTGAGGCTGGAAGTGTCTGGGAGCTTCAAGGGGTGATGGGCTGTGATCCCGAGCCAGAACAAGATCTTGAGGGCTCGATCCTCTAGCGAGCTGGAGAGAGCGAATGGCACGAATTCTCGTACAAATTCCAGCGGGTCGTGGATTGCGTAAGCCCTATTAATAAATGAAGCCGCCTCTTCCATATCGGTGTGGTCCGCTTACGTCTTCGGTTTCGGTCTGATCTTCTGTTACGGAACTGCCGGACACAAAGGTAAGTGTTGAAGAGATTTATTACAGGTTTTGGTGAGACAACAGTGGTGATAGTCTTTGCGTGAGGTAAGTGGCTTTCTTGGAAGTATTGTGGATAGTGCGCTGGGATTCTGACTGTGTCTCTGTCTCTTGGCAGGTTCGTGGCGGATAGGAATCCTGGAGAGCCCGTGAGTCTCTAGAGTCCACAGATGTATAGGTATCTGGTAGTGAGAGGGAAGACAGAGGGTAAGTATCATCAGGTAAGTAACACAGGTAAGTATACTCAGCTAGCATTCCGCTGTAGAGTGAAGGTCCGTATAGTTTCCACAGGTATCAACGTCATGGCAGCTTTGTGACTTCAAGATCCGACAGTGGTGCAGGATGAGGAGTGTGCTTTTATCCCGGTGCTAATGACTGTGATGATGAGGAGCAGGTGTGCATGATCAGTAATCAGGTGCAGGTGAAGGTGATCAGTGATGGAGGAATACGGGCCATTCTGTGACAACGACTCACTGGATGATTGCTAAATAAGGTATAAGTTGGACGTTTTGATTAATATCAATTGATCATATCCATATCGAATCTTAACCCTTTAGGCGCCAGGTTTTTTTTTAAAAAATGCTGGATTTTGACATCAAGATTTCAAAAGCTTGTGGCTTGAAAAGGCTTAAAGATAGAGATCTACTGTAAATTAGAAACATGTTGGGCATGACCTAAAGTTTATGTGGGGTGTAAATATACTCATCTAATTTGCATATTATGACGTCAACAGGGGGGGCGGCCCTCTTGAATTTCACAATATTCAGGAAATAGTAGATATTAAATTGATGTTTGAACTTATTTGCATGTTTGTTTGTTTTTTTGCCTTTTTATCCTCATTCCAAATGATCAGAAAAGAGGAAATCAACAATAAAACAGGAGAAAGTACTAAATTATTACTATATCACTATCCTATATAGTAGTAAAACTCATGTGAACAGTAGCCTACTTTTTGATCAGTTCATCAGTAATATTCAGGAAATAATAGATATTGAATGGATGTTTGAGCTTATTTGCATGTTGTTTTTTGTCTTTTTATCCTCATTCCAAATGATCAGGAAAAGAGGAAATCAACAGTAAAATGGGAGAAAGTAGTAAATTATTACTATATTACTCTGCCATAGTAAAATACATGTGTCTATTTTGTGATCAGTTGACCAGCTATCTGCCCATTCAGGTATCTAAGTGACACAGTTTATAGTTCTTGAGAGTATGGTAGACCAACCCCACACTGACTGCACCTGTACTGGCGGCCCATAGAGCGCGCACGATCAGAAAAAAAGACGCAATCTGGCCGATCATCAGCACCGCGGCGCGGAGCCAGCGGTGCTCCGTGAGCTCAGAGATCAACAGCTCTCCTATGGACACTACGACCACGTCCACCCCTGTCACCCCCATCCCTGTTGGGCAAAGGGTCAAATGATCACTTGTGCTTCGTGAACTCTCTCGCCTTGCACGGCGGCACCATTGCACTGCAAAGATGTACCGGGAGAAGCGCGATCATTAGACGGCCGATCGTCATTTCCAAAAGGCAAATATTCCCCTTCAGAGTCAGAATCGACGAATAACATTTGCAACACATCCTCACGGTACAAATTTCTATTAGCCATTTGACGATTTTCTCTCACAAATCTCACAATTCACTCGTGACGCTGTGAACTGAACTGCTTCCACATCAATGACACGATCGCTCACTTTCTCTGCTATTTCCTCGAACACTTTGAATAGGAACAGGACGTAATTTTGGTCTAGAATCGAAGTACTACATGTCTGCCATCTAGTGGTAGGGAATACAAATGAGATATTACACCATATAAGGAACTACGGTCTATTTGATTAAGTATGATGTCTTGTCGCAATTTTGCGACTTTGGCGCTTAGAGGGTTAAGAATCGATTCCATAAGAGCTAAATTAAACAATGTAAGGGGCTGAAAATCCTTACAGGAAGTATGACTTTATCCATCTTAGGGCATGTCCACAGATACCCACAGTTGTTTCAAGACGAGATATAAGAATTTGATGGTCAATCATATCAAACGCTGTCATCAGATATAGAAGTAAAAGTAAAGTAAAATTACAGAGGTCGGTCACAAGAAAAATATAATTAAAAACTCTCAGCAATGCTGATTCAGTGCTGTTATGTTATTTTTTTTTCTCCGTAATTTTAGCCAATAATGGAAGTTTTGAGATTGGTCTAAAATTAGCTAACACTCTCTTATCCAAATTTGAATTTGAAGTTGAACCACTGCATGTTTACAGAAATCAGGCACAACCCCTGAAAGCAAGCTCTTATTAATTATAGCCACTATAAAAAAGGGTCAACTGAATTTAAAACTTGCTTTTAACAAATGGCTCAGAACAATATCTTGAAGAGAACGTCCCAAGTTACGTACACGTGCATCTCAATAAATTAGAATGTCGTGGAAAAGTTCATTTATTTCAGTAATTCAACTCAAATTGTGAAACTCGTGTATTAAATAAATTCAATGCATACAGACTGAAGTAGTTTAAGTCTTTGGTTCTTTTAATTGTGATGATTTAGGCTCACATTTAACAAAAACCCACCAATTCACTTTCTCAACAAATTAGAATACTTCAAAAGACCAATAAAAAATAAAAAAAGGCCACTGTCAAAGAAACCTGGGCTTCCATACCACCTCAGCAGTGCCACAAACTGATCACCTCCATGCCACGCCGAATTGAGGCAGTAATTGAAGCAAAAGGAGCCCCTACCAAGTATTGAGTACATATACAGTAAATTAACATACTTTCCAGAAGGCCAACAATGTTTTTTTTTTATTGGTCTTATGAAGTATTCTAATTTGTTGAGATGGTGAATTGGTGGGTTTTTGTTAAATGTGAGCCTAAATCATCACAATTAAAAGAACCAAAGACTTAAACTACTATTTATTTAATACACGAGTTTCACAATTTGAGTTGAATTACTGAAATAAATGAACTTTTCCACAACATTCTAATTTATTGAGATGCACCTGTATATGCGCAAATGAGAGCTAAAACTCTGAAAAATTATCAGCAAAAATTTTAATTTTTCATGAGTTACTGTGGACTTCTTTCATGGCCCTTTCTGGTAATGGAGACTACATGGACAAGACCAGTGTGTGCATTCTGATAAGCATCTCCTTTTTTGTTTTACAGGGAAAAGAAATCAAACAAAGTGTCCTTAATTCTCCACATACCTGTCAAACATGACCTGCCTTCAATTAATCATGCTGCAGTGTTGCTCAGGCATGCCCATTTCTCACTAGCTCTTTTTAAAAAAGCGCACCATGCAGCAGTTAGAAGCGACTAAGTAAAAAAAAAAAGAAATACATAATTTAAAGTAGTAATAAAAGCTTTTGAGTGCGCCGCTAAATTTGAAGTGAATTGCAATCTTGGCAGTCCGAAACTGCAGCGTGGAGGAAGCATTTGTGATTAAGTGAGACCTCCATGGAAAATAGAGATTAATGCAGGAATATTCCTATGGCATTTCAAGAAGTGGCGGCAGATAACTTTATTCACAAGATGTCAGCTTTGGCTGCTGAATGCTGTAAACTGGACCGTAAGCTCTTTCAAAGTACTGTGTCGGATTATGCTTTGCTAGTCATTAAAATGTAATGCCAGTTTCAATGCTGTGTAAGTTCCCGGAAGAATAGAACTTTATGATTACATTTCAAATTGATCTGGATGTTCACAGCAGTCTTACAGCTCTGTCTCTCTTGCTAACTGACATTCTCCCTGGTGGCGTCTCTGGCAAAAGATGAGAGAAACTACAGGACTCGGAGGACAGCCGTTGATGTGCCTTGTTGAAATAGTTGGCCTAGTTTGCCGTTATGTTTTGTGCATTTGTTCGGCTCGTTTCATGTTGTCATACGGTGTGACATCATAATGATTGAGAATGAAAAGCTGTGACTCAATATTTCATCAAACGTCAAACAAGTTGTCCGGTCCTAAGGGATGCATAATGATATTATTGTTTGAAACAAAGATGATATTGCAGATAACAGGTTACAAGATCATCACTGAAAATATGGTGTATGAAGGTCAATCTGATGGATAAGATTGCTATTGCTCCTATATTTTATAATGTACATGTCACTATCTTGCAAAGAATCCTTTCATGAATTTTCTTGTCTTCTTTTGAGGTGAAACCACTCAAAGAAGTTTTGTGATATTCATCTGAGAATATTGTTTTTCTTGTTTCACTAATGGTTTCACAGCAAAATCTAACAGTTGCTAGAGTTACATTTCAAAACATGGCCTTGAGTTTTGGGTTATTCACACAAAGACTGATGAATAAATATTGAGGCTTTATTGACAAAGCATCTAGGTTTTATATAACAGCCTGTTTACAATCCTGATGTGATAATGACAGTCTTTTTTTGTGTTTATCTTTTCAAAACTAGAATATCTATCAAATATCCACTGCAATTTATCTTTGATTGTTATCTTAGTCTGTCTAACTGAAGATAATGCAGTTTTACAAATTTATACTGTGGTCAAAAAAATATTTTATAAGAAAGCACAGACATAGAGCGAACCAAAGAAACATGTTTCCTGGCCATTTATAGCTTACATTTGCGCAGTACAACTTCAGACACAGGACTTCCTACACATCACAAGAGCATGACTGTACCAACTGGCAAGCCAGTGACTGTAAACATGGAGTCAGAGCATCGAGGTGAATTTTGCCTTCACTGTTGATGCTATAGCTGGCAAAAACGAGAGTGACAAAGGATTTGATTGAAAAGCAGAGAGAATTAATAATAAAAAAGAAACAAAAAAAAAACGTTACCAGCTCCTTGTCAGGGTTCTGTTGTGTGTGTCATCTGTTCCTGCCTCTTGTGTCCATATTTGGTTTGTTTCCTGTCCTCGTCTAGTGTTATTATTAGTTAATTCTTGTCCAGCCGTGTTTGTCTAATTGTCTATAATTACCCTGTGTATTTAGTTCCTGTCTTTTGAGTTTGATTTGGTCTGGTCTACTCGTTACTTCCCGGTGTATCCTGTCTCTCTGTCCTGCCTTGATGTCCTCATTAAATATTATTATTTGAGTTTATGTCCTCGTCTGCGTGTTCCTGTTCCTCCCTCGTGTGTGCACCGTGACACTCCTACTTCATCTAAAAATCAAACAATGTATGCCCGTCCTTATAAATACCTGCTTTATAACACAAATAAATCAATACAATTGTGTGTTCAAGAGGTTCTGTTGTTGATTGAACCATCTTAATGTTAATGAAATGTGATCCCACACCACATGGCAAAATGTCTCTTTGGGAATGTTTGCCCATTCATCCAGTAGTTTTGTGATCTTGCAATCTCTGTTCCAGTTGGCATTTGATGGGGTTGAGGTCAGGGATCTGTTCGGGCTAGTCAAGTTCTTTCACACCATACTCATCCAACCATATCTTTATGGACTTTGCTTTCATGCTGGATTCTGGAATAGAAAAGGGCCTTCCCCAAATTGTTCCCTCAAAGTTGAAAGCATAGCATTATCCAGAATATATTTGTATGCTGAAGCATTAAGATTTCCCTTCACTGGAAGTTAAGGGACCCAAAACCTGGAGAAAAAATAAATACATAAATAAACATCCCCATATCATTATCTCTCCACCAAACTTTACATTTGGCACATTGCAGTCAGGCAGGTAATGCCCTCCTGGCATCTGCCAAACCCAGACTCGCCCTTCAGACTGTGTGGTTGATCAATCCACAGAACAGGTTTCCACTGCTCCAGAGTCCAGTGGTGGCTGCTTTATGCAGTCCATCTGATGCATTGTACTTGGTGATGCGAGGTTTGCATGCAGCTATTCAACATGGAAACCCATTCAATGAAGCTCCACCCTATTATTAATGCCAGTGAAAGTTTGTAACTCTTTGGCTATGGCAGGGGTGTCCAATCCCGCTTCTGGAGGGCCAGTGTCCTGTAGATTTTAGCTCCATCCAGCTCCAACATATCTTCCTGGAAATTTAAAATGAGTCTGAATACCTTGATTATTTGGTTCAGGTGTGTTTAATTAGGTTTGGAGCTGAACTCTACAGGCCAGCGGCTCTCCAGGAACAGGTTTGGACACCCCTAAGCACTGGAATCAGCAAAGCATTGGCAATTTTTATGCACCAAGCGCATCAGTAGTTGGCAACCCGGTATGTAACTTTACGTGGTCTTCAGCTTCATGGTTGAGCTGCTACTGTGTTCCTAAATGCTTCCACTTTCCGATATGACTTACAGCTGACCTTGCAATATCTAACTGGCATGACATTTGACAGATTTACTTAGTTGTGAAATTTGCATCCTGTCAGAGTACCACTCTTGAATTAAAATAATTTGCTTCAAATCAAATCACTTTTATTGTCACATCATCACAGCAAATTTGCCTTGATGAGTGAAATTCTTGAGAGCGTGCTCCGTACAGTGCAGAAACAATTAACATATAGACAGTACCATTACATACTTACAGACTTATACAGATGACAATGTGCAATATACACATACATATACTCAGTACACACAGTGTAATGTTAGACATACTTACAGTTATCAATACACATTATACACCGTATGTACACATTCTACATTATGTACACATATACATACACAGTAATATGCAAAGGTGCAGTAGATTGTACATAAGCTGGATACGCAAATGTCATGGATGTGCATTGGATGGTATCCAGTGGTAGCAGATAGATTGTTGTATTTGTGCAGTGTGTACGTGTAGTCCAGTTTGAACTGTGGAGTTAAAGTGCAGTGCGTGGCATATCGTAAAGTGGGAGTGTGCTGTAGGATGTATTAGTTCTCACTGTTCATTAGCCTGATAGCCTGAGGGAAAAAGCTATCCCTCAGTCGGCTAGTGTGGGATCGGATGCTGCGGAGACGTCTTCCTGAGGGCAGCAGAGAGAACAGTCTGTGGGACGGGTGGCTGGAGTCATTGGTGATCCTCCGGGCTTCCTTATACACCGCCTGGTGTATATATCCTGGAGAGAGGGAAACTCACCTCCAACAATGTGGCGGGCAGTTCTCACACCCCTTTGCAGAGCTTTGCGGTTGCCAGCGGTGCTGTTTCCAAACCAGGCGGTGATGCAGCCGGTCAGGATGCTCTCCACAGTGCAGGTGTAGAATGTTCTGAGGATGCTGGGGCTCATTCCAAACTTCCTCAGCCGTCTCAGGAAGAAGAGGCGTTGATGTGTCTTCTTCAGCACTGCTTCTGTGTGAGCGGACCATGTGAGATCCTCAGTGATGTGAACGCCGAGGAACTTAAAGCTGTTTACCCGCTCCACAGGTGTCTTGTCGATTCAATTGATAAGAGTTAATATTGGTACAACTGACTGCCTCCTTGGAAACTGATTATTAAATAAATAAATAAACAAATAAATAAAGTGGTTGGTAATAGATGCCTTTTAACTTGAACAGAAGTGTTGCTTCATATATTAATGAGGTCATCATACTGATCATCATGTTTTTGCCATTTTCTCTGTCTTTTGTTATCTTTACAGCCTTCATTTACCTAAGTTTTTCAATCAAAAGAAATCCATACAGGTTTGGAACGACATGAGGGAGAGTAAATGATGGCAAAATTTACTCTGTTTTTAATATCACCAGTTTTGGGGAAAGTAAGCATCATGTTTACACAGCACACTCAACGCCTCCTTCTCTCCAACACACTTACTGCTGCTTTTTCTCAACCTGGGGATAGGAGCGCTGTCTGTCAATAAATGGACGAACAAAGCAACTGGCATCATGTGTTTGAAAAAGTAACTCTGATATTTTCTTGTAAATTATAAAGCAACACATTACTTTACTAGTTACTTGAAAAAGTAATATGATTACATAACTTGTGTTACTTGTAATGTGTTACCCCCAACACTGAATACCACAATCATAATTTAATTATCACATCATACATGGGCATTAGTGGCTTATTCTATAATATAACATTATTTAAAATGTGTCCTCAATTTCCAGAAAAAATTGAGTTTAGCAAAAAAAAAACACAAAAAAACATGCATTATCCTTCGGCACATTTTGTAACTGACATAAGGAGGAACTACCACTTCTGTTAATCAGGTAGTCGGACATCATTATTGACCTTTACTAATAATCTCAAAACAGCCAAATAATCAGCCTGCATGGGCTCCTTTACAGACACACATCAGGCTACTATCATATCAGTCTGCTTTCCCTCATCATCACAGTTTCCTTGCACAGACTACAATGTTTCGAGGTTCGTTTGCAGTAGCTGATGTAGGTCTAGTTAACCAGACTGGAGCAATTTTGTTTGTGTGTCACAGAATCAAAGAGTTCTCTGCTGACATTGTAGCTGGAAAATAACTCTGTAGTTCCCACCTTGAAGGTTTGTTCTCCTTTTTTTTCAAGATTAAAGGCGCAAGTATGATGCCTTTTTCAAAAAAAAAAAATCCTGTGCTGGTAAAACAGGTGTTAGATTCAGTGCTCTTTTATGCAGTATTCATGTGCACTGGCCTCTTGACTTCTGGCTTCATATGACAGCACACAGCATCATTTACTTTCACTAGCATTTTTTGGAAAAAATTATCATCTGTGATCTCATGCACTAATTAGTGTCTCCTGCCCGATCTCATAAAAAAGCGAAACTATTTTACAGGTTGCCAATTTTGCATGAATGCATAAAAGTATGCTATTATAGAAGAAAAAAAATAAACTAAAAGGTAGGTAATGCTTCTCTCTATCATGCGCAGTCAGTTCAAAATGTCAGAGAATGATATGATCATCTTTTACCTACCTGAGGTACCCAAGTTGTAACTGGGTGCCAATTTTGCGAGTTTGCCAGTTTTCTCTATGTGAGCAGAGAAGAAATGACTCACTGCTGTCATCTTTCAAATACTTGATGTGTGTCTCAGCAGTCCTTCTAAACAATTAGCCTCCGTTTGTAAATAATCAAGAGTTAGAAAAGCTAAATTGTTAATTGTATCAGTTATTTAATGATATCACATTAAGCATTGATTGGATGTTGATTGACTGAATTGAGGTCAGCTATTATTCTCCTCATTCTGTCATTTTTTTTTATAGTACTATGCATAAAAATATGTATATTTTTTATTGTTTTGCACTGGATCCTCTGTAATGGAAATGACTGAACCATGTCCTCTCCAAATAAAGCGTCAGAAATAGCCCCCAACAGGAAACAGTGAAGTGTTGCTCACGGTGTGCTGAGGGACGATACAGAGCTTGCCCGTATAATCACACACCCAGAAATATACCTGCGACAGTGAACAGCTGCTGCAGCCGCTGGGACTGAGGAAGGCTGAGTGATAATTGTGTCGCTTGAGTGTTGAGATCCCACTCGTTTCCTCTGGAAACCCTGATGGCTGTACTTAATGCAGTTATAGATGGAATGAAGAGTGCTGTTTCCACATATATTGTATTGGTCATTTGGCCTAACTTGAGTTTGAGTCTGAATTGAGAATACATAAAGCATGCGGTATGTAAAAGCATCTAAAGCATAGGGACTGATGGAGATGTGTTGTAATTTAGAATTAATAAATGCATTATGGCAATATATATACTTTCAAATACATTTTGAATAAAAACAGGATAAAATATACAAAGGGCAAAATATATTTTAAAATACATTTCTACCATTTTTTGTATATTTTTAAAAATATATTTATAATTTATTATATATTACAAATATGTTTTTAAAATCATTTTATAATTATTATATCTTCGATATATTTCAATACTGGGGTCAATTATTCCGCTTATACTATGGTTACCGGTTACACCTCAAGACATTGTACAGATTATGTATTTTCAAGACATTCGTCAGATTTTTGCCCTTAAAACGCTCTTGTATATATGATTAATTTCTTATGCATTTCATCCCACGCCTAAACTATTTTATTGATAAAATCATCAGAGCAGCTCTGACAACACGTTTCTGTGCACGTGCTTGTTTCCATGTGTGCAAGTGTGTGTCCTGTCCGTACATAATAAAAAAGTAATTTTGTGGCAAAAACATGGAAATAATTTGTCATTTTATCCTATTGTTTACTATATTTATTTGCTTGGTGTCATCATGTCATTTTTTTTTTTTTTTGTAGGCTGTAAGGACTTTTAAAATAATGGAAATCATTTGGTGAAGTGATATGCATGTGATATGAAATATAAAAGACATATGATGTGGTCGAGACTTGCCTGTAACTATTTTAGCCGTACATTTCCCTGAAAATAATTACACACCTTAAATTCATATTCAAGCATTCAACAGCCTCGTAACATAATTTTGAATAAATTTATACATGTGTTTTATAATTTTGATTAAAACAGTTGTACACAGGAAATTATTTAATATCACATGAACCCAGCCAGCATTTCAGTAGAATTGGGCATGTGTTATCTGAGTCCATTTTACCACAATGACAGCAAATCAAATTAATACATGCCTTTCAGTTGTATTAATTTGCTCTTGCAATTATAATTTCTAAAATTACTTTCAGGCTTAGTAAATTATTTTTCAGAGAGCACTGACACCGCATTTCATTTTGTGCATGAAAGGAAAACTGCAAATTATGAATTGTTCAAGGGAAAACCACAGGAAAACATTGAATGTATTACCTTTTTTTCAGGTAGTATAAAGTTGCAAGTTTTTATAATTGCAAACCTTTAGTTAATCAAGGAAGTATATGTTTAAAAAGTGTACTTATGGAAATAATATACTTAAAGTTTTCAGAGGTTTTCAAATACTTATTAATTGCAATTAAATGAAAATGTATTAGAGAGCCATGTTATATTAAAAGCAATTAGCTGATTCAGTGCTTTTAAGCCCATTTGAGCTGGACTTAAGTACATATTTGTATGTAATGTCATAATTACTTATATTGTCTTTGAAATATGGTTAAAGTACTGCTGTGCTGAATGCACTGATAAGCATTTATAAACTAAAATATACTTTAATGTAATTTCTGTTGAAAGTCATGTAAATGATTATAAATAGGCTAGTATAAAAATACTAAAATACACTGTAGTTTAAATAAAAAATGACATATGATTATTAAAACAATGATTTAAAACATTTTAAAATTAATCTTTTAATTTGACATTATTAAATACACTACTGCTTGAATAGCACTTGTGTTTGTCTGTCACAAATACACTGTTACTTTAATTGAACACAGGTCTGTGAAAGTGCCCAAAGTAGAATGATAGCAGCCATAAGCGACCATGGGTTAAATGCTCAAGTGCATAATGTTCATATGTCTCGGGGTCAAACTCTTTTTTGAGATCAAACCATTATCATTACCAACAAGTCTGGGAGGGAAGAAAAATAATATAAAATACTTGATCAGTGATTAAAGGCTTTTCATGAATTAAAGAGGTCTGTCTAATTAAATAGCCACTTGCAATCTTTTGCAATATTGTTCCAAGAACTTCATGAAATTCTGTAACACTCCTCTCTTCTTCTTGAAAATGTGAGAACTCCAGACAAATGAATCAATATAAGGTTCCTGTAAAATTTGCCTAAAACGCATAAAAAACGGCATACCCAAAGTAAATTGCATGCTGTTCTTGAACCATTTGGATTATATGCATGGTTTTGGTATCTTTTGAAAGGGGACACTCTGAGGTTTGTCTCTCAACAGTCAGAATCACTGTAAGTCTTACTGATATTGAGTAATAGAACTTTGAACACACTGAAAAAGTAAAAAAAAAAATCTGTCTACATTTTTTTTGTAAACAAAAGCCTGCAGATGACTATAGCTGGGAGCTATGAGCTGGAAAATACAATGGGATCACAGAATGAAGCCTTACCAAGCTACATGTCAAATTTGATAACAATACCTTAGAGAATGAGTTTTTTACACATGTTTATCTAAGTTTATGTCTAGGCGCTTCCCAAAAAAGGACACTCAGAGACTCCAAATGACCCTTTGTAACCAACGACACATAAAAAGCTGTAATACTTGAATGCTTTAATGTACAGTCATAATTTTGGGCTCTAATGAAAGGTATACTTAGATCTATTCAATTTCACATCCAGATTCACTGTCAATAATTGCTGACACATAGTAACTGAAGCATAAACACATTATAGTGACATTTATACACAGAATCCAAAATTTGTACACTTGTAAATAACATCTATTTCTAAATTCTAATCTAATTACCATTTTTTTCCCTATACTTCTATTTTTGTACATAGTACATTATTTAATTTATGTTTTTTTCTTATATTGGTGTTATATTCCATCCCTACTGTGTTATTCCTATGTATGTCTGCACTATGTCTGTACTTTCTTCTGCACTGGAAGCTCCTGTCATCAGGACAAATTCCTTCTTGTGTGTGTAAACATACTTGTAATAAAGCTCTTCTGATTCTGATTATAGTGTTTTTTAAATGTTGTCATCATGTCCCTCAGTATATGGCTTTTCGCTGACTGGCTCCCAGACTTCATTCGATTCAATGTCAGATGATTGTCTGTGATTATAAAAAAACAACACACAAAACAGAAGTTAGCAGGAACACCTCGAAACACACACACACACACACACACACACACATATACATATACATATACACACATACACATACACACATACATATACACACATACACACATACATATACATATACACACATACACATACACATACACATACACACACACACACACACACACACATACATACACATACACATACACATACACATACAAAAACAGGACATAAGTGACCAGGGACGCATCAAAACACATACCTCAATATATACTGTAAAATATGTATAAGATACATAAATATGTATAATATATATAAATATAATTATATTATATAATAAAACACTTACTTGTTGACAGTGTTGCATGGAGTTGTTTTCGCTCCATGCAAAACAACTCCTCCGCTTCAATGGCTGAAACATCGCTCTCTTCGTCAAAAATGTCCTCAAACATCGCTCTCTTCGTCAAAAATGTCATCTCTGTCACGCCGAGCACATTATTCAACAACTTATTAGTGTAAAAAGTGTGTTTTTGTCATTCTCTTAGCTATTTTTCGCCTCTCGCCATTATTCAGCCGTGAGCTCTTCATGTACGCGTTTCCGTGCGCAAGCGCGCAGGTCAATCTAACCTTCTGCGCAGCAAGATTTGGGCATGATAGCCTGGACCGACCCCCTAAAGCGTCATATCAGTCTGTTTAGAAGCTCATTGGCTATCAGAAACGACAATCATTTGCAGACTATAATGCAATTGGATCGATCTACAGTCCATCAAAAGAAGGCAGCGTCATTTCCAATGCTGGACGCTCATTAGCTTTCGCGGTATGCTGACCCCTCTAATGCTGCGTTCAAGTCCTCCTCGGACGTTCGTACTTACGAGTAGACAAGTCGTTATTACGACATCGGGTGCGTTCAAGTCACTTTGGTCGGAACAAGATGGCGATTTAACTTTTCTACATAAAATTCAATGATTTTTTTAACTCTACATCTATAAAACGATGAATGAAGAATGTGCATCATTGTGTGTTTTCTTTTTTCTGTTTTTATTTAATTTATGAAGGTGATGTAAACTGAATAATTATATATTCTATTATAATTATACAATAATATAATATTTTGTATGTGTAACTTATATAGTTTTATTGTACATTACAAAAAATAATCATTTTATTAATTTCAACAACTTTACCGACGCTGCATAACTTTAGTCTTTGGCTGTGTCCATTGCATCCGACGCGTTTTTTCACTGACACGCCCACAACTCGGAAACTCGGGGCTTAAAGAAAATTTCGAGTTTCCCACTCGTTAGAACGACTTTGTGGTGGCGTTCATGTGCGTTCAACTCGTAAATACGATGTATCCGACATGACTTGAACGCACCATAAGATGCAGTTATTGGTTCAAATGAGGTGTCAGTCAAAAGGTCAGATCTCAGCGGCCATTTTGACATCAAATAATTCGCTTTGTTTGTATGAGAATAGACGGAAAACACAGAAGAGTGGATAGCTCCGTCGGCCAATGTGAAATGATACTACTACATTCCGTGGATGTTTATCAACATATACATGTGTTATGGACTAAATATTGTACTGAATTGGAGATTCTGGACCCTTTTTTTGTTGTTTTTGTATCTGACGAACTTTACCCCCTGCGGTCGCAGTGTACCGCCGGTGGTACACTGGAACTGCAACAGGTTTAAGGCCCAAACTCAAGAAATCCTTAATTAAGAAGTTGTGGCCGGACGGAGCTCCTGAAATCCACAAAAAAAAAAAAAAACTTTCAGACCAAAAGATCAGCATAAAGTCCCAGTTCGCATTGCAGCATATCCTGCTAAAACACTTTGACAGGAAGAGGGTGAAATCTGAAATTGATGATACCTTTTAATGATACAATTGTGCTGAAAACAACATATACTGAATACATATATGCAGTACATACATACATTTATGAATGAATATGCGTAGATCCATGTCTCTGTCCTTCTCATAAAACAGAGCAGAATATTCAGTCGTGCTTGTCTATATCTCAATCACTAAGTGCCTCAAAGAAAACCTGACAGACTTTGTTAAATTCTGCTGGCAACTAGTTCTTGCTCAGAAGTGTTCATTGTCACTTAGTAGCTTGTAAACATGTTTCCTGTCAGACTGGTAGAAATCAGATTAGCGCGTGCCAGTTTGAGAAAGAAATTTGCACAAAGAACATCAGTCAGTGAACGGCTGTGGGTGGTATGTAGTGTTGTTTTTGGCAGCCTGTTTTAATTTTAGTTTTAGTCTTGTCTTTGTGTGAAGCTGTCATTTTAGTTTTTATTAGTTTTAGTCACGTTCATACTCTTTTTAGTCTAGTCGAGTTTCAGTCAACTAAAAGTCTGAGCATTTTAGTCTCATTTTAGTCAGAATTATCCATGACTATTTTCGTCTAGTTTTAGTTGACGAAAACTGATGACATTTAGTCTAGTTTTAGTCAATGAAAATTGTATTTTATTATCTTTTTAATAATGCAATTCTATTTAACCCAGTCAATATAGTATAAGTACCTAGTAGTATAGACAAAACCAAAATTTTATTTTAGCCAAACCTATTTCAAACAAGGTTATCTTATTATATTATTGTTACCTTATAGACTCAAGAATACATCCATTCCAGACACGGAAGATGCTCTGATTTGAATTTACAACATTTATTTTACCAACCAAACATGTTAGAAGTACACACACATAAATTTAAATAAATAAAAACAATAAATAAAATAGTATCACATGACAATGCCAGAAAAAAAATAATACATTCAAGTTTAACAAAGAAAAACAAGGTGCTTGAATGCTCGAGCTACACTAACATACTAAAAAGTGCAAATACAATGTGTGTGCCTGTTACTTGTATTGCTTGTAAACTGAAGTCAGATGAAGCCGGCCATTGGTCCCTTTCTCTGTGTCATACTTAACTTTGTTTGTTGTCGTCTTCTAAATAATGCCGCGAGTGGGGCTTGGGGAAGTGACGTCGCCTGTGTCTGCGCAGAGTGTTGCCATGTCCTTGGTTTTCCCGCGGAATTGGGCTACTTTAACACTGTTGCCGCGGGTTGTTTTTCATGTCCGCGGGTTGAAGCGACCCCAATAACGTGATATTTAGCCCCTGGAATGCAAACTTTACTGGGGAACCCCCCTCGAAATGCGATTGGGCTAGTTTTGGGCTAGTTTTGAGTAGCAATTGGGCGGGTTTTGTTGCGAAAACCTGGCAACCCTGACAGCCCCTGAAGCCTGAGACACAGGCAACAGAAATACTGCAAAATAATAATAATAACGCGACAAAACGAGACAAAATAACGTTATAACATTTTGTTTTGTCTCGTTTTGGTCAACGGAAATGAAGAGACATTTTAGCATAATTTTTATTTTGTAAACCACATTTAGTCTTGTTTTTATTCATCAATGATATTGCATTATACATTTAATTACAGTCATCGTCACATGACCAGCATTTACGTTGCGTCTCGTCTCGTTTCCGTCACATGATAAAAGTTTGTTGACGACGATATTTAGTCATCATTTTTTTTGACGAAAGCAACACTAGTGGTATGGACTGACTGACAGACTGACTGTTTTATATAGCATTTTCGTTGACGAGTAAAATGAAGCAATGCCTTCACAGATTAAATTGATGATGATAATAATAATAAAATAGAGGGAAAAAATATATGCAGCCAGCCTACTGGTTAATGGTAACAACAACATGGCTAACTTTGTAGGTCACATGAAAAGACAACAACATGTCAGAAATTGTCTGAATTGTATTCATACTACATACATGCATACTGTGCTTGTAGAATGACAATAGTAGTACAAAATTAGTTTTAAGGTCAAATTCCCACTATAAACTAACTTTTAACTATGACTTTCCCCTCAATAAACTCCTAATTTCCTGATTATTACAACCCAGGCTCACTGGAAATACGTGTCTCTCTCTACATACATTTCTGCAACACCGTAATTACGTACCTTGCAGCACGTTTCGCGGCAGTTTCAAAGTGAAATGTCCAGAGAGTGGTGCTAAAACACACGTTTAATACGTGACCGTGACACGTTTTTATTACGTTGGTACAGGCACGTATTGCAGTGTTTTCATTATGCTGCTTGAGGTACGTTTTGCGGCCATTCATAATTCAAATATCCGGTGAGTGTCACTAAAGATTAAGCTCTATGAAGTTGGAAGTATCCCCTACACCAAACCCAAACCTAAACCTACCCGAAAGTGTTAACAAATGCAAAAGTAATATAAAAACATATTCGCTGATGCAGCCATGCTATTTTAACTTCCATATGCAGATTTGAGCTGTTTTGTTGAACTGTAGTTTCACAGGATTCGTACCGGAGCTTTTCTTCACCTAAGTGCAACACTGTATCGCGTGAGCTACCGAGTAAACTGAGTTAGTAAACTCATACATATAAAGCTGTATATGTGACAACAACGTTCAAAAGTATCAGTTTTCAAATCGTGCAGGATGTTAAAATTGTTTTGAAGCCATAACATACCATTCTGCAAGTAACTGTGAGAAAATAATCAAAACTGTTCCTGTAATTCACACTTCATGTGAAAAGGAATAAAAGTTGTCAGAGTTTTACTGCCTCTAGTGTTCATTTCAACTGGAAACTGCAGTGAATCGTACATATAGGTACGTTTTTTTCAGTTTTGCAGAAATGTATGTATAGGCATGTATTTCCAATGAGCCTAGGTTGGATTATTAATAGGTAGTAAGGTAGTTGTTAAGTTTAGGTATGGGGTAGGGTTAAGTGGTCTAAAATATGCAGAATAAGGCATTAATATGTGCTTTATAAGTATATTAAGATACATCCAATTTGCTAGTAATATGCATGCTAGCTAAGAGTGAGAATTGGTCCTTAAAATGAAGTGTTACTGAATTTTTATTCTGACAGTTAAATTTGTAGTGTATTTCAAATCAAAATTATTGAATAAAAACAGTGCACTTCAAGAGAGTCCATGTGATAATATAATAGTAAACAATTGAAAGGCCACTTAATTGCACTTTTCCTTCTAAAAAGTGCAATTTTTTCACGCTTTAAAGAGGTACACTTATTTTTATCTGTTGATTAACATACTAAAGCACATTTAAATTATTTGATTATAATTTGAACTGTACTGTGATTTAATATTAGATCCAAATAGCAATCATTACAAATGTGTGAATGCAAATACCTGAAATACATGTTTCAACAGAGATTACAAAGCAGTACACACATTGGGCCTCATTCATGGAACACGAGTTCGTAAATCGTTCGTAAAGCCATTCTGACGTAAACTTTCGAATTCATGAAAATTTCATGAATGTATTTTCAAAACATTAGTTGGTACGAAAGAAATTTACACCTGCTCTCTACCACGTGTAAATGGTGCATTAAATATTCTGTGTTCTTTTTGGCAAACTGATGACACTGAATTTTGATGCACTGCCACCATAATATTTTACAAGTTTGTTTTCTCTGTTTTATTTATTTATTTATTTTTGTAGCTGAGAGTTAATAAACTGTTTAGCTCCGGGTTAGCACTGTCACTTTTTACCCAGCCGTCCAATCAATGGAGGAGGGGCAGGACAAATACCACACCGACCAATCATCCTACTTGTGCAACAACTGAACAAAAATAGAGAAGTTAAAGGTGCAATAGGAGATCTCGGAAAATGCTAACTTTAGCCTGATAGCACTGAAAGCGAACGTCCCACCCTCCCTGCAATCACCGTCCAAAGCCACACCCCCTGACCGCACATACACTCAAAGAGCAGAATACCAGAGACAACATTACATTACTACAATACATCAACGGTTTCCAATTACAGTCCATGCACATAGCTCTCTTCTAACGAGCTGGTTATCTGAATCAGGTCTGTTAACTAAGCGAGACATGCAAAATATGCAGAGCGGGGGGGCGCGAGGACTGGAATTGGGAACCGCTGGGCTACATCATGTGTCATTCACCGGTGAGAAAACTTTATAGCACTGTTAGTAAAAGTACAACAATACCAGGAAGGAAGATTTGGTTGTTGATGTTTGCCTGCCATTCTTGCTCTGTCTGCACAGCGTGCGTGAAAGCGCTGATGACGTATCGTGTATGCGCGAACAGGGTGCGCAGAGGTATGCAAATACATACGTTGACAGGCAGGTAGGAAAGCCAATTGAAACGCTCGGACCGAGCGTATTGATTGGACGAACATTTATTGGTCCTACACCTTCCACAGAATATATAAATACAAATAAATACATTTAGACCACTTAATTTAATGATTGCTATCAGGATGTGAAGAGATTTTCAACCAGCATAACAAAAAAATGGTTCTGAAGACAATCACCTATTGCACCTTTAATATTGCTGGTTTCTGCATTTTTATATTCAGTAATATTCTTCAAAATGAGATACTAGTAATACGTTACTGCCGTGGATATTCCTTATCATAGCAACTAAAGCGTCTCAGCTAAAATGCTGTGCCACCAAAGCATTCTAAATCGCCACCAGCTGGCCATTTTCAGAAGAGCACCTGCCATTTTCCAGGTGGCTAAACACGCTTTAGTGGAAACACGTTATTGAATATTTATTGTTTGCTATATGGCCTATTAGTCTTTTTTTGCATTGATGCAATATACTGGAGCCAAACCTGAGAAAGTAGACCAGAATATTCCACTGCGTTCCTGGGGTCTCATTTATAAAACTCTCCGTAGATTTCATCCTAAAAGTGTATGTATGCACAAAAGCTCGATTTTGCATACGCGTGATTTTTTTTCAGATTTATAAAACCATGCGTACGCCAGAACCTGCGCAAAAATCCCTTTATAAATCCCAGTCAGGGGAAGATTGTGCATACGTGCATCCTGACTCCTCCCAGAAAACACCATATATGGAGCTTACAACGCCTAGTTTTACTATGCATAACCTCATCTGCATATCATTTCCATGCATATTCCCATCCATGTGACACCATGTTTAACACCATCAATGGTACAAGACATTAAGGAAATATGAGATCCTGACTGCAATTCCATTTGGGCCATAGCCTACACATTACTTTTTATTGCTAAAAATTATCCAGTATCCTTGTTATGTTTTATAATAAATATATGAAAATATCCATAAAAACAAAACGGTTTAAAATAGTTGATCTCATTATTTTACACTGGTCATATAGCATTTCAATTGTTTTAAACAATTCAAATTGAGTTTATGCAGTTTAGCTGATAAGGTGACCATACGCTGAACATCTATTTTTAGTGGAAACGGCTGATATAATAGGCCTATATTTTTTGCAGTGTAAAAAACAATTGTCTGACTCTGCGAATTACTGAAAGTATTTTAAAAAGGAAATGTGCAAATCTTACCGTTTTCCTTTAATGGTATCCTTCAAATACAATGGTCGTTGTTTTATAATGTTTTGGAGATGCCTTTACACGACATCAACACGTCCGTGCAGCTGTGGTTGTACAGTAAGATAATATCATTGGTCCTATTCAAACCGGACAATGGACTGACCGTTCGACCACCGTATCCAGCTGTGTACGCCATAATATCAAAGTAAGTGCACATCGTGATCACTGTTCTCGCAAAAAAAAAAAAAAATCCTCATAACATGAGATCTGCAGTTTAGTTTGAGTTATTGTGCACCTATAGCACTCCTCGCTGTCATTAAAACATAGGATGCCACATGAAAAGTGATCAAATGCATCCACTATATGTCTAAATTTAATTTTGTTTAACTTCTGCGTAATGACTTTTTGTAATTTCAATGCTTAATGAGAGTGGAATATTTATTGTAAATGCATATCGAAATGAAAACACAGTTTAAAATCGTTTACTTCATTACTTCTCACTAGTGTTGCTTTCGTCAACGAAAATTATGACGAAATATCGTCGTCAACGAACCTTTATCACGTGACGAAAACGAGACGAGACGCAACGTAAATGCTGGTCATGTGACGATGACGATAATTAAATGTATAATGCAATATCGTTGACGAATAAAAACGAGACTAAATGTGGTTTACAAAATAAAAACTATGCTAAAATGTCTCTTCATTTTCGTTGACCAAAACAAGACGAAACGAAATGTTATAACGTTATTTCGTCTCGTTTAGTCGCGTTATTATTTTGCAGTATTTCTGTTTCATGTGACTTAACCTTACTTCAGGGGCTGTCAGGGTTGCCAGGTTTTCGCAACAAAACCCGCCCAATTGCTACTCAAAACTAGCCATATCGCATTTCAAGGGGTGTTCCCCGGTAAAGTTCCAGGGTCTAAATATTTGGGGACATGGCAACACTCTGCGAAGACGCAGGCGACGTCACTTCCTCAAGCTCCACTCGTGGCATTATTTAGAAGGGACAACAAACAAAGTTAAGTATGACAGAGAAAGGGAGCGATGGCCGGCTTCATCTGACTTCAGTTTACAATCAATACAAGTAACAGACACAAACATTTTATTTGCACTTTTTATTATGTTATTGTAGCTCGAGCATTCAAGCACCTTGTTTCTCTTTGTTAAACTTGAATGTAACGTTATATATTTTTTCCTGGCATTGTCATGTGATGCTATTTTATTTTATTTATTGTTTTTATTTATTTAAATTTATGTGTGTGTACTTCTAATATGTTTGGTTGGTAAAATAAATGTTGTAAATTCAAATCAGAGTGTCTTTGGATGTATTCTTAAGTCTATAAGGTAACAATAATATAATAAGATAACATTGTTTCAAATGGGTTTGGCTAAAATACAATTTTGGTTTCGTCTATACTGCTAGGTACTTATACTATATTGACTGGGTTAAATAGAATTGCATTACTAAAAAGAGACTAAAATACAATTTTCATTGACTAAAACTAGACTAAATGTCATCCGTTTTCGTCGACTAAAACTAGACAAATAGTCATGGATAATTCTGACTAAAATAAGACTAAAATGCTCAGACTTTTAGTTGACTAAAACTTGACTAGACTAAAAAGAGTATGAACGTGACTAAAACTAATAAAAACTAAAATGACAGCTTCACATAAAGACTAGACTAAAACTAAAATTAAAACAGGCCGCCAAAAACAACACTACTTCTCACTCCAAAAGAGTCCGTACGCATGGTCTAGAATGTCCGTACGTTGCGTACATATTTACGGCAAGTTTATTTTTTATAAATCCGGATGTGCGCGTAGATAATTGCTTATATGTCACAGATCAGCCAGGCTCCACCACCAATCCTCCACAACGATCACAATCACCTGAATTCTAATTCAAGCCACCTGTACCCAATCTTCACTCAATCACTCCAGCACTACTTAAGCACACACCTCATTCCAGTCAGTTGTCCAATCTCGACTATACGAAGTGGACTCACATCAGCCATACGCTCTAACCTACCTGTTACTTACCTCTAGCTACTTACCTCCTGTTCCTCTCCTTCATCGATCCTCTGTGTCTCCAACGTCTGCCTGCCTCTGGTCCTCGTCTACTCTCTGCTCCGGCATCATCTCGAGGTGTGTGCTTCACCACGTCATCCACGAGTTCCTGGCAAGAGACTTCAGTCAAGCATATCCTTTACCACTCAAGAACCACAATAGTTGATACTCACCATTCTGCCCTGCTTACCCGACTGCTGAATCCAATAAACTGTTATATTGTTTCATATCCTCTGTGTCTGGTCTGCTTCTCATAACAACGTATATTATATGCCCATTTTGTGCGTACGCAGCATTTATAAATGAGACCTCTGGACACGCAATTTGCGTAGCTGTAATCATAGGTGGGGATTATGCTAATTGTGAATGAGAGTGCAGGAAAGCTCTATTTACAAATGATTGTAATTAATTAACATACGCATGTTTAACTATCAAATTGAACGTTTACGAAGTAACGCCCCTGAACTTGGGAGGACGCCGGGCAAACTGAATCGCGTAGCCAAGTCTGATGGTTCTCATGAGCCAGCGAGACGGCCTGGGGAGCGTTAGCCAGGACCCCAGAGACCGTACAAGCGGGACCAGGGAAGCCACAGACGTACCCGCGGTGGGGCAGCGAAGTGGAGCACAGGGGCCCGACTCGGAAGGCAGTGCGTTCCGAAGTAGGGTCTGAGTGCGTGGTGACACTTACCTGGCTCCACGGATGGGCAGGGGGCACGGGAGAAGGCATCGCGTCCTCGAACCGGACCCTGCTGCCCACTGGCGAAAGGAGAGGGGGACGGGAGTATGGAGACTGTGTCCCATGCACTGCCGTCCTCGCCCCCTTGGGAACCGGAGACATAGGAAACTGCTCTGAAAGTTTGGGTACCACTGGCCGGAGAGGAATAACCCAAAAAGGGAAAAAAGGATTTTCCACCCGGCCCTCCACCGGGGGAAGGAGCGGACTCACCAACTCCTGAAGAGCAGGGCCCAGTGTCTCGGGTTCACCCGTCCCAGGAACGCCGCTTGCCCTGGCACTTCATGGGCCTGGCAGGGGCAGAGGCGGGCTGCGCCACTTTCCTGCTGCCAGCTCCACGCTGCGGCCGGAGTGAAGGCTGCTGCTGGGGCCGCGCTGGAGCAAGGTGGGGGGCAGCAGGAGGGCGCCCTCAGCGACGAGCGGGCGGAGGGGCTGCAACTGGCGGCGGGGTGATGACAGCAGCGGGCCGCCGGGGCAGAATGTGTCCGATGGCCTCCGTCCGCTTCTGAGCGATGGAGAACTGCTGGGCAAAGCTCTCCAACGCGTCGCCGGAGAGGCCTGCCTGGGAGATCGGGGAGTCCAGGAAGCGGTGCTTGTCGGTCTCACTCATATCTGCCAGGTCCAGCCATAGGTGGCGTTCCTGGACCACCAGAGTGGACATCGTCTGACCGAGGGACCGCGCTGTGACTTTTGTTGCCCAAAGGGCAAGGTCCATCGCTGTGCGCAGTTCCTGCATCAAACCTGGGTCAGAACTGCCCTCGTAGAGCTGCTTCAACGCCTTGGCCTGGTAGGTTTGCAGGAGGGCCATGGCGTGCAGGGCAGAGGCGGCCTGTCCAGCAGCTGTGTAAGCCTCGGCCATTGAAACGGACAAGAACCCACGAGCCCTGGACTCCCTTAGCCACCCCACCATCGAGGGCAGTGAGGACGGAAGAAGCACTAGCTCTGTTTCGGACAGAAAATGGTGCCCTCCAAGAGCTAGTCACTTCCTCATGCACTTCTGGGAAGAACGGAACCTGAGGTGATTGCCGATGATCGGCCTGCGCCCCCAGGAACCAGTCATCCAGCCTTGAGCATTCGGGAGAAGGAGGAGGCCTCCAGTGCAGCCCGATGCTCTCAGCGGCCCGGGAAAGTATAGCAGTCAGCCCTGGATCTGACTCGGGCAACGCCACTCTTCCTGACGGAGGCAGCGCAGCCGAATCGTCATCTCCAGAACCTAGCTCGCCCTACGATGCAGCGATCGACATCCTGTCATCCGCTGGTGCTCCGGACAAGATGCTGGGCCCCGCCCTATCCGAGGACACCGCAAGCTCGTCCAAAAACACCAGATGGTGCAACGCGCTGGAGGAGTGAGAGGCCCGCGGAGACGCACTCGACGGGGAAGCTTTCACTGTGATCCTCAAGTCACCCTGACCATGAGCTGAAGTAGCCCTCCGAGAACCGGAGGAGCTAGAACGGGGCATGGCAAGGGTTTTTTTTTTTTTTTTTGGATATTGTCGGGGAGGTATCTGGAGCGCAGCGTCGCAATGGTCATGTTTCCGCAATGAGAACATGACTCATCCACGAGCGCTGACTCAGCGTGTTGATAGCCCAAGCACGAGAGACAGCGATCGTGACCGTCAGATGAAGCCAGGAAATGACCACATCCAGAAAACATCTTTAAAAAGACGCCCGTCGCTCGTGGAGCTCTTTTAGATATTGCTCTTTTAGAAAAGGAAAAAAGTGTTGAAGCGCCCAGGGGAGGTCGCAGCGCAACCGCAGAATGAGAGCTGCAGCACGCTCAAATGAAGCAGCACTGGACAGCAACCAACGCTGACGCGCCGTCACACCAACACTCGTCAAAATGCTGTCTTGCAGACACTCTCGGAGATTCGCTGAAAAGGCTCGGCTCCGAAGCGAAAGCTGATGTGCGTTTGCAGGCGCTCTCCTTTTATACCCGCGCTGCGGGGCGGGGTGCGCGTGGTGATACACGCACGCCAACTGTCATTGGCTTGTTTTGTTAACACTCGAAGGTGATTGGGCTCTCGGGCGAGATCCCATTAGTCAGTCACACTGACGTTACGTCGAACGTGACTGACTGATAGGGAACCCCAGTTCCTCAAAGGAACGAGACGCTGCGTCCAGAGACGCTAGGGGAACGCCACCAGCATGACCGCGCTCTGAACACATGTGTAATCTGTCCAACAGATGGGCGAGACGTCACGGGCGGGTGACGTAATCTGCCAGGCAGTATAAAAGCACGTGCGGTGGAACCGGCGTCAGCTTCAGGAATGAAGCAACCGCTCGCAGGGATGCCAGAAGTGTGGCCTCACGATGCAGCGTCTCGTTCCTTCGAGGAACTGGGGTTACATACGTAACCTAAGACGTTCCTCTTCAGGAACTCGAGCTGCGTTCCACCGCACGTGCTTTTTTACTGCCTGGTCTATTACGTCACCCGCCTGTGACGTCTCGCCCATCTGTTGGACAGATTACACATGTGTTCAGAGCGTGGTCACGCTGGTGGCGTTCCCCTAGCATCTCTGGACGCAGCTCGAGTTCCTGAAGAGGAAATGTATTTCTTATGTTTAGTTAACAATCATTTATGATATACATGTTTCATATTTTAAATTATAGTGATAGTCTACTATAGCATAAGCACACCCGTTCATACTAAACATTTAATGAATATCCATTACTTTTAATTAAATAAGATATAATTCAATAGTGTTTGTTCAGTCGTCATCCTGACCACAGGCTCTAATCTTCTGCACAATGGTAACCCCACAAGCTTACACAAACCAAAAACCCTTTTACATTTCAAAATAATACAACATTAAACACTAACAGATATCACCCATATTAATATTGAGCAAAAACACATGACATAACACTTAATTTTAAAATGTTTACTCTTCTTTAACAGTCAGACGCAAAGCATGCTGGGAACTAGAAATCTGCTGTAACTCATTCTGTGAATGTGTGTATATGTGTGTACATACATTCACATTTACATGGGAACATCTTTGTGCAATATATACTCAAAGGATGAAACAATGAATATTTATTTTTGTAAATATATTTGTATGTATCAACATACAGTATAGCTATATATTGTCAATGCATATATTGCTGTATATTGAAAACAAATATAAACATTAGTTTCCAATATATCAAAATACATTATGTAATATATTGCATTATATTTTGCAGTATATTACCATACATTTTTTGTTTCGTATGGGGTTTAGGATAGATAGATAGATAGATAGATAGATAGATAGATAGATAGATAGATAGATAGATAGATAGATTTTTGTTGTTGTTGTTGTTTTTGTTTTCCCTGTGCACCACAAAAGTTAATTTTGGAAAAAAAATATTCTCATACTCACAGAAAACTATCAAAGACACATAATACACATAATGAGTCAACTTGACTTTGACATTTGTGATTTATTTTTATTATTATTTATTTCATTTTTTTTAAAAGCTTAAAAGGTTCTATTAGTTCAGTAATCAGTAAAAAGAAAGACAACATGAGAGAGAGTAAATGATTTCCTTTATGGTGAAATTTTTCTTTCAACTCTTTCAACATGCTAAAGAGGGATTAAAAATGTATATTTCCTTATGCAATTGCTCTGTAAAAGTTTGGGGTCTATCTGACCCCAAGGGACTAAAACGTAACCCTACTTGAGGGATGCTCTAGGGTTTTAAACAATTATTTGTTTTCCCTCTACACTTCTTTATATAGTCTATTATTAAATATTCTGTTTTTCTTATATTAGAGTTTATCAAGATTTCATCGGTGTTATTCCTATGTATGTATGTCTGTACTATCATGTATGTTTGCACTATGTCTGTACTTTCTTCTGCACTGGAAGCTTCTGACGCCAAGTCAAATTCATTGTGTGAGTAAACATACAATACTTGATAATAAAGCTCTTTCTGTCTTCTGAATAAATATTCAGCAGCACACCTGGTTTCAACATTGCTAATACTCAGAAATGTTTATTGAGCAGCAATTATCAGCATATTAGAATGATTTCTGAAGGATCATATGAAACTGAAGACTGGAGTAATGATGCTGAAAATTCAGCTTTGATCACACAAATAAATTACGTTCACATAGAAAAAAGTTATATTAAATCGTAATAATACTTCACCGTTGTTACTATATTGTGCAGCTTCAGTGAGAAAATGAGACTTCTTTCAAAAACATTAAGAAAATCTTAATTATTCCAAACTTTTGACTGGTCATGTACATTAAAAGTGGCTCACTTAAACACACTATTAAGTTGTATTGCATCTGTTGCTGGAGCTGCTCCGTCAGCGTGTCGGTGTACTGTATGTGTGTGTGCATGTGTGAGACCCCCCGTCATCCCCGAGCATCTCATCAAGACGGCGGCTCTGCTGACGCTGCACTGGAGGCCAACAGATGGGCAGCGTTCAGCAGACATCACGACGGCACAGGAGGACGCCTCAAATAGCACAATCGCCTGATGAGAGCATTTGAATCACCTCCATGCTTAAGTACAACTTTGGCATTTATTCTATAACTAATTCTAGAATGATCTGATCTATGCAGGATTCTTTGATAAAGAGAACGTTCAAAAGGACTGCATTTATTTGAAACTGAGATTATCTGTAACATTATAATTCTGTAACATTATAAAGTGTCAGTTTTGATCAATTTAATGTATACATGCTGAATTTACATTTACATTTAGTCATTTGGCAGACGCTTTTATCCAAAGCGACTTACAATTGGGGAATACATAAAGCGATTCATCTTGAAGAGGCAATCAGACAGAGGAAGTGCTCGTAACACCAAGTCTCAGTCATTGTTCAAATAAGTACAAGCTAGCAAAGGAAGGAGAGAAAGATAAAGGGAAAGTTTTTTTTTTTTTTGAATAAAAGTATTATTTATTTTTAAAAGTAATTATTTGTATTAATTTATCTATTTATTTTTAATATTACTTACCACAAAGTTTGACACTGTGGGGTATTACAGGTTCCACAAAATTATGAAAAAACACAACATTATTTTTAACAATGATAATAATCAGAAATATTTATTGAGCAGCAGATCAGCTTATTATAATGATTTGTAATAATATTTCACAATATGATGGATTTTACAATATTTTTGATCAAATTAATGCAGCCTTGGTGATTATTAGTTGTTTGTCCTGAAGAACAAAGAAAATAAAAAAAAATCACATTTCCAGAAGACCTCAAACTGTGCTCATATTTGTCAAGATAAAATAAGCACTATCTGAAGAGTTGCTATCCATATGTAATGTCTGTTTTGGGTTCTGTGTCTTGTTCTTGTTTTCATGTCTTTTATTTTGAAGTTTAGTTACGGTTCCTGTTTGTGTCATGCTTCCCTTTCCCTCTTGTCTCCTTGCTATTGGTTCCTCTGTTCAATGTGTCATGTTCTGATTGGTTGTCCTTAGTCACTTGTCTTGTTTCCCATTGGTTTGTTCATGTCATGTGACCCTATAAGTAGCCATGTTGTTGCCTTTGTTCCTTGTCATGTATTAATGTTGTAACCTGCTGTCGGTGTGTCTAGTCTGTTTCATGCCAAGTCAAGTCTGTTCTAGTGAAGTCTGTCCATGTCTAGTCTGGTCAAGTCTTCGTTTGGATTTTGGATTTCACGTCTGTCAATAAACTGCACTTGGGTTCATCACTACGCTTGCTTTCAGTGGACTCTCTTTACACCATATTATAGCTCTACATTCTTCTTTATTATTATTACTTATCTTTGTGCATTTTCGTAAAAATATATGAGAAGGACACTTCAGTTATTATAACTGAGAACTCTATTACCTTGTGAGCTATGAAAAATACATTTCTGAATAATAAAAACTGGCCCTGGGCATGAACGTGATAAACGGTCTTTACAGAAATTGTTGGTACATGAAAATATTTTGCTTACCTGATTTAACAGACTTTTTTATGTTCCCTATTGTCTCTTTTCATTTGCAGCATATCCCACTTAAACAAAGAACATTTGAAATCTCTTATTTAGGTAATCGATACAGCATTAGTCATAGAAATATCACTATGAAGATAACAACAAACCCTTTGAAAAGACATAACAGAATTAGTTTTTTTTTATCCCCCAAAAAATGAAATTCAATTTTCAGTAGTCATAAATGAGGACTGTACTGTTCCTGCGAAACCAGGATACCCTTTCCACGCTGGATCTGAATCTGTCTGATTAAGATTCAAATGTGCGGTTGACGCCAGTTGGGCCTTCAGGAGATTTAATTAAGATTATGAGGCCAACTGGGAGGTTATAAAGAACAAACAAACTCCATATCAGACTCATCTTCCTTTATCCCACCAAAATAATAGTATTATTGACGATCTCTGGATGCAAAGAGAAAATGTCACAAAGCAAAAGAAACATAGCCACACCAAAAGATACTGAATACCTGAAGTGATTTAAAGGGATAGCTCACTTTGAAATTCAAATTTGGTATTGTTATGAACCCAGTATGGGACATATTGGGTGGTTGCTTGTTTTTTCTTTGTTTGTTTTGCAGGATGGAATTAGGGTGAGTGACGTCATTATGGCTGAGGACTTACACCTGTGTTGGAGCTGATGCCGGCAGATTTAAGCAGTTCCCTTCAGTTGTGATGGGGCTCGTCTTCCTTCCTTGTGCTGTTTTTGTCCCGTTTTCCTAATTTAATCTTACTTTAATAAATGTAATTCCTTTAGTTTACCATGTTCCAACGTGTTGTTTCCTTCTTTGTCGCGGCTTGCGAGCCGGCCGTGACAGTATCTAACAGCTTACGTCAACGCTTGACAGAGGGCGTGTCTGAAGCGTGGTGCTGACGCGCCGTCATAGTTACAACAACCAATCACATACTTCTCTGGTGTTGCATGAACAGGATTGGGTATTTGCATGAGGCGATCTGATTGGCTGATGCTTCCGTTGGCGCTTGAAAAGTTGCATCAGCACCACGCTTCAGACACGCCCTCCGTCAAGCGTTGACGCCGACGCCCCGTGTGAATGCAGCGTAAGCCAGAGCGCGCGCACACACGTCACACACCGGATGTGTGTGCGCGCACTCAGATCACTTGGACATGGTTGTGTACAAGAGGTAAAAAAAACTATATAAATACTGTTCGTTTTCTCACACAAACCGCTCGTTTCATGTCTTAGGCCATCAATGTGTAGTTACGATGGGGAATTGTTTAATTTGGATTTATCTGTGCATGTTCTTTTTCCCTCTTATAGAGACAGTGACCTATACCTGCCATTATATGACTGACAGACTAGAACGGTTTGACCTAAAAACATCAAAATTGGATCTACTGAAGAAAAAAAGACACCTACATCTTGGATGCCCTTGGGGTAAGCTGATAGATACCAAATTTTAATTTCAAAGTGAACTATCCCTTTAAGATTGAGTCACAGTTTGCTGTTCTAGATGTTATAAAATCAGTTTTTTTTTATCTAAATGAAAAACTCTTATTTTGATTTGAAGCTACAGAGGAAAAACACACGGCCTTCAACCCTCCTGGGAATTACCTATTTACCAGTTTGGAAATCGTAATTAAAATTTGGTGTGTAATTGATGCTTAATTTGTGTTTTTTTTATCATTTTCATGAAGGTTATAGTCATTGCCTGTAGCATCTTAAATCCAAAAGTGTGGTATTTTCTGCCAAGCTTTATTACTCTGGAATAACCTTCTTGATAATGTTCGGGGCTCAGACACACTCTCCGTGTTTAAATGTAGATTAAAGACACATCTCTTTAGCCAAGAATTCACATAATGCATGTCATAACCTTGCACTCCAGTTATATCTGATTTAATGCACATGAATATCTTTGCTTGAAAAGCAGCTATGCTAGGGGATCACGTGACCCTTCAACGGCGATGCAGACTTAGTCTTTCGCTTTGCTCACTTTGCCACATATTTTATGATCCTGTCAGTAAAACTTAAACCACTCTGCATTGGACCCATCATGAGTGCTAAGGCAGACAAAGGGGATAGGAAAAGAGAGATTGAGCAATCGCCAATGAAGAAAAAATTCAGAGATTCAGCTATCTCCAGAGAAGACCTCGACGATGCTATTGCTAACCGCATTGAACTAAAACATTTAAAGAGCAGCAAAGCACATTGAATTCGGTTGTGAATTTGGCAGTAAGAGATGCGATGGACTCGGTGCTGACGTGCGGTGATATATATGATAACCAGGGCCTCTGTTCATTTCAGACATTAAGAACCAAATTGTGTCTACCATCTTCCGCATATTTTGTCTTTCTTCAATTACGTTCTGCTCTCAAAGCGTATGGCGTTCCTTGGTCTTCTTCCATTTCCTCTCATCCTATGCGGGACTGGATTGCACCATCTGCTGGTCGGCCATCTGTTTCCTTAATATATAATAAAATTATTGATTGTATTACAAAACCTCTTTCTATTAAAACTATTTGGAATAGGGAATTATCTGACCTTAATTTATCTGTCGACTGGGAGAGAGTGTGGTCTAATCTCAGCTTAACATCTAAATATCTGGCTCATCGTCTTATTCACTTCAAAGTTATTCATAGAGCATACATAACTCCTTACAAAAGATTTAAAATGAAACTACAGTCAAATTTGAACTGCCATATATGTAACACTACATCATCAGGCACTTTTCTGCATATGTTTTGGGAATGTCCTGTCGTCATCAGTCTATGGACACATGTAAACCTGGTTTTGTCATCATTACTGTGAATTGATTGGTCTGTTAACCTAAGTTTGTGTCTTCTTAATGATGATTCTGGTCTCTGTATTAGTTTGATGCAAAAGAGAATGTTGTTTGCTGGTTTTACAGCTGTGAAGAAGTCAATAATCCAGAACTGGTTTACAACTCACATGTGTAGAAAAACATATTGGATCCATAGCCTCCTGCAAATAGTGTCATGTGAATGTACAACGGCGCGAGTCGGTGGGGCCAGGCCTTCGACCATTGATGCTTGGCAATGTTTTTTGTTTAATATATGTGATTGTATAAAGGAGTGACTTTTGTGTTCTTGTTGTCCTTCCCTCTCCCCCTCCCTTTTGGTTGGACCTTGAGATGTTGAGTATGTGTATGTGTCTGTTGTTTTGTTTTGTTATATTTTGGATACTATGTTGTGTTAGGTTTTAAAAAAAAAAAAAATTGTTGATAACAAAAAAAAAAAAAAGAAAAGCAGCTATGCTAATTACTCTCTATTTGCACGTCTGATTCTACCTCAGGATTGGATCCAGCATCTTACAAAGATCCCAGATGCCAAACACCTGAGAAGGGATGACACCAACCCCTGCAAGGACTTCAGATGACACAAAATTGTACTTATATTGTAATCATTATGATCACAACAAGTATTCAGTTCTTTAACATGTCCAGGATCTGTGCCGACACTGCTTGCTGTCTAAAAACTTGGTTTTTTTTTCCGGGACCCAATTTTATTTGCGTTTTTTGGAAAAAAAGGGGAGATAAAGGGGAAAAATCGGTTTTTTTCCCTTTTTTTTCAAAAAAAAATTTTTTTTTTTTGGATGACCCCCAAAAATAATAGCCTTTTTAAAGTTTTGTGGGAAACCTTTTTGGGCCCTTTTGAAAGGAGTTTTTAAAATGGGGGGAGGAAAAAAACGAGTTTTTTTTTTCCCGGGAACCCCCTTTTGGTTTTTAAATTGTAAAATTTAAATAAATTATTTAAGTTTCCCAATTTTTTGAAAAAAAGTTTTTTGCTTTTTTCCCTTAAAAAGAGGGAAAACGGGAACGCCCTTCCGTTTTTTTTTTTAACAAATTTGGGAGGGTTCCCAAAAATAAAAGCTCTTTTAAATTTTACCATTTGAGGGAAAAGGGAAAAAAAAATTTTTTGATGGAAAAAAAAGGGGGGGAAATAAGGTTTGGTTTTTTCCCCGTTTTTTGGGGTTAAAAAAAATTTTTTAAAAAAAGACAATTTAAAAATTAAAATTTATATAGGGGTTTTAAATTCTGGGAAATTTTTTATTTAAAAAAATTTGGAAAAAATTTCGTGTATAAAAAAAAAATTTTAAAAGAAACTTTTTAAAAAAATAAAACTTTGGATTTTTAAAAATTTTTAAAATTTTATGTTTCAAGGTTCCCCAAATTTTTTTTCAATAATTTTTAAAAAAATTTCAATTTAAAACCTTCATAAAATCCCAAAAAGGGAACCCCTAAGGGCGGGCTCCCAAGGGCTCAAACTTGGGCCCAAACCCAAATTTTTTTTTCCCGCCAGCCCAGCCCCGGGTTTGGGCCCCGGGGCCGAACCGTTTTGGAAAGGGCCGGCCCAACCCACATTCGAGGGGAACCCGGGGTTTTGGCGGGGTTTCCCAAACCGAACCCCCCCGCTTAGGGAAGGGTAAAAAGTCCGGAACCAATTGGGCCCCCCTCAGGGGTTAACCGGAACCCCCCCCCCTTGGGGAAACAGGGGAACCCAAAGCCCCCCCCCAAGTTTAATCAGGGAAAGGAGGGACGACAATGGGGTCCCTTTGGGAATACCCCCAAAAGGTCCCAAGGGGAAGTCCCCCCCCTGGGGTAAAAAATACCAAGAGCCCAACTCCCGGGGAGAAAACCCTGGGAGCCACCGGGGGAAGTAAAACACCCAAAAGGGCCTAAAGGGCCTGCCAGGGAAAAAGGGGCCTTGGGGGAAACCAACCGGGGGTAACGGGGTCCCGGGCCCCAGGGCCCCAGGGCCCAGGGACCAAGGGGCCCTTGGGAAAAAGGGCCCAAAGGGGCCCCCCACCGGCCGGGGGGAAAAACCGGGGCTGGGGGCCCCCCCAGTATTCGGGAAAAAGGGGCCGGGGGAACCGGAGGAAAAAGGCAAGGGGTGGGGAAACCCGGGCCAACGTATTAAACCCCCGGGGGTTTTGGCCCAAAGGGGGAAAACCCTCTAAGGTTTAAACCAAGGGGGGGGCCCCCCTTTTGGGATGGGGGCCCAAGGGAAAGCCCCAAAGGGAAGCTTTTTAAAGGGGCCTTTTCCCCCTTTTCCTCCCGGGACAAAACTTCTGGGTCCTGAAGCCCGGGCGGTCCCAAAACGCGTTAGTTTAGCCTGTGATGCTTCTTACGTGCGTTTCGGAGAAACAAAGGACAAATATTTTAATAGATCGCTCAGGCATGGCACCGAAATGAGGCACCGAAATATGCGTTCTGATTCGGTTCTAGTACATACCGGTTACATAGGTACCGGTGCCATATTGGTACCGGTTCTCGGTACCCAACCCTATTCATTAGTATTCTTACACAGTATACAAAACACATTCCTGTACAGCCAACATTCACAATTACAGCTTGCATATCATCAAAATATATTTGTTTAACTTTGTATTTGTGGTGGCAATGTAGTGTGTTTATGCTATATATCATCATTCCACATACAACAATACATACAGTGTACCTTTGACAGGAACCCACTATAAAGTCAAATTATTCTAAAACAGAGTCGGTCTGATTTACCTGTCTGTTGATTCTTACATATGACGATGGTCTTCGTTTAGGATATAGAGGAACTGTATGAGACTGTATGCAAATTTCAAACTAGGCTGCAAAAACAGGACTGTGGTGACATGTCTGCAAAATGATATTAAAAGGATAGTTAACTCAAAAATGAAAAAATTGTCATGATTTACTCACCACAAGCTGTTCCAAAACTATATGAGTTTCTTACTTCTGTTAAAAAACAAAAGACATTTTGAAGAATGTTTGTAAGCATGTACAACCCCAAATCAGAAAAAGTTGGGACAGTATGGAAAACGCAAATAAAAAAAGAAAGTAGTGATTTCTAAATTTACTTTGACTTGTATTTCATTGCAGACAATATGAACACAAAATATTTCATGTTTTGTCTGGTCAACTTCATGTCATTTGTAAATATACATCCTTTCCTGTCATTCAGACCTGCAACGCATTCCAAAAAAAGTTGGGACAGTAAAGCATTTACCACTTTGTAATGTTGCCATTCCTTTTCACAAAACTTAAAAGACGTTTAGGGACTGAAGACACCAAGTGATGAAGTGTTTCAGGTGTAATTTTGTCCCATTCTTCCTGCAAACAAGTCTTAAGGTGGGCAACAGTACGGGGTCTTCGTTGTCACATTTTGCACTTCAAAATGCGCCACACATTCTCTATTGGAGACAGGTCGGGACTGCAGGCAGGCCAGTCAAGTACCCGTACCCTCTTCCTCCGCAGCCAGGACTTTGTAATGTGTGCAGAATGTGGTTTTGCATTGTCTTGTTGAAATATGCATGGACATCCCTGGAAAAGATGTCTTCTTGAAGGCAGCATATTGTGCTCCAAAATCTCTATGTACTTTTCAGCATTAATGGTGCCATCACAGAAGTGCAAGTTACCTTTGCCAAGGGCACTGACACAACCCATACCATGACAGACCCTGGCTTTTGGACTTGTTGCTGGTAACAGTCTGGATGATCCTTTTCTTCTTTTGTCAGGAGCACACGGCGTCCATTCCTCCCAAAAAATACCTGAAATACTGATTAATCTGACCACAGTACACGTTTCCACTGTGTGATGGTCCATCCCAGATGCCTCCGAGCCCAGAGAAGTCGATGGCGCTTCTGGACACTGTTAACATAGGGCTTCCTTTTGGCACAGTACAGTTTTAACTGGCATTTGTGGATGTAACTACGTATTGTGGTACTTGACAAAGGTTTGCCAAAGTAGTCCTGAGCCCATGTGGTGATATCGCTTATAGATGAATGACGATTCTTGATGCAGTGCCGCCTGAGGGATCGGCGATCACGGTTGTTCAGCTTAGGCTTGCGCCCTTGTCCTTTACGCACTGAAATTCCTCCAGATTCCTTGAATCTTTTAATTATGTTATGCACTGTTGAAGGTGAAATATCCAAATCTCTTCATATCTTTCTTTGAGGAACATTGTTTTTAAACATTTCAATAATTTTCTCACGTATTTGTTGGCAAACTGGCGATCCTCGGCCCATCTTTGCTCCTAAAGGACTAGACCTTTCTTGGATGCTGCTTTTGTACCAAATCATAATTACAATCACCTGTTGACATCAACTGTTTCAAATCACATCATTATTTAACCAATTTACCTCATTACTAGCCCTAAATTGCTCCTGTCCCAACTTTTTTTGGAATCTGTTGCAGGTCTGAATGACAGGAAATGATGTATATTTACAAATGACATGAAGTTGACCAGACAAAACATGAAATATTTTGTGTTCATATTGTCTGCAATGAAATACAAGTCAAAGTAAATTTAGAAATCACTACTTTCTTTTTTTATTTGCGTTTTCCATACTGTCCCAACTTTTTCTGATTTGGGGTTGTAGTTGCTGGTAGCTATTGACTTCCATAGTACTAAAAACAAATACCATGACTACCAGCAACTGTTACCAACATTCTTCAAAATATCTTAGTTTGTGTTCAGCCAGGGAAAAAAATCATACAGGTTTAGAACAACATTTTGGGGTCAACTTAAGCTGCTTCTTCCATGTTTTATGACATTTTTAAAGTGAAATGTAGAGTGAGTGGCGTAAAAACACATTCAGTTTTATATGAGACATGAACGTGAATCCGTTAACATTTCATTATGTTGGGTGTTGTACAGCAGTTCAGACATTCAGTTCAGTTCACAAGTGCAATGCTGTACCAGGTGCATTACAGAGCAAGTTTACTACATCAGAAAAGCCATACATATGGAGCTGGTTATGTGATGCAAAAGTCAAACTGTATTAGTTTACAAATCATGTGCTATTGTAAAAGTGTTTTTGAGCACCTACCATAGTACTGTGCAAGGCATTGTGCAAAAAATAAGTCTTTATTAATCAATAATCTGAATTTTAAATAATGTAATCACAATTTGTATAAAAAGCAATACAATTTTTAGGGTTTTGAAAAAACTCTGTGTTGGAAAATTTAATTGGCTGCTCAGTAGAAAGGATCCAGCTCATTGATTTTAGTGGTGATAAATTAATCATATAGAAGCCTGTTTCCAGTACGCACAATAGCTTTTGCAAGGGTTTGGATATGGATGCCAAGCTCGTGAGGTTAAAGTACATGTCCACACCATTATGCCATATCTTTCATTGCACAAACAGATTGCTAGATGCTAGCCAATTGTCATTCTCAGTGGACCTTGTGCTGTCATACACTGTCTCCATGGCAACTGATTACTTGCACAGTGTGCATGTGGCCATTCGGGGGTGAGCTGGGAAATAAATTGCTGAATTCCTCCAACAGCTCTCCAAACAAACTCATGCACAAACAAGGAGAACGAAACGGCACTCGCCGCATTCTGATATCTCTGCATTTTGTGGTCCATGCTATCCTCGTCGCCCAGGCATGTTGTGTGTTGATGAGACAGGATCTGTGTTGTACTGGGCCACAGTGAGCTTGTATATAATCACCGCCTGGAGAAAAGCTTGCATCTCCCAAACACCAACTTTTCAGCAGAACAACTTGGGTTTGGTAAGAATGAAACTGCATATATTCACTACAAGATGATGTCTTTTGTTAAACACTGAAGGGGGATATACACTAGTAATGAAAGAAGTCTCTTCTGCTCACTAAACCTGCATTTATTTGATTAAAAATATAGTAAAACATTAATATTGTGATATATTATTGCAATTTAAAATATATGCTTTCTATTTGAATATATTATAAAATGTAAATTTATTCATGTACAGTCATGTGAAAAAGTTAGGACACCCTGTTGAATTCCATGGTTTTCCATATCAGGACATAATAAAACATTAACTGGTACTTGCCAGGTCTTCAAATTTGGAAAATAAAACCTCAGATGAACAACAACACATGACACCGTGTCATTATTTGTTTAACAAAAATAAAGCCAAAATGGAAAACCTATGGGTGACAAAATTAGGACACCCTCAATGTTACATAGGAATTAAGAGGGTAAGTAGCAGTCAGACACTGCTAATCAAACACCTTTGATTAACTGAAGTATGAGCACCTCTATAAAAGCAGAAGTTTTGGCAGTTTGCTCATCTGGAGCCTTCAGGTGTTAATATAATGCCAAAGAGGTAAGACATCAGCGATGATCTTAGAGAATCAATTGTTGCTGCCATCAATCTGGGTGGGGTAATACAGCCATTTCCAAAAAAATTGAAGTCCATCATTGTACAGTGAGGAAGTTTATTCACAAGTGGAAGACATTCAAGGCAGACACCAATCCTCCCAGGAGTGGACATCCCAGCAAATTCCCCCCAAGATTAGAATGTGTAACACTCAGAGAAATAGTAGACAACCCAAAAACTCCACTGCAGACTCTACAGGCATCAGTTAACATATTAAATGATAAAGTCCATGACAGTACAATTAGAAAAATATGGGACAAGTATGGCACATATGGAAGAGTTGCCAGAAGAAAGCTTATATATAAAGAACATGGCAGCAGAGTTTAGGTTTGCAAAGTTGCATCTGAACAAACCATAATACTTATAGAACAATGTCCTTTGAACAGATGAGACCAAAGTGGAGATGTTTGGCCATAATGCACAGTGGCACGTTTGGTGAAAACCTAAAGAGCACATCAGCACAAACACCTCATACCAAAAGTCACACATGCTGATGGAGGGGTGATGATTTTGGGCTTGTTTTGAAGCCACAGGACCTGGGCATCTCAGTCATTGAATCAACCATGAACTCCTCTGTACAGTAGTCAACATTTGAAGTGGATCAAAACCTTTCATCAAAGTCCTAAAACCAAAACAATACCCATTCTTGTCTTAGGACAACTTTGATTAACTTTTTTGACCCACTTCAAACGTTGACTACTGTAATGTACTACTCAAATGTGAGGCCATCCATCCGACAGCTAAAGTTGGATTAAAATTGGGTCATGCAACAGGACAATGCTCACAAAGCACACCAGCAAATCTACAACAGAATGGCTGAAAAGAACATAATCAAGGGGTTGCAACAGTCCAGTCAAAGTCCAGACCACATCCTGACTGAAATGCCACGGTGAGAGCTGTGCATAAACAAATGCCCACAAACCTCAATAAACTGGAGCAACGTTGTAAAGAAGAGTGGGCCACAATTCCTCCAGAACGATGTGAGAGACTGATAAAGTCATACAGAAAATGATTACTTAAATTTATTGCTGCTAAAAGTGGATCTACAGGCAATTGAATCATAGGGTGTCCCAACTTTGTCACACATGGCTTTTCCATCTTGGATTTAGTTTTGGTAAATAAATAATGACACGGTGTGATGTGTCATGTGATGTTCTTCATCTGAAGTTTTGTTTTCCAAATTTTAAGACCTGCCAAGGACCAGATCATTTTTGGATTATGTCCCGATACAGAAAACCATGGAATTAAATAGGATGTCCAAACTTTTTCACATGACTGTAAGTAAAAGCTGCAATTTTCAGCATCATTATTTCAGTGTCACATGATTCTTTGGAAAACATTCTAATATGCTGATTTGCTGAATATTATTTAATTTTATTTGATTTTTATCAAGCAGCAAACTGAAATGTTTCCTGAGCAACAAATATGTGTTTTCTGAAGGATCATGTGGCACCGAAGACTGGAGTAATGATGCTAAAAAAACAAATCTGATTTGATCACAGCAATAATTTACACTTTACTATATTTCACATAGAACACACAATGAAAACACTATTTCACAGCATTGGAAGCATTGCTCTTCCTGTATTTTTCATCAGATAATTGCATCCTAAATGAGCAAAAGAGAGAAAAATAAATTATATATATACACACAGTATATACAGGGGCGCCGCTACGGATTCTGGGCCCCCTGGACAGCATATTCCTGGGGGGATGGATATACCGAGCGATATCCCCCTTGGTAGAAATCGCGATTGCGTTCCCGAGCCCGTCTTTTTTTCCCCTTCTCCCAAATCAGATTACAGTTTCAGCTATTAAAATTGTTCAGTTTTGTATGTAATGGCAAAGTGATAATATTTAGTTTTGTTTTTTTATAAAGTTAATTTAGAAAAACGTTTGGAGCATTTTTTTTGTTAGTTAAATAAGTTTTTTCTTTCTTAAAGTAACGACCAAGCGGCCAGCGGCAGACAGGTCACAATTTTTTTTTTTTTTTTTGATAGAACATTTGATTAATCAATGCATGCTGGTGAAGTTTTATCATAGTTTATAGTTATAGTATTTTGTTATAGTAACGAAAGTGTTCAACATTCAACCCGTTCTTTTTCATCAGTATTATTTGTGATTTAAATTTTGTGACAGGAATTCCTCTTTTTGCTTTCACTTTCACGATCTTGGTGTCACGCTTTACAAGAAAAGATAATGGTCTGTTTTGCTTATATCTATACACCTTTCACTTTTTAAGACTAAAACAAAAGATGGATTCATTGTTATTCTTAATTAAAAAGCACAACAACAATAAAACAGTAGGTTACAATGACAAACTAGCATAACATTTATTAACAAAAACGAATAAGACAAGGTATGGCATAGGACACATCACATGCTGTATTATACCGACTAATACATAACAGAATGTTTAGCAAACACTGAGGAATCAAATAATAATAATATTAAAAAAATAAGGAAAGCCTCCATACCATAACGTGAGGTAAAGATAACAAGCTTTTCAAAACGAAAACAAAAAGTAAAACTAAACTGTCTGTAGCTGACAGGACTTGCATGTTTTCTCTACAAGAATACCAACATGTTCACCTTCTCTGGTTTAAGAAGCGGTCTTTTACTTTAGTTTGAAAACCAAATCCTCCATTGGAGGATGGGCACAATGGGCGCGCGCTGCTCCTGCTCTGCATACGCACACGCACCGCTTCTGTGCTGCCTCTGCTCTGCGTGCGGTGTGAAACCAGGCTCTACTGAAGCGCTTGCACTTGATCAGTGAAATCTTTCTCCTGCTACAATGTGCTGCGATTGGCAGCTCGCGCGCTTTGGCGCAGACCATGCACTAGCACAAGTCAAATTTTTACTTGCACACTCTCAAAAAATGGTCACATTTTGGTCGCAGTCTAGAGCCCTGAATATATAAAATAATATTATAAAATAAAGAAAACAATGATGTGCCGTCTCGTCTTGAACAGGAGCACTTCACAAAAATGAACCGAAAGTCAGCGAATACATGACTCACAGACATGATAAATATATCTATAGAAAGCTTTAAATTACTACTTAACGAAATAAATCAAGTCGAAAACAAAAACTCTTTCATTATAATCATAATCCGTGAAGATGCACTTCTCTCTAAAGGCGAGTCTAATGAGGAGATGGCCAGTCAGGATCTTCATCTGATTCTTCATCTTTGCGACACTGACTCAGAAAACACTAGTTTATTAGTAAATAATTAAAATATCTCCTTACTATTTCCCCCTGACACATTCATGGTAATTACTTTTGCTGGGGCTTTATGGCAAGCTTTATTGCATGTATTTGAAAGCAGAACTCTTCAGCTGTGCTGATGGCTCTCTGCTGCTGCGGGACACTAAACACCGTCGAGCCGCTCTTGACAGTCGCGGCAGCACAGTCTCGTGTTGTTTCCACCAGCGCGGCCATTTTTTTCATCACTAATTGATGGTTGTCTAAAATATAATCATAAGGAGAAGCCTAAAACAGGCCCGAGGCCCGGCCCGCGTCTGAACTATGACGTGAAAATTGGCCCGATCTGAAATGCAGAGCTCTAGCGTTCCCCTCGGTAGAAATCACCTTTCTTCCTCGGGGCCCCTCCCATCGTCGGGCCCTTAGAATCGTCCTAACTTTCCCCCCCCTTACGGCGCCCCTGTATATATATATATATATATATATATATAACACACACTGACCAAAATTATAAACGCAACACTTTTTTTTTGCCCCCATTTTTCATGAGCTGAATTCAAAGATCTAAGATCTTTTTTTTCTATGTACACAAAAGGCCTATTTCTCTCAAATATTGTTCACAAATCTATCTAAATCTGTGTAAGTGAGCACTTCTCCGTTGCCGAGATAATCCATCCACCTCACAGGTGTGGCATATCAAGATGCTGATTAGACAGCATGATTATTGCACAGGTGTGCCTTAGGAATTTTGAAGGCTCAGTAAACCTTTGCAGGTGTTTTGAGTTGATTAGCTGATTGGCATGTCACCATATTCTAATTTGTTGAGATAGGGAATTGGTGGGTTTTTGTTAAATGTGAGCCTAAATCATCACAATTAAAAGAACCAAAGACTTAAACTACTTCAGTCTGTGTGCATTGCATTTATTTAATACAGGAGTTTCACAATTTGAGTTGAATTACTGAAATAAATGAACTTTTCCACAACATTCTAATTTATTGAGATGCACCTGTATGTATAAAATTCCAAACCTTTGACCAGTATAGTGTAAAATGTGAAAGAGTATCATTCTTTTTGCTGTTCAGTAATATAAATCAAAACCCCAGCTCGTTTCAGCTCAATTCACAGCACAAGCCTCTTTTCTAGGGGTGTAACGATTCGTTTTAACAACGATTCGATTCGTATCACGATTCGTGGTTGTCAATACGATACAAGGACGATATTGGTTAATTTAGAACGATACAATCCGAAACGATTCAGTGACTTGAAATCGATTCAGTAACTTTTTAGCCAAAAATTCAACCAGTGTGACTGAAATAAATACCTGGATACTGGACAGTGCAGGTGAAGTTTCCTAGATTCCTGTTGTTTCTTGTAAGGGAATCAGGTATCAATTAATTATGGATATAAACAAACAAGTAAACAACAATTAATGGCAAATGCATTCACATTTTATTTGAATAAAGTGCAACAAACACTTTAGGTTGAATTAACAGGAAGTTAACCTTTTCTGCTCTCATTTTCAATATTCAATACATTTTCAATAAAAGTACAGTAAGTGCAACCAACATTTCAACAGTAGGTTTACCTGCTACTTCTGCTTTTGTTTTTCAACATAAAAATATTATAATATTAATATCAAAAATAAAGTGCAACCAACATCTCTTCAGGTTGAATTAACAGTAGGTTCACCTGCTACTTTTGCTGTTGTTTTTCAACATAAAAATACAAATACAGTATTAATATAAAAATAATATAATAAAAAAAGTGCAACCAACATTTCTTCAGGTTGAATGAGCAGTGGCTGAACCTGCTACTACTCTCATTTTAATAAACAAACAATATTTAACAAAAGGTCAAGTGTAACCAACTACTCTTCAATGACTCTACAGATTTTTTTTAAAAAATATCAACTGATCAACATGATCTGGCCGCAGAACACTTCTCTGTGCGTTCACTATGTCGCCAGCAGTACTAAAAACTCGCTCTGCTGGCACACTGGTGCCTGGAATGCACAGGTACCGTTTAGCAAGGGTTGAAAGTACAGGTAGCTCTTTCTCCTGAGATCTCCACCACTTCATGGCATTTTCAGTCAAAGGCAACGCATCTTTTGCTCGGTACCTTATCACCTCTGCTCTGGCTGTCTCGCTTGTGGATTTTCTTTCTCTTTGGGTGAAGGAATCGCCAAACAGTGCATCTAAGGCTTTCTTCTTACAAGGAGGTGACTCATTTGGAGCTACAATATAAGAAATGTATTTCAAAATATAGTCATGTTTCTCATTAATACAAAACAACAACAATCTGTTGTTGGTATCACATGAAACACACCTGTGGTCTCTTCATTGAATCCTGACAGCTTTGTGCTTGAGCTTCCCTCGTCTTCCTCCTGATTTCCCATTGCTTGCATCTATTGCCTTAGTAGGTGGTTGGAGAGATTTGTCGTGTTGCCGTTGTACTTTACTTGACCTTTACATATCCTACAAACAGTGAGCGACTTATTTAGAAAATCTCCGTCTTTGCAAAAGCCAAAGTGTTTCCACACACTGGACTGCAATGGTGGCTTGATAATTTCTCGCTCGTCGACTTCTCCTCTGCCATCCGCCATGCTATGTTTTGTTGTCTTTGCGCTCCTGCTGGCGCGTGGCGATGACGTCACAGATAGGCAGACTGATCCGAGTAACGTTTAACGCCTTTATCATTAAAAGACTAAGTGCTAAGAAAAAACATCCATATAAAGTCTGATGTGCTTAAATCCAATGCGTTATTTCCTAGTATCGATACAATCGATTGATTACCTTTTAAAACGATGTTAGATCGATATATGTCGTCCGGAAGGCCAACTTGCCGAGCACAGATCGATGTAGTTGGATCATATGAATATAAATCGATACATCGATGTAGTTGATGAATCGTTACACCCCTACTCTTTTCTCAAAGGTTCTCACAGAAAGAATCAACTTTAGACAATGTTCTCACTTCAAAGTGCACATCCTAATCGATCCTGTAGGTTTCTTTTGATCCCTTCAAATGGAATAACACAAAACCCCCGCACAGGGAAATCAATACAAATTAAACACACGCCTCCATTTACCAAGGTGGTGATAACCGGTAATTACACATGACTCCTCCCACACACACTCAAACAGATACATAACCATCAGTTACGGGAACTCTCAGAACCGCATGGTAAATGACATGGAATAATTGCTCATAAGTCTGTCATTACAGCTCAATCAGTCACTTTCCTCTCTGGTAAATATTCACCTCAGCATCTGTATCAAACTACAAAGTAGGTTTTAAGTTCCCTTGTTATTCCTTAAAACAAATGACACATAATCACAGTAGAGACCAAAGCCATTGTGAGCATTTCCCAAGTTTTACTCTCCCTTATGTCATTTCAAACACACGACTTCCAGAATGCTCAAAAAAATTCAAAAATAAAAAAACAAAACAAACAAATATCCATGTCCATACTCACACATATATACTCCAAACCTTCTAAAGCTATGCAATTGCTTTGTTTAAAGAACAGACCTAGATTTAAAGGTCTATTAAAGGCGTTATTCTTTGATAATCTCCTGAATTTTGTCCTTTTTGGAGCTTGACAACCCTTGCCAACCAATTACTTAATATCCATTGTGAGAAAAGACTAGCGTTAACATCTTTTTAGTTCCACAGTCAAAATAAAGAAGTTTGGTTTTGGAACCACTGAATTTACATTTTAGGCTGATCTTTTTTTTCACTTTGTTCTTTCAATCTTAATTGTGTCCACATCCAAAATAACCTTCTTTAGAAACAGGCACTAAAACGCATGAATGAGCGTGCTTGCAATTTAACATGTCTAGAAAGAGAACCATTTTGTAAGTTTCCAACCCAGTTTAATTCAGTGAACTGGTTCAAAAAAACATGTTACCCAGATGACCTGCTACATTTGCCAGCACATGTGCATTCTTGAGCATTCGTACATTAGAGCACGGTGCTTGCAAAACCAGGTTCATGGGTTCAATTCTCAGGGAATGCATGATAATATGTGCTGCAAGTTGCTTGTGATAAACTCGCCTGCCAAATGCATGCACACAACATACAATACTGCATTATCAATGCAAGACTCTGTTTTAACATGAAGAATGAACTGACTATACATACTCCATCGCTTTTAATATTTCTTGTTTGATAAATTGCTTTTATCTGGCTGCCAAATTTTTTTTTTTTTTATAAAAAATAAATAAATAATAAAAAAATAGAAAAAATAAAATAACTCTTAAAGAAAAGTTTATCCAAAAAAATACATAAATAAATACAAAAATAAATAAATGTGCTGAAAATATACCTCAGGTCATCTGAGGTGTAGATGAGTTTGTCAGAACAGATTTGGAGAAATGTAGCATTAAATAATTTGCTCACTGATGGATCATCTGCAGTGAATGGGTGCCATCAGAAGGAGAGTCCAAACAGCTGATAAAAACATCACAATAATCCACAAGTAATTCACTCTAGTCCAGGGCCGTGCAGAGACCTTTGGAGGGACAGGTGCTCAAAGTATAAAAGGGGCACATGGAACACAGCTTTTAATAGGGCTGTTCTCCTTGCTGATATGTGTATCGAAATGGATGCTTCTGTAATGATACAGCAGCAAATGCCATGACGCAGGTTTTTTTTTTTTTTTGCACCTCTTAATTACTCTGGAATGATATTATTATTATTATTGTTGTTGTTGTTGTTATTGTGTTTACAGGGTATGGTGGCTTTGCTGTTGTAAACACTACTGTTGTTGTTGTAGAAAAAAATATTCCTGTCTTATTTAAAATAGAATTCTGTTCTAATCCTGTTCTGAATTTATTAATTTTTTGAATGATAATGATTATAAAAACAGGATTGATAAGTATAATTCAGAGGAAAATCAGTATAAGCCCAGTGTTGTGATAATTATTTTTAAGGCACTCTACGTTTTTTAAATAAATACTGTAATAATAATAGTTCAAAGTATGAACAGTTTTTAGTCAGATAACATAAAAAAGACAAGACACCTCAAAAGCGCTTTAAACTTTTCCCAATTAAACAACAAGAACGAGAACAAGCACCTTTGTTTTTATTGCTGTGTGTAGAACTACCTTAGCTGCATTTTTTATTTAATATTAATTTTAATAAACCCTCTGGGGTCTGAGGTGATTTTGGGGCCCTTGAGAGGTTTTGACATGTCCTGATATTTGTGCTTATTTCAGCTACTTATAACATACTAATGACCAACATGTATTTGTTTTTGTATTCAGCACAAACTTTGCTACAATATTATGTGACCAAGGGATGTACATCTTTGTATTTTTTTTGAAAAAAAATATTATGCGTGGTTAGTAAGTTTTGGGAAAAAAAAATGTAGCTGAAATAAGGCCATAAAACCCACACTAAATAGTCCTGAATAAGACTTTAGAGTAATCAGTCTTGTCGGCTAGAATATTTACTTCACAATTAAGTGAGAATCATTCTGCTTACTCATTTACAGAAAACAATACATTGATTAAAATTTTTTAAGACATGTTTTGTGATTGAAAGCCTGTATGGAGGGAGTGACAACTTCCTTGAATATTAAGTGATTCTCACCTGAGACACAAAGGGCCCTCCCCTAAAGCTGCTGATGGCCCATCAGTGTGACTGACTTTGAGGCAGGTAAGAGAGAATGTGAGGAGATTGAACAAATGTTTTTTTTTAATTATTTGTATTTTATTTACAACACCGTATAATCAAAACATACATAATGAAGGTCAAAGACACATTATTGTGCACACTGATCTAACCACAGAGATGTGAACAGACTTTGAGTCATTCCTGCAACAGATTCTGTTCAACAAGTGACAAGTAAATCATGCCTGATATTTACGTGTGTTATTTGAGTGTTTCTGCTACTTTCCATGGATTCAAGAAGGAAAAAAAAAACATAATCAGTGGTCAAGGAGCTTGTTTTACCATATAATATCAGTGTAGTTGGACATCTGATTCTGAGTTTGAAGAAAGTCATCAGGATTCATCATCTGTGGTGCAGGTATCTGATTAAAAAAAATACACAACAAAAACATTTGTGAGCATGCTAATATCAGGAGCATCTTTTTATATATATGTTTTATAGACTCACGCATGCTTTGTACTATCGTAAACAAAAAAATACATTTTATATCTGAGAAACTAATTATTATTGTTTAGAAAAAACGAACTATGATTTTGTAGTCATATAGCCTAGTATGTATGGCTTTGTACTACAAAAGATGTACTTTGTACTATAAAAAAGGATATTTTATATCGGAGAAACTAATTATTATCGTTTAGCACGCTATTCAATCCATTTGTGAGCATTAAACATTTTTCTAAACATTGTAGCATTCATCATGTTGTCATTTGAGAAAAAAAATAAACGTGTTCAAGTTTGAGTCACAATAACACGTTAACTAATGCAAAAAAAAGAAACATTACTTACTCATCAGATCGCTCTTCTCTTCTGGATGAACTCTTGCTCTTATTTTGAGGCAAATACAGCTTTTATTCAGCGTGTCTTCTTCCAGAAACGAACAGTAATGTTAGCGCGAGGAACGATCTGGCTTTGTTTATGGGCCTCTCCTTGAGCACGCGGCTCACGCGTGATATTTACATATGAACGCGAGGGGGCGGGATCGCATTAGAAATAATGAGTTAGACGGGACAGACTGGACATCGTGTTGGTTTCATACGGATTACTTCATCACAGAATGTTTGTTTTCGATAAGAAGTTGTTTACTTCATTTGAAAGTAGACACTTCCAGCTTTCTATAGATATAACTCCCATGTCTGTGTGTTGAGTTTTCGCTGAGTTACAGCCTCATTTTAGTGACGTTTTTTGAAGAGCAGCTCGCGGAGATGGAGAAGACAGAGATCGCATCCTGTTTGTTTTCTTTTTTTTCGAAAACCACAAAGTTTTGTTGTTATTGTGAGTGTACACAAAAATAATAGACACTTCAAAGTTTCAATTGATGTATAACACTTATCTGTACGACCAAAATCGACGGAGTATTTTTAATGTCTTTTGCATGGTCTTAAAAAAAACGAGTTGGTATCGCCGGCGATACAGCCGTCCCCTTAGCCGTTCATTCGTCCCCCGCACTTTATTCAAGCTGGAGTAGGTGTTTTCACAGAGGTTTCTAGATTTAAATTAAAAGAGACATGACCTGACGTTTTATTCGTATCCAAAATGAGGAGATATGAATATCAGGAGAGCTGAACACTCTCGTGCAGTGCATGTTTAATTCATACTGGAAGCCAGAGGGCGCTCTCGCGCAGTAACGTTTGACGTGCATATGGACAAACTCACGCGGCTATTGCTGTAGCTGAGCTGAATAAAAAGCAGAAACGTTTTTACTGATGAAACGTGAAGACAATAAAAGATTGCGAAAATATATGGTTTATGTGTGTTTTTCAAGTTATCTTCTGGTAATAAATAAATAAATTATATGAAAAATGCAGTACTGATTAACATATCATTTAGTATAGAAACTATAAAATATATTTCCTGAATTATTCTGTGATAAAAAATGGGAAAAGGGTGTTCGTAGTAGCCTTTATAAACCAATCATAAAATTGTCATTAAGAAAACATTGAACAAAAATATTGTAGCCCCTTGCTGCAGTGCTTCCACAGGCTACACACAGCTGTGCATGATCTCTTCACGCCGTTCTCGTCAAATAATAATAATTCAATAATATAATCTAAGTTTACAAGCACACTGCTCCACTGAGAACGTCTCGGTTACATGTGTAACCCTCGTTCCCTGAAGGAGGGAACGGAGACGTAACGTCAGTGTGACTGACTAATGGGATCTCGCCCGAGAGCCCAATCACCTTCGAGTGTTAACAAAACAAGCCAATGACAGTTGGCGTGCGTGTTTCGCCACGCGCACCCCGCCCCGCAGCGCGGGTATAAAAGGAGAGCGCGTGCAAACGCACATCAGTTTTTCGCTGAGGAGCCGAGACTGTGTGCCCCGGCCGTACAGCGGTGGTACAGCAACTATGGCGACGGGACGTTACGTCTCCGTTCCCTCCTTCAGGGAACGAGGGTTACACATGTAACCGAGATGTTCTCTATCAGTCAGTCACGTCGACGTAACGTCAGTGTGACTGACTAATGGGATCCCTTTGGAAAACGCCACTATTGCTGACCCCCTCCAGTGCCCTGCGGAAGCCGGCAAGTCCCCCCCCCCCAGTTGGGCTGGAAGATAGGACAGGGCTTAGGCAGAGATGACCGACACTGCTTTTCCGTACAGTGGGTATGGATAACACTGGGAAAGCGTACTCCAAGTAGGGGAACGCTACGGAAGCCACATCCTGCGTAAAAGAGGTACCATGTGGAGAAGACATATGGACTGGCCAGGGGCAGTACTACATATGGAAGTCTCTGAGGTAGACTCAGCCAGCCTGGGGTGAGATAACTACACAGCAGAGGCTGCAGAAGGTCTCTGCCAGGGAAAGACACAGGCTCATCGTGAGGGGAGCCGTACCGTGGAAGAATACACATGTGGGATCACCCAAAGGGGAATCACTACACACGGGCACCTAGCCCAGCACAAGGGCTGACCTTGGGCAAACACACGAGTGCTGGACCGGCGTCTGGCGCTCCGCCACGCCTGACTGCCGAGGGTGCGGGAGGAACTTCAACAGGGTTCGCCGTGGGGAACTGAACTGAGAAGCAACAAAAGCGCACGTATCCGGTCCGTAAAGGGGAATGGCGCAGCAAGCGTGATTGACACCGAGCAGTGTCCCAGTGTTACTGGCCATCTGAGACAAGTACACGGGAGGACACGGGCTCTACACGGAGATTATAAAATCTTGCAAACGTGTTAGGTGCCGCCCAGCCGGCAGCTCTACAAATGTCTGCTATTGAGGCGCCCCGCGCCAATGCCCAAGAGGAAGCAACACCTCTTGTAGAGTGTGCTCTCATACCAAGGGGGCACGGTAAGAGCCGGGCCTGATAGGCCAAGACTATAGCCTCCACTATCCAGTGGGCAAGTCTCTGTTTGGAGACAGCCTTTCCCTTCTGCTGTCCTCCGAAGCAGACAAAGAGCTGGTCTGAGGTCCTGAAGCTCTGCGTGCGGTCCACGTAAACGCGCAAGGCACGGACGGGACAGAGCAGAGCAATGGCTGGGTCTGCCTCCTCCCGGGGCAGCGCTTGCAAGTTCACCACCTGATCCCTAAAGGGCGTGGTGGGAACTTTGGGCACATATCCAGGCCGGGGTCTCAGGACAACGTGAGAGTGAGCCGGTCCGAATTCTAGGCACGAATCGTCGACCGAAAATGCCTGCAGGTCCCCCACCCTCTTGACCGAGGCCAATATAGTGAGGAGCACTGTCTTTAACGACAGAAACTTAAGCTCTACTGACTGCAGAGGCTCGAAGGGCTCCTCCTTCAAGGCCGTCAGGACCGAGGGGAGATCCCAAGAGGGTACCAGATGAGGGCGCGGAGGATTTAACCTCCTCGCCCCTCTGAGGAACCTGACAACCAAGTCGTGCTTCCCCACAGACTTACCGTCTACTGCATCGTGATGTGCGGCAATAGCGGCGACATACACTTTGAGGGTGGAGGGAGACAGCCTTCGCTCCAACCCATCTTGCAGGAAAGAGAGCACGACCGCGATCGGGCATCTCCGGGGGTCTTCCCGGCGGGAAGAACACCAATCGACGAACAGGTTCCACTTCAGCCTGTAAGCGTGTCTGGTAGACGGGGCTCTAGCTGAAGTGATGGTGTTTACTACCGATGGAGGTAGCCCATCTAGAACCTCCGCGTCCCTTCCATGGACCATACGTGGAGATTCCACAAGTCTGGACGCGGGTGCCAGAGGGTGCCCCCTCTCTGAGAAAGGAGATCCCTCCTCAGAGGAATTTGCCAAGGAGGGGCTGTCGCGAGGAGCATCAGTTCTGGGAACCAAGTCCGACTGGGCCAGTACGGCGCCACCAAGAGGACCTGCTCCTCGTCCTCCCTGACCTTGCACAGGGTCTGTGCGAGAAGGCTCACTGGGGGAACGCATATTTGCGTAGGCCCCGAGGCCAGCTGTGTGCCAGTGCGTCCGTGCCGAGGGTCCCCTCGGACAGGGAGTAAAACAGCTGGCAGTGGAACGTGTCCGGGGAGGCAAACAGGTCTACCTGAGCGTCCCCGAAGCGTCTCCAAATCAGCTGGACTACCTCCGGGTGGAGTCGCCATTCTCCCGGAAGGGCGGGCTGACGTGAGAGCTCGTATTCGGCTGCACGATTGAGCTCGCCAGGGATATGAACGGCGCGAAGCGACCTCAGATGCTTCTGACTCCAATGGAGGAGATGGCGGGCGAGTTGCGACAGGCGACGGTACGTGCCGCGTCGCCATGCCCATCTCGGGACCTGGTCGTGAAGCCAATGCTGAAGCGTTCTCATATGAAGCAATCCGAGCGGCGTGACAGCGGCTGCGGATGCCCCAGGAGGCTCTGAAAGTGTTTCAGTGGAACCGCCCTCTTGCACTGGAAAGACTCCAGGCAGTTCAGCATCGACTGAGCACGCTCCACTGAGAGACGTGCTGTGAGGTTGACCGAGTCCAACTCCATGCCGAGAAAAGAGATCCTCTGCACAGGGGAGAGTTTGCTCTTTTCCCAGTTGACCCGAAGCCCCAACCGGCTGAGGTGGCCAAGCACCGTGTCCCTGTGTTCGCACAACAGTGCTCGAGACTGGGCCAGTATGAGCCAGTCGTCGAGGTAGTTGAGAACGCGAATGCCTGCTTCCCTTAATGGAACAAGGGCTGCCTCCACGACCTTGGTGAAGACACGAGGCGACAGGGATAGCCCGAAGGGGAGGACTTTGTACTGATATGCTCGTCCTTCGAACGCAAAGCGGAGAAACGGTCTGTGTCGAGGGAGGATTGAGACATGAAAGTACGCGTCCTTCAGGTCGATCGCTGCGAACCAATCGAACGGACGGATGCATTGAAAAATGCGTCTCTGCGTCAACATCCTGAACGGGAGCTTGTGAAGGGCCCGGTTCAGAACACGCAGGTCCAAGATTGGTCGTAACCCACCGTCTTTCTCAGGTACGATGAAGTACGGGCTGTAGAACCCTGACTTCATCTCGGCTGGAGGGACCGGCTCTATCGCGTCCTTCGCCAGCAGGACCGCGACTTCTGCACGCAAGAGAGGGGCATCTTTGCTCAACACAGAGGTGAACCGAACGCCCCTGAACTTGGGAGGACGCCGGGCGAACTGAATCGCGTAGCCAAGTCTGATGGTTCTCATGAGCCAGCGAGACGGCCTGGGGAGCGCTAGCCAGGCCCCCAGAGACCGTACAAGTGGGACCAGGGAAGCCACAGACGTACCCGCGGTGGGGCAGCGAAGTGGAGCACAGGGGCCCGACTCGGAAGGCAGTGCGTTCTGAAGTAGGGTCTGAGTGCGCGGTGCGACACTTATCTGGCTCCATAGATGGGCAGGGGGCACGGGAGAAGGCATCGCGTCCTCGAACCGGACCCTGCTGCCCACTGACGAAAGGAGAGGGGGACGGGATTGTGGAGACTGTGTCCCATGCACTGCCGTCCTCACCCCCTTGGGAACTGGAGACATAGGAAACTGCTCTGAAAGTTTGGGTACCACTGGCCGGAGAGCCAGTGGCGGAACAACCCAAAAGGGAAAAAAGGATTTTCCACCCGGCCCTCCACCGGGGGAAGGAGCGGACTCACCAACTCCTGAAGAGCAGGACCCAGTGTCTCGGGTTCGCCCGTCTCAAGAACGCCGCTTGCCCTGGCACTTCACGGGCCTGGCAGGGGCAGAGGCGGGCTGCGCCACTTTCCTGCTGCCAGCTCCACGCTGCGGCCGGAGTGAAGGCTGCTGCTGGGGCCGCGCTGGAGCAAGGTGGGGGCAGCAGGAGGGCGCCCTCGGCGATGAGCGGGCGGAGGGGCTGCAACCGGCGGCGGGGTGATGACAGCAGCGGGCCGCTGGGGCAGAATGTGTCCGACGGCCTCCGTCCGCTTCTGAGCGATGGAGAACTGCTGGGCAAAGCTCTCCAACGCGTTGCCGGAGAGGCCTGCCTGGGAGATCGGGGAGTCCAGGAAGCGGTGCTTGTCGGACTCACTCATATCTGCCAGGTCCAGCCATAGGTGGCGTTCCTGGACCACCAGAGTGGACATCGTCTGACCGAGGGACCGCGCTGTGACTTTCGCTGCCCAAAGGGCAAGATCCGTCGCTGTGCGCAGTTCCTGCTTCAAACCTGGGTCAGAACTGACCTCGTACAGCTGCTTCAACACCTTGGCCTGGTAGGTTTGCAGGAGGGCCATGGCGTGCAGGGCAGAGGCGGCCTGTCCAGCAGCTGTGTAAGCCTCGGCCATTGAAATGGACGAGAACCCACAAGCCCTGGACCTTAGCCACCCCGCCATCGAGGGCAGTGAGGACGGAAGAAGCACTAGCTCTGCTTTGGGCAGTTTTTAATGGTGCCCTCCAAGAGCTAGTCACTTCCTCATGCACTTCCGGGAAGAACGGAACCTGAGGTGATTGCCAATGATCGGCCTGCGCCCCCAGGAACCAGTCGTCCAGCTTTGAGCATTCGGGAGAAGGAGGAGGCCTCCAGTGCAGCCCGACGCTCTCAGCGGCCCGGGAAAGCATAGCAGTCAGCCCTGGATCTGACTCGGGCAACGCCACTCTTCCTGACGGAGGCAGCGCAGCCGAATCGTCATCTCCAGAACCTAGCTCGCCCTCCAATGCAGCGATCGACATCCTGTCATCCGCTGGTGCTCCGGACAAGATGCTGGGCCCCGCCCTATCCGAGGACACCGCAAGTTCGTCCAGAAACACCAGATGGTGCAACGCGCTGGAGGAGTGAGAGGCCCGCGGAGACGCACTCGACGGGGAAGCTCTCACTGTGATCCTCAAGTCACCCTGACCATGAGCTGAAGTAGCCCTCTGAGAACCGGAGGAGCTAGAACGGGGCATGGCAAGAGTTTTTTTTTTTTTTTGGATACCCCCCCCGTTTGTCGGGGAGGTATCTGTAGGACAGCGTCGCGATGGTCATGTTTCAGCAATGAGAACATGACTCATCCACGAGCGCTGACTCAGCGTGCTGATAGCCCAAGCACGAGAGACAGCGATCGTGACCGTCAGATGAAGCCAGGAAATGACCACATCCAGAAACACACGAGCGGGAAGCCATCTTTAAAAAGACGCCCGTCGCTCATGGAGCTCTTTTAGATATTGCTCTTTTAGAAAAGGAAAAAAGTGTTGAAGCGCCCAGGGGAGGTCGCAGCGCGACCGCAGAATGAGAGCTGCAGCACGCTCAAATGAAGCAGCACTGGACAGCAACCTCCGCTGACGCGCCGTCACAAACACTCGTCAAAATGCTGTCTTGCAGACACTCTCGGAGATTCGCTGAAAAGGCTCGGCTCCGAAGCGAAAAGCTGATGTGCGTTTGCACGCGCTCTCCTTTTATACCCGCGCTGCGGGGGGGGTGCGCGTGGCGAAACACGCACGCCAACTGTCATTGGCTTGTTTTGTTAACACTCGAAGGTGATTGGGCTCTCGGGCGAGATCCCATTAGTCAGTCACACTGACGTTACGTCGACGTGACTGACTGATAGGGAACTCCACTTACTGGCACCCGCGGACGTTATTGAAGGCATCCTAAAGGCCTGTCTGAACGTGAGGGATCTTCCCGGATGAGATCGTCAGGTGAAAGGTCATCATGTGGATAATTTAATTTACGGCTAAACTATTATTAATTAATTTTACTAATAGTTAGATTTGGCAGGCCTTCACAAAAGGGCGTTTAATTACAAAAAAATAATAAAAAAAAAAAAAAAAAAAAAAAAAATTGCCTTTACAAAAGGGCACTTTTGGCATCAAGGGGAAACGGGGCAGGTACTCAAGCAACCCCACCCCACCCTCCACCCCCCCTCTGCACGTGCCTGCTCTAGTCGATTAATAATGTCTTGTGAAGCCAGACGTTGTGTGTTTGTAAGAAACAAATCCATCAAGACATTTTTTTTAACTATAAACTGTTGATTTCTCCAGTGAAAAAGTAATCTCGTCTGAATCAGGAGAGAAATACAGTAAAACTTATGAGCAGGAGAGAAAACAGTCCAAAACAGTTCTAAACAAATATGAGGGTGGATTTTAATGTACGAGACAACAGGGGATGGACTTTTTCCCTGGAGGAAGTGTTCTTATGGATTATGGACTCTATTTTAGCTATTTTACTATTTTAGCCAGAAGCAACGGTTTGAAGTTAAAAATGTCTTAACAATGGATTTGTTTCTTACAAGCTTTTCGCTTCAAGACATTAATTGATAGACTGAAGTGGTGTAGATTACTTGTCGATTATTGTTATGTTTTTTCAGCTGTTTGGACTCATTCTAGATGACCCGAGGGGAGCACATTTCAGAACATTTGATTTTTGGATGAACTATTCCTATCTGTACCCCACTCACACTGACTGCATAATTAAATGATGTGATCAATGAGGTAAAGTACAACACTGTGCTTTAGTGGGAGAATGGACAGTTAAACAGATGTGTTTTCAGTCTCGAATGTGGCGTCGGGGCACATCTGACATGTTCTGGAAGCTGACAACAGATGCGGGTGGCTTGATAGCTAAATGCTGTCTCACCATGTTTGGAATAAACTTTTCCTAAATAAATTCATAATGTGCTGCTTATTAATAGTTAGAAAAGTAGTTGTTGCATTTAGGATTAAAGGATCTAGTATGGTCATGCAGAATCAGACATTAATATGTGATTTACTAATCAACACCCAATATGCTAGTAATATGAATGCTAGTTATTAGTGAGAATTGGTCCTTAAAATAAAGTGGTACAATAATATGTTATATTGGTCCTAGCCCATTCATAAAATAGGAAAAGTACTTTTAAGTTCATTGTAAACGTGACTGGAAACAGTGTAAATATGTGATATGCTCAGTTCTAACTAACCACATAACTGTTTATTTAAAAGTTTTGGTTACACTTTATTTTGCTAGTCTACTTTAGGCATTCTACTAACTATACATAAGTTTGCAACTAATTCTAATAAGTTAGAAACTATGTTTCAACTAGCAATCTTTATAGTACAACCCGAATTCCGGAAATGTTGGGCCGTTTTTTAAATTTGAATAAAATGAAAAGTAAAATAATTTCAAATCCAATGAGCCAATCTTTTATTCACAATAGAACATTGGTAACATAACAAATGTTTAAACTGAGAAATTTAAAAATTTTATGCACAAAATTAGCTCATTTCAAATTTTATGCCTGATACAGGTATCAAAATAGTTGGGACGGGGTCATATTTACCATGGTGTAGCATCTCCTCTTCTTTTCAAAACAGTTTGAAGATGTCTGGGCATCAAGGTTATGAGTTTCTGGAGTTTGGGTGTTGGAATTTGGTCCAATTTTTGCCTGATACAGGTTTTCAGCTGCTGAAGAGTTTGTGGTCGTCTTTGACACATCATTAAACGAAAGATACGTCAAAGACGACCACAAACTCTTCAGCAGCTCAAAACCTGTATCAGAGTGCCAAATGTTCTCTGTGGGTGAAAGATCTGGACTGCAGGCAGGCCAGTTCTGCACCCAGACTCCTCTACTACGAAGCCATGCTGTTGTTATAGCTACAGTATGTGGTTTTGCATTATCCCGCTGAACTACACAAGGCCTTCCCTGAAATAGACGTCATCTGGAGAGGAGCATATGATGCTCTAAAACCTTTATATACCTTTCAGCATTCATAGTGCCTTCCAAAACATGCAAGCTGCCCATACCATATGGACTTATGCACCCCCATACCATCCGAGATGCTGGCTTTTGAACTGAACGCTGATAACATGCTGGAAGGTCTCCCTCCTCTTTAGCCCAGAGGACACGGCGTCCATGATTTCAAACAAGAATGTCAAATTTTGACTCATCTGACCATAGAACACTTTTCCACTTTAAAAAAGTCAATTTTAAATGATCCTTGGCCCACAGGACACAACGGCGCTTCTGGACCATGTTCACATGTGGCTTCCTTTTTGCAGGATAGAGCTTTAGTTGGCATCTGCAGATGGCACGGTGGATTGTGTTTACCGACAGTGGTTTCTGTAAGTATTCCTGGGCCCATTTAGTAATGTCAATGACAGAATCATGCCGATGAGTGATACAGTGTCGTCTGAGGGCATCCAACAAAGGTATTCAGCCTTGTCCCTTACGCACAGAGATTTCTCCAGTTTCTCTGAATCTTTTGATGATGTTATGCACTGTAGATGATTAAGTTGAATTCTTATTATGTTTTGGTGACAATGTATTAGTAATTTATTGTTTTATTGCAGGGTGAAAATAATTTTCTTGCAAAAATCCTATGTACAGTCTTATCCAGAAATCAAACCAGCCGTACAGTGGCATATCCGTCTGTTCATCTCATCAATGCGCTGGCATAGAGAGTCTATTAAATCAGTCCTATCTGCTGTCAGTGACATCACCAATGAAGGAAGACACTTGTGAAGGGTTTGTACCAGTTCAACCGTTGCATTGACTCAAAAACAACAATTTGTTTACAATTTGGACATGGCTTTTGACAGTGCCTTCATCATCAGAGAGGATTTCATGCATATCTGTTCAATGCATTGCTATTCCAGTAGCAATAAAGAGGCATTTTGGACAGAATTGAAAATACGTGACATATGACACAGTTTTTCTCACAAATCCTTCTGGGAGCTTGGCGGCAGAGGACTGTGGCCTTTCCAGCAGGCTGCTCCGGTGATGGGTTTCTCTGTCCTATCAAAGCATTATCATCCAAACACGAGCAGCAGCCACCGTGGCCAATACAGCCCTCTGATAAAGCGAGCAGCGGACTGAAGAGAATCTCTTTGCAGAGCTGTCGGTTTGAGCATCAGCAGCAATGCCAAGAGACTCCCAAAGCTTTGATAACAGGGACTCAGTGAAAGAGGAAAGGACTGAAAACATAGAGCGGCTCAGTCGATGATCTCAGAAACTTACAGTCTGCTGTGCCATACTTTACTGAAGATGCCCAGTGCTGGAAGAGAGTCCAAACACAAGGAAATAAATAAATATACCTTTAAATATTAAATGTTTCTGTTGTATTCCTGTAGTCCAGGTATGCAAGGAAAAAAAATATTGCTTTCGGCACAGAACAACACTACAGAATGACTTATTGATTAATGCATGAACTGCAACAAAAATCTCATTGTAAAAGTTGTATTGTAAAATACAATAAAAAGCATAAAAAATAATAATAAAAGCAATTAATTTTAATAAAAAGCATCAGCTAGACAATGTGAGAATGAATCTCTTAAATGACCATCCTGTGTATGTATAGAATACAGGTGTCACGCTCAAATTTGCATTGAGTGAGAGTGATACCCAGAGCCATGATTTAGTCATGCGGCTGTGATCAACACAAATGTCATTATTGTCAACAACTAAAACCAGTTGAAACAAAGCTAACTAACTAACTAAATAAACACATGCATGCATACATACATACACACATAAACATATTTTAATTAATCTAAGTAATACTTATCATTTTCATTTTGTTTATCTTTAAGTAGCCAAACAAGATAAACTAAATAAACTAAAATTTAAATAAAGAAAAAAATAACATTATATAGGAAAAAAAAATGACATTTACTAAATTGCTAAAACTTTAACTAACAATTAAGTGAAATTAAATAAAATAATAATTTATGATATGAATAAGCAATACATTTTCTTCTGATCTAAGAAGTAGGCTCTAAAAGTAAAGCATCACATACACAGAAAACATGATGTGCTCTCATGAGGAAATTATATGAAAAACAGACCATCACTCTATGACAAATATCCATGGCATCATACATTTTGTATCGAGTACAAAAAAAAGGTTAGCGATTCCATTACACAAAGTTAATATTTACCTGCATGACCAGTGTTTGCTCTGTCACAAACATGTCTGCTTCCATTGCAAGCAAGACATTTTTAAAGGGGTCATGAACTGCTTTTTCAGGAATGTTAGTTGTAATGTTAGTTGGATTTTTTACATCAAAAACTGTCTAATAATAGTACTGTCTAAAAAAAAAAAAAATGCATGTTTTCTTCCATGATTTTACCTTCTGATTTGAAAACTAAGTTTAATTGGTGGGCAGAGCTGGGTAGTAACTGATTACATGTAATCTGGATTACGTAATCAGATTCCAAAAATTAAGTACTTGTAATTAGAGTAAGTTACATTTTAAAATACTCGTAATCAGACTACAGTTACTTTTTTATTAATTACATGATTACATATTATTCACACAATAGCAATAAATATTCATCATTTATTGATTCTCTCTAATTCCTCTTTTTTATCTTTTAAATGTTCCTTTCTAAAATAGTCTACCGCTTATATACACTCAGACAGTCCAGTTTTCTGGACATTCACACATAGTCTAGTCATTATTCAGGTGGCGACACAGCATTTGACCAATGGATTTTCAAAAAATCATTTCAGGTTTAAGAAGTGTTTCAACATTGCATCAACTACTGATGAACATATTCATTTTTATTTGAATTATCACTCAGTAGGTTATTTAACCATATATTATTATGTATTATTGAAAGGCTTTTGTCTTTCAAACTCATTAAAATGCACACATTCTCGTTATTTCTTATTTGCAGACATTCTCAAACTTTTTGTCATCTGAATCTCTTTCACCTAATATATTTACTTTAAAGGGGTGGTCAAACAGCGGTTCTGTACAAGACAATATCTCCTTTTGCATTGAAATTTGAGCATCATAACTTTGCAGATGTTGTTTATGCTCAAACAGCAACATTACACACTAACTAAAGTTAAAAAAGTGAAATAATTATTACACCTGAGATTTTAAAATAAATATTTTAATTAAGTATCACATTTACATGTTTACAGTTCTCTGACGTTGGTTAATGGTCATATGGCGTGCAGGTAAACATAAAATATTATTTTTTAGTGAGTGAATTATTTTGATTGTTATTTTAAAATGATTTATTTTAATTTTACATTTTTATCATTTAATTACATGTTTGCCATTCATTAAACTCACAAATCCCCTGCAGTTCCTTTACGAACACCAGTTTGGGAAACCTTGATGTAATATAATGTTTAATGCACTTCATGTTGTTAGTTACAGTGAAATGAATATATTTTCTAACTCTTTGTATTTTTACATCATTATGGTACAAGATTATCCTGTTTAAATCAATGTGATAAATTAGTTAGGTCAAAAGTAATCCAAAAGTAATCTGATTATATTACCTAAAATGTGTAATGTAATGGATTACGTTACTGACAATTTTTTTTGTCATGTAATTTGAAATCAGTAACGGATTACAATTTGTAAGTAATCTACCCATCTCTGTCGGTGGGTCTCTTTTAAGACTTTAGTGTAAACACACTTGGGAAATGTGTTTGCTTTATTAAATTATTGAAATTATAGTATTCCATGTGGAACTTTTTTTTTGTTTTGTTTTTTTGTTTCCTAGTGTAGTTGTTACTATTACAGCTGCCATGATAAACTAATCATGAAAAGTGTTGATTAAATCTTTATGTTTAGATCTAATTTCATTGCATAAAGGTTGCAGCGCTACTGTTGAAAGCACAAATGCACTGATCTTGAACTTTGAAATGAATTTGATTTCTGCACTCTCATGAAAACTTTCATCACAACTAACAGTGCAAACACAATTCAAACGAGAGATTCGTTGTGCAGTGTAAACAGTGTCATTGACTATAATGGATATTTGGCAAAAAAAGTAGAATTTCAAATCACTGATAGCCACTTGATTCTGATCTTGAACTGACTGATCTGGTGATTATAAAGACATATTTGATTGCTATCTGGCAAAAATATAATATCACTTTTTTTTATTTTTCTTTCCTTCAGGAAAATCACAATTCACAATTTTATCACAATTCTATGTCATGTTGGTTTTACTATTTTGCAAGTTGTCTGAACAGTACAGCCAAACTGATTTCCATATTTCAAATACAATGCCTTACAAGGTAATAAAATGTGAAATAATAATAAAAAAAATAAATAATGGCAGACATTTAAACCAAAGTGGGGAAGATAAAACCTTTGTCATTATTTTATCTGTGTTATTAAAAAATAAATAAGTAAAAACAAAGATACACATTAAAATACACATAATTTACAAATAAAACAAATAGGCCTAGTGTTTTATTTTAGGCTTTATCAGTAACATTCAAGAAACTGAATGAACAAATATAAAAATAAAACAATATATACACTTCACTATGTAAATTATATATGGATTCTTATTAATATAACTGTATAAAAAAGTTATTCAGTCAAGAGCAGTGAGTGAATTTTCTCTTTGTGATTTGGTGCTTGTTATTAACATTAAAAGGAGAGTTCACCCAAAAATGAAACATACAGGCACACATCCGTTTTTCTCTCAACTGTTTACTTTCACTTTAGGCATAACCAACTGTGTTTACATGTAAAGCTTGTGTGTTTTTGACATTATTAATATTGTAAAGATAACTTAGTCCTGTAATCAGGCACTGTTTGACAGGCTTTTTAGTGTTCACACGCTTCAGGTATATGCGCTCAGAAAAAGTGCATGTCAGAACAGCACACGAATGTTTAACCGGCAAAGGTTAAAGCACATGCAAATAATGTTCTTTTGTGATTGTGTACTTTTGTGAAGTGCAGGGTCTTACTGCCGAGTTAACATTTGAAGTGAATGTATGCCACATTGCACAGTATATTGAGACAGAATGTGCGCTTTAGCATGATACTATGATATTTCTTCTAAAGCAGATCGTGGAGACATTTTAATTGCCCAAGATAAAATACTATAGTAATTTATAGTAAATAATATAGTGTTTTTGAACCATACTATAGTAAAGAGCATTATACTGTATATATTATATTAATTTACAGCACATTGTTAATGAATGCTACAGCATACTGTAGTATATTATCTATAGTGAACTGATAAACTATAATAAATACTGTAGTATACTTTAGTTTTTACTACAGTATAATATAACCTATAGTTGTAGAAAACTATATTACTATAGTTATTATATTACCACAGCAACTACCACAACAAATCAATTCAAATACTTTACTATAGTATGGTTCAAAAACACTATAGTATTTACTATAAATTACTATAGTATTTTTTCATGTGGGTCGTCAGTCTTATTGCTACAAACAGCACATTACTTTAAAGGAAAGCTTTAATGGGTGTTTTTGCACTATTAGGCTTTAACGATGGTTCCTCATCCTGTCTCAGGGAGATCACACATCGCACCAAATGACAAAACTAAGCACGTTGGGCAACACGAAAAAGAGGAAGAAAGATTATGATCTAATCCTCCTGCAGTGGGGTGCACGAAGCTCCAATCCCAGTATACACATTTAATTGAATCAGCGCTTGAGACAGCGGAGAGAGCAGCTTGTTAATGAAGAGTAATGGGGGAGATCAGAGTGCCGAGCAGGTACTCCGCCGAGAGATTACAGCGCCCAACTGAGAACACCGCACAGATTGTGCCCGGCAATTACACTAAACCCAAAAGGAAATACCGCAGAAGAAAATAATATGAAACGGTTGGTGTGGCGGATTTCAAAACAGTGCTTTTTGTATGTCGCTTCGAGTTTTTAAAGTACAGTGCGCTCGCAGGAATGGCCGCAGTATGAAATATGATCTTGATTAAATTGAATCACATGCATAAATTATTAGAGAAAGAGAGAACACAACATGGGCCAGAGGCCAATGACAAATTCTCATCTCAGGAAATGAGGGCTGTCGTTGCCAGGCTGAAGAATTTGTTTAATGACCTCCGCCTGTTCGAGGTAATGTGATGGGAAAACAAAAACAATAAAAGTAGGGTGAAAAATGGAAATAATTATCAGTAAGAAAAATTGTTGCCTACAGTTATGGCTTGTGTTCCTCACATCTGGCTTTAGAGATCTAATCAAATGTGCTGAACATTTGATGTGATGCTGCTGATGGTGATTTTTCGTCTCTTGAATCTGTGCTGTTCATTCTCTACAGAGCGGGAGTGGACAACCCATGACGATTAGTCAAACAACAAACAGATGGTCAATTAACTTCCATTCGTTAACTTAATTGCATGAAAGAAACTGCTGCAAACCCTTCAGTGTGTGTGCTGTTACTTGGTGAGTGAATCAGTAACTGACTGTGTTGGTCTAGCAAACTTCAAAGGTAAAGCACATTATTTTTGCATGCATTTGCAAAAACAATGACTGTTTTCATACAGGTTTACATCATTTAACGTTTAAGTCAGTTTAGATTTTAAACTTAGTTTGGCTTGGTTATTGATTGTGTATCTCTTGCATTTACTAAACACTATCTCAATTCCTACAAATGCAACAGAGGGATCTTACTTCTCATCTAAACTTCAAATGAATAAAAAATTTCTTCAGAATTTATTTAGAATCGTTGAAAGAATAATTGCGATGCATTCGATGCATTTCTTCAGAATCAATGAGGAAATAATCGTCATGCATTTTAGAATCATTTTTACTCACATTCTGAAATTATTCACAATAAAATCAGAATCATTGAGGGAAAAATCATGGTGCATTGGAGAATGTATTTTATTTTTTATTTTTTCATCCGAAAATTCTTCAGAATCATTGAGGAAAGAATTGTCATGTATTGGAGAATCTTCTTCACTCACATTAAATTCCTCACAATTAAATCAGAATCACTGAGGAAAGAATCGTCGTGCATTGGAGAATAATTTTTATTCATTCTGAAATTCTTCATATTTTAATCAGAATCATCGAGGAAAGGATCGTGGTGCATGGGAGAACCATTTTTTTCTTACATTTTACTTTTACCTTTTACTCATATTCTGAAATCCTTCACAATCGTGTTAGAATCATATTTATTTAGAATCATATATATATTCCAAAATTCTTCAGAATCAAATTAGAATTACTGGGAAAGAATTGTGATGCATTAGATAATTAATTTTACCCGCATCCTAAAAATCTTCAGAATCGAATCAGAATCATTGAGGAAAGAATTGTGATGCTCTTTTGTTTGTTTGTTAGGATTTTTTTTTCTCTCTCTCATTTCTAATTACAACATATATAAATCAATGCCATTGTTAAGTGTTACATCATTACAGGTTTTACACCCATTTTCTTTGTTTCTTTATATGTTGAAAGGAACCCAGCCAGCGTCATGAGCAAAGGGGAGTCAGGGAGAAGTAAAAACGACCATGAGCAAAGAAACTTAGTGTTGTAGTGCCAACAGCAATGGCAATGTCTCCATCTCAAATGTGCTATAATTAGCTTCAGGCCAATTAAACCTCTTTGAGAAATGGGACACTGGGCGGTCTACCCCATCTGGGTCTACATGCAGCAAAACCACACAAACTCTCACAGCAATGACTTCAAGTGTAGTTTGGAGTAACAAGTAGTCCAGAGAAGAGGCTAGTGCTAAATTCAAAGCAGTCTGTCTTTCACATGAAACATCATCCCTAAACAGATCAGTAGGAGGAGCTGCTGCATGGGCCAAATGAGCGGCATCTTTATCGTATTGTTATGCCCCCAAACTCTTTCTTTTCTGCAGCTTTGCCAAATTCACATTTGTCTGTTCTGAAGGTATAGAGACAACAGCAATAACAATCTCCTCCAAAAACAGTCAAACAAACTTTCTTGGATGTATCCTATAAAACAAATAATTGATAATTGCAGTAACAAAAACTTGCCATTAATTATTTCCCACAGCACAAACAGCAGAAAAGTCGTGCAACAGAACAACTCAGAAGAATGTAGACAGCAGTCTTCAGAAAATCAGACGTGAGACTGAGTCAAAACTGGACACCTGTAGATTTCAACACAATACACACAACTACTGATCGACGAAAGATCAATGCAGAGAGTGCAAGACCTTCTTTTGTCTTTAGACATTCTCCTTGGCCACACACTCACACACACACACACACACACACTCACACACGCCCATAATCGACATCAGTAGCAAAGACCCTCAAAACAAAACAAAAACAAAAGAGAGAGAAAACCACATTCAGTCTCCCGGCACCCCATGAAAGGCTTGTAACAGGGTTAAGGAGATTTCAGATGTTAGCACCTGAATGTGTGTGGATTTTGCCTTGTATTTCAGAGTGTTGTTCTGGTTTGGTTCAGCAGCTGTTTGATCCAGAACAGACGGTCTGTGTCTTCAGGGTGGAAGGTGTTGTATGCTTGTTACTGAGTTTAGTTTTCTCTTCGCCGGGGAGAACAGATTCACAAAACATTCTTAGGGAGCACTCTTCTAAACATTTCGTAACTTAAGCATATACAGTTGAAAATATATTGTATTTCCAAAAACTTTTCAAAAGATTGTAATAAAGAAAAAAATAAATAAGATCTTGAGTTCTTTTCTTTTCTTTTCTATTGGTTTGTTTCAAATATTAAGGATTGTAACATAACATTAGCTACATGCAGTATAATACAGTACATATTACTGTTAGGGATGTGCACAAGGAATGTAAGGTGACACCAATAATCGACAATGCAAACAGTGATTATGCATCATGATATATTGCTTGAGTTTTTGTTGAATTCGAAATTCCACCGCTGTAGGTAAATAACTGTAAGAATAACAAAATGCAGTAAATAAAAAATAATATGAATTAAAATAAATTAAAATAATATGATAACAAATACCAGTTTGCAATATAAAGCAGCATACTGTGTTTCTATGCAGCTGAAATAACTAGAAATGAATGACACCAGAAGCCTTGCACATTGCACATGCAGAATAAGGCATTAATATATGCTTTGTAAGTACTAATAAACAGCTAATATGCTAGCAATAAGCATGTTAATAAGCAACTAGTTAATAGCAGGAACTGATCCTTAAAGTCTTACCGTATATTTTACACTAGTATTATGTGCCCCATTTTAATTTAATCATACTTGTTCTGCTCACTGGGTAGTAAATGTTACCATCTAGAACATGGGGATTCAGAGGCCTCCAGTACAGTTGGGGTACTTGGACTTGAACATACTCGGGTGGACTATGACCCTGACATTTTGGACGCATAAACTTTCCAGCATATAAACAAGTCTACATTATATGTAACATAAAAAAAAAAGATAATAATATATTAATAAACGTCTCCCACTCCCAAAACCAAGGAATTGACTCAACAAGGTGGCCTCGGACCCAACTGTCATGGGTCGGGTGCAGAAGAGAAATCCAAAAGACATGGAAATTCCAAATAACAGTCTTTACATAGAAATATGCAGAGACACAAATCAGGAGTGCATAATACATACAATGACCAACATCAAAGTAAACCAAACAGGCAGGGGTGGGCAGCATTTCAAATAAATGTATTTAAAATACCTATTTGAAATACAAAATACTATTTTGTATTTTGTATTTAAGTACCTTTGAAAAAAATCAAATGTATTTTGTATTTAAATACATTTAATCTTAGTATGTTTGTATTTTCAAAATACATAAAATACTTTTTGTCAACAACCCCAAAAGACAAGGCGGGCGCCCCCCGGGGCAACCTTCCCCGGGGGGTTAAAACCCCGTCCCAAAGGGGGGGGGAATTTGGGCACAATCCGGCCGGGGGTTTTAAAGGAAAATTTGGGGGGCCCCGAACCCCAAAATCCGACCAAACCCTCCCGGGGCCCCAAAACCCAAAGACCAAAAAAGGGAAACCCTTCCCGGGCCCAAAAAGTCTCCCCGAACCGGAGGGTCCCAAAGGGGTCCAAGGGGGGCGCAACCCCCGGGGGCCCCGGGCCGAGGGGCGGGGGAAAAAACTTCCCCCCTGAGGGGTGGGGCCCAAAAGGGTGAAGTTGTTTAAACTTGGGGGGGGCCCACCCTGGGGTTTGGGGGAAACACCTAACCCATTCGGGGGGGCCCCCGGAAAGGGCCCTCTGGGGGTTTGGGGGGGGAAGAACCTCCGCGCCCCCGGGCCTTTTGGGCGGGGGGGGGGGCCCCTGGAAGAATTTTTCCCAGGGTTTGGGGGGCCCCGAACCCCCGGGGGGGAAAAAAGGGGCCCAAGGGGGGGCCAAAGGTTACCGGGGGCCAAGGTCCCCCCCTTGGATTCCTGGGTTTTGGAAGGGGGGGCGTGGAAGTGGGGCCAGTCTCCAGGTGGCGCCCCAAGGGGCCCTCCCGTTCCCTTTCCGGAAGGGGGGGGCCCGGGGGACGGCCCTTTGGGGGAGGCCACGGGCCTGGTCGGCCGGGGCCCTTTGGAAGGGGTAAACGTGCTGCCCCCGGGGGGGTCTAAGCCCTCCCGAATCCAAAAGCTCCGGGGGTCCCTGGAAGGGCGGGGTTAGGAAAGGGGCCTCCCGGGGGCTCCCCAAATTGACCCCCCAAGGGCGGGTCCAGACTTCCCTGCCAAAAAGGGGTTCCCGGGCGGGGGTTGCCCCCGGGTTGGGCCCCCCAGGGCCCAACCCTTCCCCTTGGCCAAAAGGGCCCGGGGGGCCATGAATCCGGCGCAAACCGGGGCCTTTCAGGGGGTTGGGAAAAAGGGGGTTTTCAGGGAACCCCCCCCAAAAAAGGGGGGAAAACCCGGGGCGTTTCCCCTCGAACAGCAGAAATTTGGGGGCGGGGTAGGGGCGGCCAAATTGGCGAAAAGGTTTCCCTTTGGGGGAGAGGCTTCTTTCCCAGGGGCCCCGGCCCCAAAAGGGAAAACCCCGGGGGACCCGCCCGAACTGGGGGGCCCCAATAAGGGAGCCGCGGGCCGGGGGGGGGGAACCAAAGGGGCCCCAGGAACAAGGGGGCCGGGGCAGGGGGGGGGCCAAGGGGAACGGGGGCCCTGAAGGGGTTTTGAAGGGGCGGGGCCCTTTGGCAAAAGGGGGGAGGGAAAGGGGACGGGGAAAGGCTCGCCCTCGAAAATAAGGAGGGGGGTTTGGGCTTGGGCAACTCCGGGGAAAACCCCTTTGGGGAAGGGGGGCCCAAAAGGGAAAGATTTTAACCCCCCCAAAGGGGGAAAGGTTTCCCCTCCCCGGGGGAGGGACCCTCCCCTCCTTAAAGAACCCGCCCGGGTTCGCCGCAAGAAGGGGCCCCTTTGCCCCACCGGGGGGAGGGGGCCCCTTGGGGGGGCGGGGGGAGAAGGGGCGGGCCCCGGCTGAGGGGGGGGCGCGGCGGCCCGGGGGGAAGGGGGGGCCCCCGGGGCTTTCCAAGGGGCCCCGGGGGCCCGAGCCCCGGGGGGGCCGGGGAAAGTTAAGCCCGGGGGGCCCCGGGGGGAGGGGGGGTTTGGGGTTTTGGGCCATCCCTTCGCCCCAACCTTTGATACTTCATTGACCATGTCTTTCTGTTACAGCCCTTAACCAAGTTATATCTAGCTCACTAAATTATAAATAAGTTAGCTTGTTTAACCTAACATAAATCAATCAATCAATCACAGTCTCTCGATGTTGATTCACACCTTCCTTTAATCCAACAATCAAAAACAACTTAAATAGCAAATAAGACACATTCACATGGCCTGCCTCTGATTTTTTTTTTTTTTTTTTTTGTTTCAGGTTGAACAATCTGATGAAGATCCGGTGCTAATGTAAGTGCTTCCCAGGTATTACATTTGTAGTCCATGTTAAAAAATGTCAGTTCTATGATCGTTTTTTTTTTTAATGTGTTATAATTTTGCCAGCACATGAAAATCCATAGTCATGTTCCTAATGCTTATTTCAAATGTAGTATTCCTGATTGATTCCATGTCTTCCATGGTCCTACAGCAGCTCCCACACTTGCAGAACTTAGATGGTCTTACCCTTCAAGCAGATGTAAGTAGAGATTACACAACAAATCACATTTATTTGCAACATGTTTTATGTCTTAGTTCTGTTAGTGATGCTGTCTTTTTTTAAAATTGTTTCAGGTATTCACCACTCCATCTGATGTCCAGCAGTCTTTACATTTGCCAGAGAACACAACTTATAATTCTTGGTATGTAAACAGTAAAGGTTTAGTACACCCTAAAATGAACATTAAGTCAATTTGTAATATGCAAAATGGCAATGCATGTAAAATGGCAATGTATTTCTGTATTTTAATTTACATTTTACCATACATATGTGCAAAGTTTAGTGCAACATGAAAATTCAATTATATAATCTACATTTGCCATTTTCTACACTAGTTTTAATACGCAAATTCAAAACAAATTTTAAGGCTTTATAAGTTGCAAACTGAAAATGAAAATGTATTACCCAAATTGATTAGATATGTTTAACATGTCCAAGCAAAAACTGTAGCAAAATTATCATTTAAATGCTATTTTTCCTAAATGCATTTAGACTTGGGGGTAGGACACTTGGGATTGCATTTCCATCATAACACCGCGTGATGATTGTAACAAAATGCAGTGAAAATTTCAGAATGCATTCTGAGCCAAAGGTGCAGCAAAAAGGTGATTTAAATGTCTTTTATTTTTCTTAAATGCATTGACACATATAAAACGTTTCAATAGCTTTTTCATTTAATACCCCATGATGAATATAGTTTAAGTCAGTGTGGAAAGCATTCGGTTAACGATGAATATTGACCTATTGTGCATCCTGTTGCCGAGCCCTGCCTTGATGTAGCCTAAAGCTTGACAGGTCGGGGTGTGTTGCATTTTCAAATGCATTTCGAATGCATTTTCAAATCCACATTGACTTTATATTCATCATGGGGTATTAAATGAAAAAGCTATTGAAATGTTTTATGTGTCAATGCATTTAAGAAAAATAAAAGATATTTAAATCACCTTTTTGCTGCACCTTTGGCTCAGAATGCATTCTGAAATTCTCACTGAATTTTGTTACAATCATCACGCGGTGTTATGATGGAAATGCAATCCCAAGTGTCCTACCCTTAAGTCTAAATGCATTTAGGAAAAATAGCATTTAAATGATAATTTTGCTACAGTTTATGCTTGGACATTTTAAACATATCTAATCAATTTGGGTAATACATTTTCATTTTCATTTTGCAATTTATAAAGCCTTAAAATATGTTTTGAATTTGTGTATTGTAACTAGTGTAGAAAATGGCAAATGTAGATTATATAATTAAATTTTCATTTTGCATTAAATATTGCACATATGTATGGGAAAATGTAAATTTAAATACAGAAATACATTGCCATTTTACATATTGCATGGCCATTTTGCATATTACATTTCAGATTGAATTTTGCTACACATATGCTTCCATGCACCCTGGTGTTGTTCTAATGCCGTATGACCTTCTTTGTTTTTCGGACCACTAAGGGAGAATAAAAAAAAAAAAAGCCTGCTCACGCTTGTCCATATAATGGCAGTGATAGTGACCAGCATCAAGATTTACAAAAGATCATATGTTCCAAGTGTTCTGGGGGAATACGATATAGTTTGGTGAAAAACAAATGGCAATTTTAATATATTGTTTAATGAAAATCCTGACACTGACGTTGGTCTTTTGTGCTCAACTGTGCATTCATGAGATCCTATTATTATGCAGTTCACATCTATAGTTGTGGCCAAAAGTATTGGCAGTGACAAATTTTGTGTTTTGCAAAATTTGCTGCTTAAGATGTTGTGGTGTTCATTCACATTGTTTTTACAAGTATTGGCAGTGACATAATCTAGAAACAATGTGAATGAACTTACTGTCTTACTGAGTCTTACTGTCATCTGACAACCAAAGTTCCAGTCTGGATATACTCCGTGAAGACAGTACACGGATATTTTTGTATATCCGAAAGACTAAAAGACCAACATCCAAGGTCAGGATTTTCAATAAATAAGTTAAATTTCGGTTTGTTTTCACCAAATCCTGTCATATACCACCAGAAAACTTGGAATATATGACACGTGTTGCATGGGATCATTCTGTGATACTTTTGCATATTTTTTTCAGTGCTTGGTGCTGGTCGCTATTCACTTCTGTGGTATGGACGAGTGCGTGTATGGTATATTTTTGTAAATTCCTCCTTTTGTGTTCCGAAAAAGAAAGAATGGCATACTGCATTAGGACAACGCCAGGTGAGTAACTGATGTGATTTTCATTTTTGATAAGCTATCCCTAGGATGTTCATCTCTGTCTGTCAGCTCAATGCAGTCTGCAAAATATTATCAATGATCAAATTCATTTAAGATCAATTTCAAGAAAACAGTACTGCACCCTAGAGATGAACACTACCCAGAAAATGTTGCTTTGACTAAAAGAAATGAAATGGTGAACACTGTAAATGGGATTTCGCTGCACAAATTTCAGAGTTAGTTTAATAGTTATGTTGAACTATGTATAGACAACTAAACAGAACCACAATGAAACCCACAATAGTTTATTTGAAGTATTTTCTTTCTTTTTATATATATACCTGTATATGTATACACACATACACAATGTTCACTTGTTTTTTTTTTTTTTTTTTTTCTTTTCTGGCTTTTAGATGCTTTCTCGACATCAACCCTGAATGTTCATCAAAAACCAAGAAAGGAAAAGTGACTAAGTACTGTAAACCCGCAGGTTTCCTCTCTTCTGAAAAACAAAGACTTTTAAAAATATATTTCTGAAAAACCTTTCTATTCTTTAAAAGTAAATAAGATTACTGTATTTTGATTAACTTGCTAATTGTTAATTGCATTTTACATGTTTTATATATATAAAAAAAAACTACAGCTGGCATTTCAGCCAATATGTTCATATAAGGCAATTTCCTGGTCTTTTCTTCAAAATAAATAAATGTTTTAAAACTCAGAGAATGTTGTTTTCTCTTTTTTGTGACTACTGTTATGAAAAAGTATAATATTTTTAATTTTGTAAATCTAATAGTACTGATAGAAAAGCAGGAATTACAATATTCCCTGTAAATAACACAGTATAATACTGTAAAAACAATTATATAACAGTATAATACTGTATTTGGTAAATACAGTACAGAACTGTAAATGTTGTTTACAGTAGTAGTCCTGTAAAAATACAGTATGTGGCTGGCAACCCAGCTGCCAGTATTTTACTGTAAATTTACAGCGAAAAGTTTTACAGTGTATTTCTCTCAAATATTGTTCACAAATCTGTCTAAATCTGTGTTAGTGAGCTCTTTTCCTTTGCCGAGGGAGGGAGGGAGGGGGGGGGGGGGGGGTCCGAAAACCAGTCAGTTTCTGGTGTGACCACCATTTGCCAGCTCCTTCGCATAGAGTTGATCAGGTTGTTGATTGTGGCCTGTGGAATGTTGGTCCACTCCTCTTCAATGGCTGTGCAAAGTTGCTGGATATTGGCAGGAACTGGAACACGCTGTCGTATACGCCGATCCAGAGCATCCCAAACATGCTCAATGGGTGACATGTCCAGTGAGTATGCTGGCCATGCAATAACTGGGATGTTTTCAGCTTCCGGGAATTGTGTACAGATCCTTGCAACATGGGGCCGTGCATTATCATGCTGCAACATGAGGTGATGGTCTTGGCTGAATGGCACAACAATGGGCCTCAGGATCTCATCACGGTATCTCTGTGCATTCAAAATGCCATCAATAAAATGCACCTGTGTTCGTTGTCCATAACATACGCCTGCCCATACCATAACCCCACCACCACCATGGGCCACTCGATCCACAACGTTGACATCAGCAAACCGCTCACCCACACGACGCCATACACACTGTCTGCCATCTGCCCTGTACAGTGAAAACCGGGATTCATCCATGAAGAGAACACCTCTCCAAAGTGCCAGACACCATGGAATGTGAGCATTTGCCCACTCAAGTCGGTTACGACGACAAACTGCAGTCAGGTCGAGACCCCGATGAGGACGACGAGCATGCAGATGAGCTTCCCTGAGATGGTTTCCGACAGTTTGTGCAGAAATTATTCGGTTATGCAAACCGATTGTTGCAGCAGCTGTCCGGGTGGCTTGTCTCAGACGATCTTGGAGGTGAAGATGCTGGATGTGGAGGTCCTGGGCTGGTGTGGTTACACGTGGTCTGCGGTTGTGAGGCGGCCGGTTGGATATACTGCCAAATTCTCTGAAACGCCTTTGGAGATGGCTTATGGTAGAGAAATGAACATTCAATTCACGGGCAACAGCTCTGGTGGCATTCCTGTAGTCAGCATGCCAATTGCACGCTCCCTCAAAACTTGATTTAGACAGATTTGTGAACAATATTTGAGAGAAATAGGTATTTTGTGTACATAGAGAAAGTCTTAGATCTTTGAGTTCAGCACATGAAAAATGGGGTCAAAAACAAAAGTATTGCGTTTATATTTTTGTTCAGTGTATTTTACATGTACTACATTGCAACTTCTTTACAAATGTGTATTTAAAGTAACATTAAAATATATTTTAGTTTACCATAAATGCTTGGCTATACATTTAGCAGTACATTTTAACCATATTTCAAAGACAATAGAAGTAATAATGAAATAATTAAGTTATGAAAAAAGTGGATAAAAACAACAACAACTCTAAAGTCCAGCTAAATGCATTTAATATAATTTTAGACTGCAATACATTTTCATTTAATTGCAATTAACATGCAATTAAGTGTCCAAAAATATTACACTCAATGCACACTTAAGTATATTATTTCTGTAATAAGTACTATTTTCAAAAGTATGCTAAAGTGTACTTCTTTTTCACAAAGGAGTACATACAACATGTATAACAAGGAAAATAAAATAAAGTGTTTCTGTTCTCTTTTTCTGAGCTGTGTCCAATATAGCGATACCGTTGCGTCTTCACTCCCCACCGCATCAGTCTGTTGTGCATGTGCTCAAATTCAGCTCATTAGTCATATTTCTGTCTTGCTTATTGAGAAATAACAAGAGACACTCGGAGAACAGACGACTCCTCCTGTTGACTAATCTCTCAGCCCGCTCGGCAGGACTCGGTTAATAAGGGCCAAACTTGTTCCGTCCTATTGTCTACAATGAGCTTGGTCTGACACTTTGACAGGAGCCAATTATGAGAATGAAAAAAATAACAGCGTACTGAGAAACAGTGGGCATCTGGATCTTATATTAATGCACTTATGTAACCATCTGACTCTCCAGAACAATGAGATGCCAACTGCTATGAGAAACAGATTGTACCAATCATACAGCGCTTGTCACGCATATCCAGCTGATTAAAGAAATACCTGTCCTCTGTATTTTAAGACCAGATTGAGTGAAGCTGGTTAGGGACACGGGAGAGTTATAAGGCTGCTCACTAGGGCACATCGAGACTAGATTACAGCTGTCAATCATCCAAATCACTGCAGCTCTCTTCTGTCTCTATCAGTGACTATAGGGGTTGTGAAAACCTTTTTTTTTATATAAAAAATAAAATAAAATAATTGTGACTTTAATCTCACAATTCACACTTTTTCCCTGCTATTGCAATTTATATTTCACAATTCAGTTTTTTTCTTCTTGCAAAAAAACGGGAACAAAAAAAAAGTTAGAATTATAAGATAAATCAAACCTTTTTATCTTTCACCTTTAACCTTGTAATTGTTTTAATTTTGAGGTGGAAATGGTCTTTCTGCAGATCCATCAGTGATGATGCTGAGGTTGCACAGAAGTTTAAGAATTTCTAAACGCATAAATGTTAATGATGGTTAGTCACTATTTAATGTTGTTTTGATGATAATAGTATTGTTTGTAGTCATCATTATGCTTCGAAACATCAGGTTGTGTATATTTATATTTAAACCTTTGTTCTCAGTGTTTACGTTTTTTTTTTTTTTCTTTTCTTTTCTCTGTGTGTGTGTGTGTGTGTGTGTGTGTGTGTGTGTGTGTGTGTGTGTGTGTTTGTGGACATAAGCATGCACATACATTAAAGACATTCAAGCTATGCACCTAAACGGGTCGCTGTGAATAGAGCTGTTTTTGACAGGGTAAAAAAGGTTTTGCTTTTTACCATTGGTGAATTTTAACCAAAGTATTTTGCAGACATTTCATGCAGACCCTAAAGAATTATACCAACTTGTGGAAAATGTGCATCTGATCCCCTTTAATACTCATTAAAATGCAACAATGTTGACACTGAGCTAATAATGTTCAGATAAAAAGATAAACCTGCTCTTAAAAGTGAAAGCACAAAATAAATACAGACCAAGACCAACATGTTATTTAAAATAATAATAATAATAAATAAATAAATAAATAAAGTTGTCAGTGTTTTTTCTGTAAATTTACAGTAAACAACACACTCATAATTCTGGTTGGTAATAATCTATATTATCAAACACATAATACATATTCACTATTAACTAAGAGTTTGACAATGTTTTATGGTAAAATTATGTGTAATCCCATGTTAAACCTTTTACAATTTAACTTATAAAATAGATTATTTAACTGATTAATTAATATAATCACAGTTTATGGAAATAAAAAACATTAAATACAATTAGAAAATACTGGGGTGGTTGGAACTGATGTATCATATGTTTTGTTTCATTTTTATGTGTTTTTGTAAAGCAGTATAATTAAGTAGTATGATAATAATTAAGAATAATTGTTACAAAAATGTATGGTCACCCCTTATAACTATGGTTGCTGTTTCTTCTTCTTTGTTAAGATATATATATATATATATATATATATATATATATATATATATATATTATTGAATAGTTTTGATGATTTCCATCTTTATAATAATTGCATATGTTGACCTAATCATGAGGTAAAGTAAACCCATTGCACCTCTGTTCTCAAGTGCTGAGATGTGAAATCTGACTGCTTTTGTAGACGTGCATGTGTGTGTGTGTGTGTGTGTGTGTGTGTTTGTGTGTGTGATAGTGACAGATTAAGGTGTGTTTCTGTATCCTCAGGCTACTAGTCACACTGACACCTGTGAAGTTTAGAAAGAGCTGATGTGGCTCATAATCAACACACGTCGTGTTAATGAAGAAATCAGCAGAGAGCCCAACTTCCTGTGGCGTCCAACCTCAACTCGTGCTCCATTCATCCCTTCTGTGATGGCTTTTACGTGCAAATGAAACAGCCACAGGGTCTGCATGCGTGTGTGTGTCTGTGTGTGTGTGTGTTCATGTGTGTTTGTGTGTGTGTATGTTTGTTTGGTTGTGTGTGTGTTTGTTTGGTTGTGTGTGTGTTTGTTTGGTTGTGTGTTTGTGTGTGTGTGCTGTACACGCATACTGTCACTCAGTGAGATTGAAGAGGTTGAAGGGCAGATTAGTAAACACTAAGGGACGAGTCCTGTTTGCTGTCACGTCATTCAGATGTTTCCTTCTCCTCAACTCATCTTTCGATTTATTCTGCACAAGTAGATTTGCCCAGAGGAAAGTTCATCTTGGTTTTGTTTCATTCAAGTACCAACTTTTATAAAATAATGGAGAAAATAAAAAAGGGAGCATAAAAAACACAAAAATATGAGTCAATGACTGACATACAGTAAGAGTACAGTGCTATAAAATGGAGAGCAGCTCAGATCATTTGATCTGGGCAAATTGTGAATAAGTTCATATTGAGAGCTCCGATATTCAAATGCAGTGTTTGTTATTTTGGCAAAACAAGATATTGTTGAGATTTCCCAGGGCACAAACCATTTGCTTTCAATTTATTCTCATCAGTGTCTAAGAGAAAAAAAAGTCACTCCAAAAAGGACAAGAAAAGCTCCATCACAGTGGTTGCAACTTGCCTCTAGTTTCCAAGTCATATGACTTTGAGTGAGGAACGTCTCGGTTACGTATGTAACCCTCGTTCCCTGAAGGAGGAAACGGAGACATACGTCGGAACTGACCGACGAATTGGGGATCACTTTGGGAGACCAATCTACTTCGAGTGTAAGAAAACGAGCCAATGCACATTGGCATGCGATAATTGCAACAGCTGCTCTGCGCTACAGCGCGGGTATTTAATGAGCAGCAGGTGCGTCGCATATTTACTTTTCCACTGAGGAGCCGAGCTAGTGACTCGGCCGTACAGCGGAGGTACAACGACTGTGGCGACGGGACGTACATCTCCGTTCCCTCCTTCAGGGAACGAGGGTTACATACGTAACCGAGACGTTCCCTTTCAGTCGGTCACGTTCGACGTACGTCGGAACTGACCGACGAATTGGGGATATCTACCAACACGCCACTGTCGCTGGCCCTTCCAGCGCTCTGCCTGAGACTCCTGGACCACCCCCAACTTGTCGGAGCGGGAGTCAGGGCTCTAAGCAGAGAAGGTCAGTCACTGCTGTTCCGCAAGACCCACTCAGTGTGACTATTGGATAACGCTGGGAAACGTGCCCTAGAGGAAAGGGGACGCTACGGAAGCCACATCCTGCCTGTCAGAAGGTAACTGTGGCGGTTACACATATGGACTAACCAAGAGGGTAGTACAACATATGGAAGTCTCCGGGGTGGTTCCAACCTAGTTCTAGGGGGGAAAGAACACCATCAGAGATGACAGAGCGTGCTTTGTCGAGGGAAAGACACGGGCTAGCCGGACCAGGTAGCCTTCCGTGGATGAAATACGCATATGGGATCGCTGCTGGGACCGCACATATGGACACCCAGCCTAACACAGGTTCCATAACACAACGAGTGAAGGCCTGGCGTCAGACGCTCCGCCACGTCTGACTGCCGGGGGATGACGGAGGAACTCACAGGGTTAGCCATACCTGGGGAACTCTACTGGAGCAAATGACGCACGTATCCGGCCCAGCGGGCGGGAATGGAGTTGCAAGCCGACACTTAGAACGGGTCCTTCGCACTACTGGCCCCTGGGGGCGAGTACACGGGAAGACACCGGCTCTACACGAAGGCTATAGAATCTAGCGAACGTGTTAGGTGTCGCCCAGCCCGCAGCTCTACAAATATCTGTCAGCGAGGCGCCTTGAGCCAGCGCCCAGGAGGAAGCCACACCTCTAGTCGAGTGTGCTCGCAACCCGAATGGGCAAGGCACGTCTTGGGATTGGTATGCCAAGACAATAGCATCCACTATCCAGTGGGCTAACCTCTGCTTGGAGACAGCCTTTCCCTTCTGCTGGCCTCCATAACAGACAAAGAGCTGGTCTGAGGTCCTGAAGCTTTGTGTTCTGTCCACGTACAGCCGCAGAGCACGGACGGGACAGAGAAAAGCTTGGGCTGGGTCTGCCTCCTCCGAGGGCAGTGCTTGCAGGCTCACTACCTGGTCCCTGAAGGGAGTGGTAGGAACCTTGGGCACATAACCAGGCCGGGGTCTCAGGACAACGTGAGAGTTGGCCGGCCCGAATTCTAGGCACGATTCGTCGACCGAAAATGCCTGCAGGTCCCCCACCCTCTTGATGGAAGCCAATGCAGTCAGGAGAATTGTCTTTAATGACAGAATTTTCAACTCGGCTGACTGCAAAGGTTCAAAGGGAGGTCTCCGCAGTGCCATGAGCACCAGAGACAGGTCCCAAGAGGGTACCGAGGTAGGACGAGGAGGGTTCAACCTCCTCGCCCCTCTAAGGAACCTGACGACCAGGTCGTGCTTACCAAGAGACTTACCATCAACTGCGTCGTGATGTGCGGCAATTGCGGCAACATACACCTTCAGGGTGGAGGGAGACAGCCTACGCCCCAACCCTTCTTGCAGGAAGGAAAGCACAACTCTGACCGGACATCTTCGGGGGTCTTCCCGGTGAGAAGAACACCAATCAACGAACAGGTTCCACTTCAGAGCATAGAGGCGCCTTGTAGAGGGGGCTGTAGCAGAAGTGATGGTGTCTACCACTGATTGGGGTAGGCCACCTAGAACCTCCGCGTCCCGTCCAGGGACCAGATATGAAGTTTCCAGAGGTCTGGACGCGGGTGCCAAAGGGCGCCCCGTCTCTGAGAAAGCAGGTCCTTCCTCAGAGGAATGGGCCAAGGAGGGGCTGTCGCGAGGAGCATGAGTTCCGAGAACCAAGTCCGGCTGGGCCAGTATGGCGCAACTAATAGGACCTGCTCCTCGTCCTCCCTGACTTTGCACAAGGTCTGTGCAAGAAGGCTCACTGGGGGAAACGCATATTTGTGAAGGCCCTGGGGCCAGCTGTGCGCCAGTGCATCCGTGCCGAGAGTGCCCTCGGTCAGGGAATAAAACAGCTGGCAATGGGTCGAGTCCGAAGAGGCAAACAGGTCTACCTGTGCGGCTCCGAAGAGACCCCAAATCAGCTGGACAACCTGGGGATGGAGTCGCCACTCTCCCGGAAGCGCAGGCTGTCGTGAGAGCTCGTCGGCTGCACGATTGAGCATGCCAGGGATGTGAATGGCCCGAAGCGACCTCAGATGCTTCTGACTCCAGAGGAGGAGATGGCGGGCGAGTTGCCACATGCGGCGGGAGCGTAGACCACCCTGGCGGTTGATGTACGCAACGGTCGCAGTATTGTCCGTACGGATCAGCACGTGCTTGCCATGTAGCGGCCCTTTGAGGCTGCCCAGCGCAAGACGTACCGCTAGCAACTCGAGGCAGTTGATGTGCCAGTGCAGTTGAGGTCCCGTCCACAGACCTGACACTGCATGCCCGTTGTACGTGGCCCCCCAGCCCGTGGCAGAGGCATCCGTGAAAACCACAGCATGCCTGGACACTTGTTCTAGGGGGACTCCTGCCCGTAGAAACGAAGGGTCTGACCATGGGCTGAAGGTTTGGCGACAGTACGGGGTGATGGACACCCGGTGTGTGCCACTCTGCCACGCCCATCTCGGGACTCGGCCATGAAGCCAGTGCTGAAGCGGCCTCATATGAAGCAACCCGAGCGGCGTTACTGCGGCTGCGGATGCCATATGCCCCAGGAGCCTCTGAAAAAGTTTCAGTGGGGACGCTGTCCTGCCTCTGAACGAATTCAGGCAGTTCAACACTGACTGGACGCGCTCCTCTGTGAGTCGCGCTGTCTGGTTGACCGAGTCCAACTCCATACCGAGAAAAGAGATCCTCTGCACAGGGGAGAGTTTGCTCTTTTCCCAGTTGACCCGAAGTCCCAACCGGCTGAGGTGACAGAGCACCATGTCCCTGTGTTCGCACAACTGGTCCCGAGACTGTGCCAGGATCAGCCAGTCGTCGAGATAGTTGAGAATGCGAACGCCACATTCTCTGAGAGGAACAATGGCTGCCTCCGCGACTTTCGTAAAGACGCGAGGCGACAGGGACAGCCCGAAGGGTAGGACCTTGTACTGATACGCTCGACCCTCGAACGCAAACCGAAGGAATGGCCTGTGTCGGGGGAGAATCGAGACATGAAAGTACGCGTCCTTCAGGTCGATCGCTGCAAACCAATCTCGGGGACGGATGCACTCGAAAATGCGTTTTTGCGTTAACATCTTGAACGGGAGTGTGTGGAGAGCCCGATTCAAGGTTCGCAGGTCCAACATTGGTCGCAACCCACCATATTTCTTGGGCACAATGAAGTAGGGGCTGTAAAACCCTGCCTTCATATCGGCTGGAGGGACCGGCTCGATCGCGTCCTTCGCCAGGAGGACTTCGAACTCTTTCCGTAAGACAGGGGCATCGCTGCTTCGCACAGAGGTGAAGTGGATGCCCCTGAACTTGGGCAGACGCCGGGCGAACTGAATCGCATAGCCGAGTCTGATGGTGCGGATGAGCCAGCGAGACGGGCTGGGGAGCGCTAGCCAGGCTCTCAGACACCGTGTAAGAGGGACCAACGGAACCACAGACGTACCCGCAGTGGGGCAGCGAGGTGGAACACAGGGACTCAACTCGGGAGGCACTAAGGCGGCCCGAAGTGGAGTCTGCGTGAGCTGCGCAACACTTACCTGGTCCCAGGGAGGGGCAGCGGGAGTGAGAGAAGGCCTGGTGACGTCCTCGAACCACACACCACTGACTGCTGGCGAAGAGAGAGGGGGAAGGGGGTGGCAAGGTGTTTGCAACACGTCGCACACCGCCAACCGCGCCCTCTTGTGACCCAGAGATATAGGAAATTGCTCTTTTATTGAAAATGTGGGTACCGCTGGACTCTGAGGAGCCAGCGGCGGAACAAAAACAAAAGGAAACAAAAGATTCTCCACCCGGCCCTCCTCCGGGGGAGGGAGTGATGCAGACACCATCTCCCGAAGAGCAGATCCTCCCACCTCTGGGTCGCCCGTCTGAGGGCCGCTTACCCTTATGCTTGCCACCTGGTTTGACGGGGGCCTGGACGGGCTGGACATTCCCCTTGCGGCCGGCCACCTGCCACCTAGGTGGAGGCTGCTGCTTAGGCTGAGCAGGGGCGGAGGCGGCCGCAGGGGGGCGCCCTCGGCGACGAGCAGATGGAGGCGCTGCAGCCGACGACTGGGTGGAGGCAGCAGCTGGTCGTCGGGGCAGGATGTGTTTAATCGCCTCCGTCTGCTTCTGTGCTACTGAAAACTGCTGGGCAAAGTTTTCAACAGCGTCGCCGAAGAGGCCGGCCTGACAGACAGGGGCGTTGAGGAACCGAACTTTGTCGGGCTCACGCATATCTGCCAGGTTCAGCCACAGGTGGCGCTCCTGGACAACTAAGGTGGACATCGCCCGACCCAGGGAGCGTGCAGTGACTTTCGTCGCCCGTAGGGCGAGGTCCGTCGCTGTACGTAGTTCCTGCATAACCCCTGGGTCGGAACTACCCTCGTGCAGTTCCTTGAGCGCTTTGGCCTGGTAGACCTGCAGGAGCGCCATGGCATGCAGGGCGGAAGCGGCTTCTCCACAAGCTGCGTAAGCCTTGCCCACCAGAGAGGACGAGAATTTACATGCTCGGGAGGGGAGACGCGGATTACCCCGCCAAGAGGTAGCGGTCCTGGGACACAGTTGCATCGCCACAGACCGCTCCACTGGGGGGAGCTCCACGTACCCCTTAGCCGCCCCGCCATCGAGGGTAGTGAGGGGGGAAGAAGGACCAGACCGGCTTCGGGCAGAAAAAGGTGCCGTCCACGATTTAGTCACTTCCTCATGCACTTCCGGAAAGAAAGGTACTGGGGCGGAGCGCTGAGAACCAGCACGGGCCACCCCAAGAAACCAATCGTCCAGCCGCGAGGGCTCGGGACACGGTGGAGGGTTCCACTCGAGCCCGACGCTCGCGGCGGCCCGAGAAAGCATAGCAGCCATCTCTGGGTCAGACTCGGGCAACGCTGCCACACCCGAAGGGGGCAGTGCAGCCGAATCTTCATCCCCGGAGGACATACGCTCACCCTCCGATGCAGCGATCGACATCTGGTCCTCCGGGGGAGCCCCAAAAGTGACTACTGGTACCGCACGAGACGGATCAGCACGCGCTCTTGGAAGCTCCACTGGTTGCAGTGTCGTGGAGGAGTGAGGAGCCCGAGGAGATTGACTCGGCGGGGTATTCCTCACTATAACCCTCAGGTCACCTAGGTTATTAACCGAAGTAGGCTTCTTCTGAGCTGGCCCAGAAGAAAAACTAGATAGGGGAATATACGAAGGGGCTCCAGTCTCTTCAAGATACTGGAGTCTCGACCTTAACACTGAGATGGTCATGTTCCCGCAGTGAGAACATGTACCATCCATGAGTGCCACCTCAGCGTGTGCGAGGCCCAAACACGTGAGGCAGTAATCATGACCATCACCAGGGGCCAGGTAACGACCACATCCAGTAGCACACGGTCTGAATGACATCTTGAAAAAGACACAGGGTCAAACCGTGTGTGCTCTTTTAGGAATTTGCTCTCTTACAGGTGCTGAAACGCACAGGGAAATGGCCGCAGCTGCATAGCAGTACAATAGTGCAAGCCTGTTGTGAGCACTCACTCTCGTTGAAGACGCAACTCTCAGCTGTATAAACAGCGATCTCATTGAAGGCGCCCTCTCCACGGGCTGTGAGAACAGCTGTTTTTTCTCTCTCGTGAGATCGCGACCAACACTGTCAGCGCCGTCACACCCGCACCAGACACACAGAGGCTCCTTCCCAAACGAGCAGCTCGTCTTCCACCACTTCCAAAGAAGAAATAAACACATATACAGGAACAGCACATGTGCTTGGCTCCGAAGCAAAAAGCAAATATGCGACGCACCTACTGCTCATTAAATACCCGCGCTGTAGCGCAGAGCAGCTGTTGCAATTATCGCATGCCAATGTGCATTGGCTCGTTTTCTTACACTCGAAGTAGATTGGTCTCCCAAAGTGATCCCCAATTCGTCGGTCAGTTCCGACGTACGTCGAACGTGACCGACTGAAAGGGAACAGCTAGATGTTATTTGCTGTAAATCTTCTTCTGTGAACTCCCATATGACTTACAAGACTTACGATCTTCATGTACAATACCGTTAAAAATTGTGGGATCAATAATTTACAATTTTTCACTGTAAATTATAAGATGACTTGTTGTTTTTATTTTCCAAAAATGAAGAGTATTTTACCAATTATTATTATTATTATTATTATTTTCTGTATGAACTAAGGAAATTTTCTTTAACCTGATTTTTACTGTAGATTTTTTTTAATCTTTTACCATTAAAATATAATTTGTACACTGTAATTTACTATTCATTACAACAGTAAACCGTGATTTGCTACTTGTAATTGTTAGAGACAGGTGGTTTAGGGGGCAGAGCTTTCTCATTCTACCAGCATTTGTTTGGACAAAAATTGCACATGACCCTGAGTGCAAGATGAGTCATGCATGTTTTTGTTCTGTTTTCTTGAAAGAGCATGACTTTTAGAATAATTGTCTATATCTGATAAAACATTATTTTTTTTTTAAATCAGCATGTTAGAAGATAAAAGACATTCAATTTATTTTGCCAATTATTTTAAAGGACTTTAATAGTTTGACATGATGGATGGGAGAGGATTTAGTGGCACACCATTTTTTTTTCCACTTCTTGAACACATTGGGAGCTCACTGAGGTAGAAGCTGAACAGACAGAATCGCTGTCCCTTCAAATAAACCGTCTCGCACTAAAATAGACAGACACGTCAGCGAGGCTGGAACGGGAGACGGTGTGCCCATATGAACATCCCCAAGCTCAGCGGGACCCGAGTGCTCCTGCCAACCCTCACGCTGGGTGTTGCTGGATTTGTGCTGGGCTATGAGACACAAAGATGCTCGATTTTGTATGTGATGGTGACACATGCGGCATATAAGAAAAGACAAGCGCTCCACCTTTGACAGTCGACACACTTCAAGCACTGATAACAGAGTGTTCGGAACTACATGAGATCTGAGGGCTGATAATAACTCAAGCTTCTTGTCTGATTCCATCTCTAGTTTCCATGTTAACGGTCCATTTCTTTATAGGTACATACCTTAAAGCCTCGGCTTCGAAAATAAAGCTAATTGCATTTTTTTCCCTTGTAATTACAAGTTTATAACAGAATTCTGAGAAAAAAAAAAAAAGTCAGTATGGCAAATTTATATCACACAATTGCAGGAAAAAATGTCCAAATTACCTTTTTTATTTATTTATTTATTAATTTATGTTTGTTTGTTTGTTTGCTGTTTTATTTAGTTGCAGAAATGGGCTAAATGAGTAAATGTAAATGAAAATTTTTGTAGAACTAATTCCACACACACACATTGAGAGAAATTAAAAGAAAGCTGTCAAATTTGCCATGACTCCCTCACACAGTGGCATTAACTAGTTTTATAAAATGTAATGCCAAGGCAATAAAACATAGTACAGATTTTTAAAAGAAAATATTAGTAAAAACTTTAGATTTACATATTTAATAACTGTAGAAACACATCACTACAGTCTGTGAAAAAGATCCATTACTGTATATATAATTTATACATATTGTCTACTGTACACTTGTATCATCAGTTAACCTTATTAAAAAGTAAGCCTTTGAATGAACCATATGACTTTTACTTCCCAAATAAGCTGGTTCAATATAGCATGGCCCAAGCTAAAGATGATTCGGATGACCTTACAAGAGTTGTTGAAGCTCATAAGACGGATAACCAAAGACCTCTAAACACTTCATTATTGTTGTTTTTTCTCTTAAAGTCTGAATGTTCTACAAAAGACCATTACAGAGAAACACTGAAGGGCCCTTGAGTGATAGAGAATTCTTGGTTTGTGAACAGACTCCACCATTACATCAATTTTCAGAAACCCTACCCATCTCAAGGACAAATTGCATATTAAGATGATTAAGATCGCAAAGGAAGACGCAGATGGTTAACACGCAATCATCTTCATTAAAAGTAGTAGGACAAACATATCTTTCCAGTGCTGATGCCGCGTGCTCTCCTTTTGCAGTCTTTGATCTTGAAATGAGCTGATACTTAATAAAATGTAGCGCTGGAATTGAAGATCGGATTTATATCCGTTTTGCGACGACACAAGTCACAATTCTGACTTTATCACAATTATTACCTTTTTCTTTTTGTTTGCTCTTTCTTTCTCCCATGGTGGAAACAAATGTCCACAGTTTTGGCAGAAAATGAATTATTAAAGCTATTTTAAACTGTAAAACCTGCAAACCTTCACCAAAACAGTGTTACAAATGAAGAATGCAATCAAATATTTAGTTTCACTTGGTGAGACTGATGATCATTTGAGAAAAAGCTTTATTAAGTGCCTTTTAACTTGTTATACAACTTACACAATATGATGTGCTTTGAGAAAACACAGCACATGCAGCGTATCAGCCGAAGCTCATGGCAGCTGTGACGCCTGTGGAGGGAGTCCAGTGCTGTGGCTCTGTGTTCCTTCTGAAGGCTCTGAACAGCTTGAATCATTAGAGGGATCAATGCATCTCAAGATCTCTAGAGCAGAATGTCAGTGTGTCTGTGTGTGAAATGAGCTGCCTCCGAAATAGAAGAGTAAATCAGAGTAGAGATCAAACAGAAACTCTGAAGTCAGGTTTTGGCTCAAACTCTGATATACTGTGTATTTGTAAAAAGCTCCACAGGATTGATCAGTAGTTGAAGCTGATATTGCTGAATAACTAATTAATCAATCAATTAGTCCATCCTTAGATCAGTGATACAGTGCTGTAGAATATTTGTTGTCATTTCTAATTTATCAATATGATGACAAAAACCATACAATACAGAAATCAGCAATTTCACAGAGCTCAACACCACTGTAAATGACATTATTCATTATTAATTTACCCGTCAGACATTTTATCCAAAGTGACCCTGAAACGGGTGGCAAGTGTGTTCCAATAACAATGAAAATCTAAGAATCTAAGAAATTGAGCATAGTTTGGACAGCACAATTTATATGCTTATAAGGTATGAGAAATAGTCTTTTGTTGTTGATCTCCAAGGCTGTGTGTCCAAACTGTTTTAGAAATTAGTATTTATTCATAAGTCTACTGAATTTATTATTTACATTACTCACAAATTTCCTGATGTTTAACATTCTTCTTACTTCTGACAGTCTTATTCTTTGTGATTTCAATATTAATGTTGGCTGACCGTCTAAACTGGGGTGTCCAAACCTGTTCCTGGAGGGCAACTATCCTTCAGAGTTCAGCTTCAGCCCTAATTAAACACACCTGAACCAGATAATCAAGGTCTTCAGACTCATTAGAAACTTCTAGGAAAATGTTTTGGAGCTTAACTCAGCATTGGCCCTCCAGGGGCCCGTTTCAATAAGGAGGTTCAACCAACTTTGAGTTTAAACTTGAACTCAGAGTTGACTTACTCTGAGATGGGAAACTCTGAGTTCTTAATAACTGTCAATAACTTAAAAACTGATATAATATCAGAGGTGAAAACTGTAAATGATTGAACTAATATTCATTTTAATGGTATCCCATGGCCACAAAAGAAAAAAAAGAAAAAGGACAAAGACAGAAAAGAGAAAAAAGAACGTGGCAGCAGCTAAAAATGAAGTATAAAAACACAATTCAATCAAGGTAAAGCTTTAAACATGAATGGTTCATTGGTGTGGGCTAAATGACTTTACAAACATTTGACATTAAATATCATTCAATGTATATTTCAACGTGCTGCAGCTTTTTCCACATAGTCTAACACTCTTTTCTCATAATTAAATATTCTCTAATCCAACCTGTGATTATTAGTTAATTCTTGTCCAGCTGTGTTTGTGTTAATTACCCTGTGTATTTAGGTCCTGTCTTTTGAGTTAGATTTCGTCTGGACAACTCATTACTCCCCGATGTTTCTGTGAGTCTGCCTTGCTTTGTCTTGCCCTGATGTCTACATTAAATACTATTATTTTGAGTTTATCCTCATCTGCGTGTTCCTCGTTTCTCCTCGTGTGTGCACCGTGACAGAAGACCAGACCTAACCGTAAGCATCCGCTTCCGTTTCCGGCGCTGCTCTGTACAGTCGACGTTAAGGATGGCTCCGCTCAATTTGTGCTTTTATATACTTTTTATAGACCTATGCTCTCAATGTCAAATGCAGAAATATTAATTCATGCGTTTATGATCTCAAGGTTAGATTATTGTAATGCTTTATTGGGTGGTTGTTCTGCATGCTGCATGTGGTTGTTTCCTAGAAGTGCATGTTAACAGGTTAATAAACAAATTACAGATGGTTCAAAATGCAGCAGCTAGAGTTCTTACTAGAACCAGGAAGTATGAGCACATTAGCCCGGTTCTGTCAACACTGCACTGGCTCCCTACTAAACATCGTATAGATTTTAAAATCTTGTTAATTACTTATAAAGCCCTGAATGGTTTAGCTCCTCAGTACTTGAGCGAGCTCTTATCGCATTATAGTCCTTCACGTCCGCTGCGTTCTCAAAACTCTGGCCATTTGATAATACCTAGAATATCAAAATCAACTGCGGGCGGCAGATCTTTTTCCTATTTAGCGCCCAAACTCTGGAACAATCTACCAAACACTGTTCGGGAGGCAGACACACTCTGTCAGTTTAAATCTATATTAAAGACCCATCTCTTTAACCTGGCGTACACATAACACACTAATACACTTCTATTATTCAAATCCGTTAAAGGATTGTTAGGCTGCATTAATTGGATCAACACTTCCCATAACACATGATGTACTCGTTACATCGTAAAAAGATTGACATCTACGCTAATATTAGTCTGTTTCTTTCTTATTCTGTTTCTCAGTCCGTGTCTGGATCAGATGGTGGATCGGCGCCGGGAGATGATGTCTGCGGCCCAGATTGTCGGCGGAGGCCGGACCCCTGGATGAGCCCCGGGGACATAATCCCAGTGAAGACCTCGACTTAAAATACAATAAAACTAAAAATAAAACAAATAACTAAAAATATAATAAAATACATAACTACATAATACTATTATTGTTAGAAATTGCAACAATATTAAAATAGAAATATAATACATTTAAAGTTTTAATTAAAACAATAAGTAAACAATAAATAAACAATAATATACTGGCCAGAGGAGAACTGGCCCCCGACTGAGCCTGGTTTCTCCCAAGGTTTTTTTTTCTCCACTCGGTCACAGAGGGAGTTTTGGTTCCTTGCCGCTGTCGCCTCTGGCTTGCTCAGTTGGGGACACTTAATTTCTAGCGATTATCGTCAATTTAATTTCACAGATATTATTTAAACTAAACTGAGCTAGACAATGACATCTCTGAATTCAATAATGACATGTCTTTAACTGAAAATTGAGTGTTTAATCTTATTATTATACATTACTGACACTCTATCCTCCAACTTGATACTGTTAAGTGCTTTGACACAATCTGTATTGTTAAAAGCGCTATATAAATAAAGATGACTTGACTTGACTTGACTCAAAGGATCGTTCAGGAATCCCCGGGGGTGAGGGAAGTGACGCGCTGGTCCTCCCACTCTGAAGCTATGTTACAGGCGTCTCTTGATGACGTCGACTGGGACATGTTCCGGGCGAGTTCAGCTGACGTCAGCGAGTTCACGGATGTAGCATTAAGCTTTGTCAACATGCTAACTGACCAAGCCACTGAAATGGTAACAATAAGGACATTCTCAAATCAGAAACCGTGGGTGGACAGAACAATCCGTGCTGCGGTTAACCAACGCACTGCCGCATACAACGCCGGTCTTTTGTCAGGAAACATGAGCGAGTACAAAGCATCGTGCTCTGCTCTCCGACGGGCAGTTAGAGCTGCTAAACTCCGATACAGGGAGAGAATTGAGTCACATTTTCAGCTCAATGACTCTCGACGCATGTGGCAGGGACTGAAGACCATCTGTTCCTCTGGAAATAACTCCTCCGCCGAGGTGAGAGCAGATCCATTGTTGGCCGAAGAGTTAAACACCTTCTTCGGCCGCTTTGAATGTAATGGCAGCACTACTCTGCCAATCAGCGTGTCAGGAAGCAGCAGACAGAGCAGCGATGTTGATCATGTTACCACCGTGTCGGAGGACGAGGTTCGGAGAGAACTAAGGAGAGTAAACATCAGGAAAGCTGCCGGACCTGATGGGATTACCGGCCGCGTTCTGAGATCCTGCGCCGACCAGCTTGCTGGTTTGTTTACTTCCATCTTTAATGAGTCCCTTGCTACCTCTTTGGTTCCCACCTCATTTAAGAAATCTGTCATAATCCCTGTGCCTAAGAACAGTAAACCCTCTTGCCTGAATGACTATCGTCCAGTTGCCCTCACATCAACAGTCATGAAGGTTTTTGAGAGACTTTTAAAGAAACACATATGCTCCTCCATCCCTGCTACTTTGGACCCTCTCCAGTTTGCCTATCGCCCAAATAGGTCTACTGATGATGCCATCTCTCAGGTACTGCAATCTTCCCTCACACATATTGACAGCAAAAATGGCAACTATGTCAGACTGCTATTCATTGACTATAGCTCAGCTTTCAACACTATAGTCCCCACCAAGCTAGCTGTCAAACTCTCAGACCTCGGCCTAAACACTTCACTCTGTGACTGGATTCAAGACTTCCTCACCGGCAGACCACAAGTGGTGAAAATGGGCCAGTTCACCTCCAACTCCATCACCCTGAATGTAGGAGCCCCACAGGGCTGTGTCCTGAGTCCGCTGCTCTACTCTCTCTACACACACGACTGTGTGTCCTCTCACAGCTCCACTTCTATTGTTAAATTTGCTGATGATGGTTCTGGGCCTTATTTCCAACAATGATGAGACCGCATACTTGGGTGAGGTAGAGAGACTTACATCATGGTGCCAGGACAACTGTCTCTCTCTGAACGTGAGCAAAACTAAAGAGCTGATTGTAGACTTCAGGAAGAGACAGCAGCGGCCCTACACTCCTCTTATGATCAGCGGGACCCCTGTGGAGAGAGTAAGCAGCTTCAAGTACCTCGGTGTAAACGTCTCCGAGGACCTGACTTGGACTGCACACATTCAAACACAGGTCAAGAAAGCCAGGCAAAGACTATACCATCTGTGACAGCTGAGGAAATTCAGGGTCTCACCAGCAATCCTGAAAACTTTCTATTCAGGGGCCATAGAAAGTGTATTGACTCAGTGCATCTCAGTGTGGTATAGTAACGCCACAAATCAGGACTGCAAAGCTCTGCAGAGAGTCGTGCACTTAGCTGAGCGCATCTCAGGGTCTGCCCTCCCCTCTCTGCAGGACATCTACCTCAAACGCTGCAAAAGCAGAGCTGCAAAAATAATCAAGGACTCAAATCACCCCGGTAACCGTCTTTTCATCTCACTGCCATCTGGCAAGCGCTTCAGGAGCATGATGGCAAAAGCTGAGAGACTGAGGTGGAGCTTCTTCCCTCAGGCCATCAGGCTCCTAAACTCAGTATCATAACATCTACAGGACTCAATTTAATAAACTGTAAAAACATTCATTATTCTCCATCATCCGCATTGCTGCTATGTGTACATACCCGGTACAACCTGTTTTGTACATTCCTCTTGCACATCCCTGTTTATATTAATATTTATTAAATCCACAGTAGACTGTATAGCACATTTTATTTTATTTCATTGCACATTTACTCCTTATTTTATTTTTTATTTTATTGTATTTTATTTTTTTCTTACTTTTTCTATCTTACTCTTACCTATATTTCTATATATTCTCTTATGTTTAATTTATTTTTTTTTTTTTTTTGCACTGTCCATTGAGCGGACCTGTCCTGACCTACATTTCACTACTGATTATACCCTGTATGATTGTGTATGTGACAGATAATAAAGAACCCCTTGAACCGGCGCCCCTTCACCTCGTTTTGTTTTGTTTGTTTTTTTCAAGTTTTTATTTAGTTCCTGTATTTTGTCTCTCGCGGCAAGCGAGTCCGCTGGTCGCGAGCCCTCATGCCCGCCGATCGTGGGAGATCATGCCACTGGCCTGCCGCTGACTCAATGCCCACCGGCCCACCTCTGATTCAATGCCCGCCGGCCCGCCTCTGACTCAAGCCCGCCGGATCGCCGCTGACTCAAGCCCGCCGGATCGCCGCTGACTCAAGTCCGCCGGATCGCCGCTGACTCATGCCTGCCGGCCGCCACTATCCCTAGCCCCGTGGATCCAGTCCACACATCACTGCCTTGCTTTGTCTTGCCCTGATGTCTACATTAAAGACTATTATTTTGAGTTTATCCTCGTCTGCGTGTTCCTCGTTTCTCCTCGTGTGTGCACCGTGACAGTCAGTCTCTGCTGCGCATTCATGAGATTACCACGACACGTGTGTGTGGTGCTGCTGAAGCAGGAGCCAGCATTCTGACGTATAGAACCTGCACTGTGGCTTGCTTGCTTGTTGTGGTAAACAAACCCATTTTGTAATGGGACATACAGGTGCATATCAATAAATTAGAATGTCATGGAAAAGTTCATTTATTTCAGTAACTCAACTCAAATTGTGAAACGTGTGTATTAAATAAATTCAATGCACACAGACTGAAGTAGTTTAAGTCTTTGGTTCTTTTAATTGTGATGATTTAGGCTCACATTATCTCAACAAATTAGAATATTATGACATGCCAATCAGCTAATCAACTCAAACCACCTGCAAATGTTTCCTGAGCCTTCAAAATGGTCTCTCAGTTTGGTTCACTAGGCTACACAATCATGGGGAAGATTGCTGATCTGACATTTGTCCAGAAGACAATCATTGACACCCTTCACAAGGAGGGTAAGCCACAAACATTCATTGCCAAAGAAGCTGGCTGTTCACAGAGTGCTGTATCTAAGCATGTTAACAGAAAGTTGAGTGGAAGGAAAAAAGTGTGGAAGAAAAAGATGCACAACCAACCGAGAGAACCACAGCCTTATGAGGATTGTCAAGCAAAATCGATTCAAGAATTTGGGTGAACTTCACAAGGAATGGACTGAGGCTGGGGTCAAGGCATCAAGAGCCACCACACACAGACGTGTCAAGGAATTTGGCTACAGTTGTCGTATTCCGCTTGTTAAGCCACTCCTGAACCACAGACAACGTCAGAGGCGTCTTACCTGGGATAAGGAGAAGAAGAACTGGACTTTTGCCCAGTGGTCCAAAGTCCTCTTTTCAGATGAGAGCAAGTTTTGTATTTCATTTGGAAACCAAGGTCCTAGAGTCTGGAGGAAGGGTGGAGAAGCTCATAGCCCAAGTTGCATGAAGTCCAGTGTTAAGTTTCCACAGTCTGTGATTATTTGGGGTGCAATGTCATCTGCTGGTGTTGGTCCATTGTGTTTTTTGAAAACCAACATCACTGCACCCGTTTACCAATAAATTTTGGAGCACTTCATGCTTCCTTCTGCTGACCAGCTTTTTAACGATTCTGATTTCATTTTCCAGCAGGATTTGGCACCTGCCCACACTGCCAAAAGCACCAACAGTTGGTTAAATGACCATGGTGTTGGTGTGCTTGACTGGCCAGCAAACTCACCAGACCTGAACCCCATTGAGAATCTATGGGGTATTGTCAAGAGGAAAATGAGAAACAAGAGACCAAAAAATGCAGATGAGCTGAAGGCCACTGTCAAAGAAACCTGGGCTTCCATACCACCTCAGCAGTGCCACAAACTGATCACCTCCATGCCACGCCGAATTGAGGCAGTAATTAAAGCAAAAGGAGCCCCTACCAAGTATTGAGTACATATACAGTAAATTAACATACTTTCCAGAAGGCCAACAATTGACTAAAATGTTTTTTTTATTGGTCTTATGAAGTATTCTAATTTGTTGAGATAATGAATTGGTGGGTTTTTGTTAAATGTGAGCCTAAATTATCACAATTAAAAGAACCAAAGACTTAAACTACTTCAGTCTGTGTGCACTGAATTTATTTAATACACGAGTTTCACAATTTGAGTTGAATTACTGAAATAAAATGAACTTTTCCACAACATTAATTTATTACTTTATTGAGATGCACCTGTACTTCAATTTCACAAACAAGTGCAGCATTTTGTCCAAGAAATGATAAAATTACACATTTTAATTTATTTGTTTTAAATCTCATTTTGTTAAAAGAAAAATTGTGAGAAAATCATATTGTGAAATCAGTATTGTGAATCGTACCGCATCGTTAGTTGAGAGAATCATATACATTCCTGCTTGTAAATTTGTGCTTTATCTGTGCATATTTCTCAACTGATTCATACTAGATCAATTTTTCACTAGAGGAAGTGTTACTATGGATTATGAACTCATGAGCAAGTGACAGAATGCTACATTTCTCCAAATCTACTGAAGAAACAAACTCATCTACATATTGGGAGTACATTTTCAGCATATTTTCATTGGGGTGAACTATTCCTTTAAGTGTGAAACCAGTTTAGAACCACTACCTTGCAGTCCACTTACAACTGTATATATATATATATATATATATATATATATATATATATATATATATATATATATATACAGTATATATATATTATTAGTATCAGTAGGCTACAGTATTATACGATACTACAAAATGAGATTCCGTTATAAGGGCTTTGCTTCCTTTGAAAATGATATTTCAACACAATTATCCTTAAAAATAAATGTTAAGTGGCTCATGCATTCACATGTCATGCTTTCACATACGGATGATTCTAACAGGCCTTTAATTACAGTCGCAGTCATCGAGATCAGTATACATAGTCTCTTAACTCAGACTGACCTAATAGGTAAATATAATTTGATAGTGAGTATGAGTCACTTCAGTAACCCGTGTGCACCGAGACCCAAAATAACACCAGCGAGAGGGAACAGTTTAAACAGTTGCTTAGCAACCAATTACTTTCCGACAATTAAGGGTACTTATGATGTCTACATAAAATCTGGGTAATGAGAGTGTTTAATATCCTATGGGAACTGAGCATAACAACTTTCTGAGCACTTCTAAGTTTGACAAAAGAGCATGATGTGATGTTGTCTTTCTAAAATGTGATGTGAGATTTATGAGTGATAATGTCAAATGGTTTCTCAAAGCACAGCCTGTAATAATGACTTTGTTATGAAGCCATCTAAACTTTGCAAATTATAAATCCGCTCAATTAGTTGACCTTCCTCACATTCATCCGGCTGGGTGGTTATATATAGTTTTTTATTAGTAAACAACATGATGATTTATCATGATTATCTTTCAGTGCAGCTCATGTTACTTAATAGAGCTGAATTAAAAAAAACTCACAAGTGGGAGGAAACCAAGAACGTGTGGTGTGACTAAAATACTTTAAAATCACAAGTTATTATTGCTGGAAATGCAGTGACAAAAATACATTATATTAAATAACCTTCATCTCCTCATCTGGCCTCAAAGTACAAACTGTTGAACATTTAGCCATTGTAAAACAAACTAAAACAAGTACAACTTTGATGCAAATTAATTCAGTTCCACATAGATAAAAAAAAAAAAAAAAAAAATGACAGATGCAAATGAACAACTCTATTTGCACCCCTTTGGTAATTTCTTCATCTTGATTTGTTTTAGCTATTTTTATATTTCTTCATTGCACATGTAAATCTGTCCTGATCAAAGAAAGAGCAAAATATGATGAAACAACAAATTCAGTGTCTCTTGCAGCATGAAAATGACATCTCCAATAATGATCTGACATCTTTTCCCTCAAAGTCATGTTGAATCAGTGTTGGTCTCCTCATTCAAATGTAAAACTCATCTAATTGGTTTGTAGACTTCATGTTGAAAATGCATGCATTTTTCAATGCATCTATTTTTCTACATCTCAGAAAAAAAAGAAAAAAAAGGACAACACACGTTTTCACTGGGACAATATTTTCTCAAAAGGCATTTGAACGTTATTTACCACAGGGTGCATATTTGTACCTAAATGGCACATATTAGAACATTTTGAAAGTGTATTGTGACCTCCCAGTGACAGCTCTGTACCTTTTTATTCTTCTTCTTCTTCTTCTTCTTCTTCTTCTGAGAGTACACAACATCAAGTATCTTCAGCAAATGTATGCCTTATTTACCCCTAATGGGTTCACAGAAGCACCTTAAAGGTCCCATATTGTCAAAACTTAAATTTCCTTTTTTCATGATAACAGAGGCCTAGGGGCTATGTAACTACCATATAAATTTCAAAAGAGTCAATCCACAGTAAAGTGCACACAGCCTGCATAAAGTAGCTGTGGTTTTTCACGAGCCCTTGTGACTTCTGTAAAAATGTGACGCCCGATCTACTCAGTCACTGCCATCAGTCACCATCCCGAGCACCGTCCTTTTGCCAAACCCAAAGAAAGACCTGGGGCAGTCGTGGCCTAATGGATAGCGAGTCGGACTTGTAAGCGGAAGGTTGTGGGTTCGAATCTCAGGTCCGGCAGGGATTGTTGGTGGGGGGAGTATCCTCCTCCAATACCACAACTGAGGTGTCCTTGAGCAAGGCACCGAACCCCCAACTGCTCCCTGGGCGCTGTAACATGGCTGCCCACTGCTCCGGGTGTGTTTACTTAGGATGGGTTAAATGCAGAGAATACATTTCACTACTGGTTATATACTCTCTATATAATTGTGTATGTGACAAATAAAAATAATCTTAATCTTACCCCCAGATAACATTGCGTACATGCCATTGCTGAGCAACAACAACACGGAAACATGTCGAAAAGGTTAACTTTAACGGACGAAACCAGATCAGCTGACATGTAACACTCTCACTCAAAGGATGGACAATCTGACAGGATTGTTACTATGAGGTGGATCACGTCTAACATGTATAGTAAAGACAAACTCACTGTGTCTATCTAGTCATGATGAAGATGTAAATACATTTCAGTTTCAACAGGCAACTATTTTTACAGCTACATTATTATTCCAGCCACAATTAATCACAACACTGTATATACAATTACAAATGATTATATATAAATCGTCAGTTTGTTGCTTTACACACATGCACACATACATTATTTCATACACAACAGTCGTGAGATGCCAGAAATCTTCAGAGGCGCCCATAACAACAAAAGACAATACTTTATTGAACCTTTTCTGAACATGTTTGACGATGGTTTCTGTCCAGTTCACTCGTTTTTTCACATTTAACTACAGCTCTCGATGTTTTTTTTGTCTGGCAGTGGCAGCAGGTATGCGATCAAATTTCTAATTTGAGGCTGTATTACATCAATTCTTGCATCCAACATCACAACAAGATGATATTTTAAGCTCATGTAGCCGAATCTGTGCTGGTTTGAATGGGCCGCCTCCTTTGTTTTGTTTCCAGCTAGCACTGTCACGTAATTGTGACGTCGGCCCTACATGACCCTAGTTCTGCGTCACTCAGAAAACAACAAAGATAGGCTCATGAATATTAATTAGACAGGACAAATCGACCTGTTTTTACCAGAGCTCCTGAGAGAGGAGCTGTAAAAATATATCGAGATGGTTTTTGGTACTTATACTGCAAATATATATTCTTAAGGACATCAAAATCTAAAATAAAACTCCAGAAAGGTGTACAATATGGGACCTTTAAGGGTACATATTACTCCTGTAAGGTACTAATATAGACCTTAATGGGTAGATATGGTACCAATTTGTCTCTTTGAATATACTGCCCCAGTGACAAGCTGTTGTTCCCCTAAAGGAAGGCAATCTGACCAATTATAATGCTGAATCAACCATTTTTGTTCCGACAAACAAACCAGACAGGAGAGTATATTAATGTCGGAGGACTTTAACTTGAAAAATGGTATGCGTTGATGTCTTTTCAGAGTTGATACAAGATACCTTCTGATGTTCATTCATGTTTATTTTGAGCCATAACTAGTAAAAACACTATTTATTGTTTGAATTTCTTAAAAATAGCTGACACTTTGTTTCGTACCAAAAGTAACCAGCTGTTTTGTCTGTTGGTGACTTGTCAGTGTACTCTTGTCACTGTGATGTATTTTCCGTGATGTATTTTTCACTGTGTGAGAACATGATTTGTAGCGTGAGAGCGCTCTGGCTTGTCAGATGTAGCAACAGTAACTAAGAGGGGCAGAACTTTCGGAAGAGGATCATATGGATCCTTTGCAAGCTCAAATAAAGGGGGTTTAGAACAAAAAGTGTTTCTTGTCACCATGGTGATAACATTCTACTAAAGCAACTCTTTTTTATCATATTCTCTAGCGTAGCTCAACCAAGCCTCGTCTGTGGGTGGGAATTATTTAAATCAGTGACATTGTGACTTCACAATATCCAGAAGTGGGCTGTAGTACAAACGAGCCGATTGTTAGCCTTGCAGATTTATTTTTTATTTTTTTTTATGATCAAAAAGCATCATTACACACTAACTAAAGTTTAAAAAGTGAAAAAGCATAATATGACCCCTTTATCCTTAGAACTGATAGTTGAACAAATGTTTAAATATTGGATACACAGCCCTAATTTACTCACTAATTACATTTTTTTTATTAAAAATATGGCTTATTTTGTCACCATTTGTAATGATTTCTTGAATGCAAGTTTATCAGCTGCAAGTTGAGCTGAAAAAAATAAATAAATAAATAAATAAAAAAGGTAGGAAACTTCGTCGCTTGGCTTGGGCACTGGTAAAAGTTCCTTTTCCGAGCGCTAACAAGCCTTTTGTATGCGGGCTCCCCAGGGACTGAATTATCCTGCCTGCTGACTCCCCATCGAAATAACACGATGCCAGCACAGCCCGACCCACACCCAGGTTCATTTAAAGCAATCTAATCTGAGGAGGCCTAGTTTTGATAAATATACCCATCAGACAATTGCCACAATCTCTCGCCATCACATTTTCAACAGAGAGCTCAGCCGTTCTTTATCTACATGACTCAAATCTGTTGCTGTTTTATCTGGCAAAGCTCACGTATTGTTTTCGGAAGGAGGACTTTTTTTTTCTCCCTCAGTGAGGCTCTGTTAGATCAAATAATGCTGATTTAGTTTAGAATACATATACAGGAATGCTAACTTCATATACTTGAAGATAAAATAATGTTTAAAGTCAGATCTTAAAATCCTATCCTAGGCTGGTTTTCTGGTTCCAGGCCAGTCAACTTTGAAGGTTTTGGACTGGGAAACCTTCAGCTTCTTTTTCTTCTCAGCAGGGTAGAAAAACGCTTTCATGGAAAGCAAAATGCATTCTGTTCTCCTTATAGAAAACCTTCTATAAAACATTAAAAATGATATTAACTCACTTCTAGGTGAACCATTAATGATAATTACAAAAAAATACTGCACTCTTGTTTTTTTTTCTTTCTTTCATTATTGTCTGAAGTATTCATTATAGACACTTAGGGTAGGAACAGCCATGTTCAGATGTGCAGAACTGCCTGTTTCTATTATGCACTATGAGTGAAATGCTGCAATTACTTAATAATTTATTTCTGATTCTGAGTGTTAGTTTTTTAGATGCAAGAAAAGGGATTTTAGAACAGGAAAATTAGTACTATATTAAGGTTTGACGTCAAGCGTTATTATTGCCATGGCCTGTTACCATGGTTACATAAAATGATTTAAGTATTACGTTTATTTTCCGTCTTGATTGGTTGCATTTGACTATTATTAACACAGTTTAACTTTCTTTGAGATTAAAAAGTTTCATCTTATCCAGTTTGTACAAACAACCTGGACTCTTCTATTATAAGTGTATTCACATGGATTTTCATGCATTGCTCATAAACTGCATCCATTACATATCACATTTACCATTTTTTCCTACAGTTTGCATCCAATTTATCTTTTATTAGTGTTTATTTTCTAGTTTAAATAATTACTTCCAGCTCACATGACTTATATCATCAGACTTGTATTTCTGCTCTACAGATACAGACAATAAAATATCTGTACCTTTAATTGTAAGTCACTTTGGATAAGAGCATCTGCCAAATGTAAAATGTAAATGAATGAGGACCAGACCAATTAAAAGATAATATTTCCCTCTGCCATAGCTCTCAAATCTCATTTGTGTTTATGTTTTAAAATGCACAAACCTATGCCATTTGTTGGTGTTTTTTTGGAACAAAATTGAATACAACTGTTAATGAGATTTGAAGAGCTCTAAAGGCTCATGAGTTGTATAGACTAGTTCTATGATACTTTTGTGAAGGTCGGTATTATAAATTTCCTTCCACATTTATGTAAGACACACACTCATCAAATGCAACAAACTTCCATATTGTGTAGAACAGGTTGCATCGCTTTCGGCTGCATTTCCCAAAAGCACCGTCTCACCAATGGTCTCTACAATCTGCTGTTTCAGTTTCAGTTTCAAGTTTTATTTGTCACATACACGACTATACAGAGACTGTATAACCAGCAGTGAAATGAGAGTCGGGTCCGCTCCATGGACAGTGCAAATATTGAAAAAAACAACACAAGGGAAGTAAACATAAGATAAAATGAATGAAAAATAAGATATAAAGAATAAAATATAAAATATAAAAGAATGTGCATGACAGTAAGCTGTAGAATTAAATATTAATATAAGCATGACTGTACAGAGAGGAATGTGCAACAGGTTATACATGGTTGACATGAAGCAGCCAATCACAAAAAATAAAATAAATATAAAAATAAGATGCTTAGGTTAGAATGCTTTTGGGAAACACTGCTCTGATCCTCTGTTCAGTATGTGCTAGACTGCATATGGCAATGTTTCACTCAATACATCTTCAGGAGTTACACAGCAGAAATCACTATTAGGACTATTCTGCTTTTGGTGCTTTTTAGCAGGTATTTTTTTATATTAATTAATTAATTTAATTTTATGTACCCTTTTACTTAACCACACTGTGACAGACAAGACCAGGGGACAGAGAAAACAAAAGAGAGAAAGAAGAAAGAAGAAAGGAAAATAAAAAAAATAAAAAAATAAATAAAAAAAAAGGGTTGTGGGGAAAGTCAACAGAGAAGGGGGAGAGAGAGAGAGAAAAAAGGAGAATGGGGGATAGAGAGAGAGAGGAAAAAAAAAAAAAAATTGGCTTCGATACCTGCTGACAAAAAGAGAAAACAACAGAAGAAAACAACCGAAGACACAACATCAAAGAGACTGCAGCAACAACCAACATCTGTATGAATCACAATAAATTCTAAATGTTAAATGTTATTGAGCAGCACACATAACTAATATTACAAAATAAGTTTTGAAGCAACAGCAGATCAAGACAATGTGTGTCTGTGAGCACCTGTTTTTATACCAATGTGAATGCTTGAGTGTGTGTGAGCGCGCTTGTATTCATAAGGTTCCTCCATGTAAATGTTTAATAGTGTGTGTGGGGAACAACAGCCCCATCCCGCAAGGCATGAAGCAGGCAAGGAGAAGACCCGGGCCCCAATACGTTTTTCAGTTTGGTCATGTGATGCTCAACACAAATTCTGTTAAAATTTCTAGACTAAGTTAATTCTACCTGGTAAATAAATGTATGCATGCATGCATGCATGATGAATGAATGAATGAATGAATGAATGAGTGAATTAATCTTCAATAAATAATTCAGCCTTATTTATTCATTCATTCATTTATTTATTGGAGTGGGAGAGAGAGATGGGGGTGGGAACAGGAAAGGTCCACGAGGCGGGATTCGATCTCGGGACACCCGAAGCACAACTGCACCATATGTTGGCGCACTGGCCACAAAGGCTATCAGTGCAGACCTCAATGCGCTTTTAACTTGTTTTTTAATATCAAGCAAGAAAGGCAGGAGACTATGACAGACACATTACATGATTTGACTGATTTGGATGTTATGCAGAAAGGGCAACAGCGCACTGCATGAAAGGAAAGGAACATTCATGTTTTTGTAACCGCTGGCCAAAATCAAAAACAAAACTAAAATGAAATCATCTTTGAGAGCAAGGTGTTTCAACCCTGGTGTTTCAGGGGCCCTATGCAACATGCGTACTTTGCGTATAGGGAGGTTCGGCTCTGCTTTCTGGTAGAACAATTTTTGCAATTTGATACATTTTGCTTTCAAAGATAGAGTACCCATTGCCTATTGATTACTTATTGCATTTGCAAATGCGACTATAGCCGGCTTTGTTTTGGCTAAGTGAACTGATTGTCGGTTCGATTGTTTAACAATCATGCTTACATGCAAATGATCAGTTTGTGGCCTCCTCCATTTCTGACAATAGTAAATCTGCTTCATTATTGTCCCAAAGGTAAGCTTTGATCGAACACAAGCTGTTATTCAAATTTCCTTTTTGCATTATTTTACACAAACTAAAAAAATATATATCTAATTAATAAAAAAATCAAAAAAAAAAAAAAATCTGTATCTTTAAATAACCTCTATGCCTCTGTTTCTCCCCTGCATGTTTGACATGATTCATCACCTATTATTTATCATATGCAACATGAATGCCCATCAACCAGTCGTGAGTAATGGATTTGTCATAACCCACCATGCCCGGCTTCATTGCTGCTGCAGAGCGTGGGAGTGTAACACAGGCACAGTGGCGTGAGGCGCATTGTGGCTGTGCAGGCGGCTGTCTGGCAGCATGTTTGCCAGTGTGTCAATGTACCGATGGGAGAGAGAGGTCAGGGAAGGTCACTCCACACCCGGCTGTACCGGTGAGTGATGGGCGGCACTCAGGATGGGTCACCACGGGCCCAGCGAACAGGACGTCTCAGGTACTGGAGCACAGCGGCCCCACCGAGTCTAGTGAAACCACTTGACCTAATTAGAGTGTCACACACGACTGATGTGAACAGCAGTCACTGAAAGAGGTCGGAGAACTTCATCATTTAAGTATGGGATTGTGAAACTAATTTGACAGCCCTGTCAGTCGATTTCATTAGGCCTGGTTTATTCTTAGCACTCAGCATGAGTGTGAGGATGTCTGCGCAAAAGGGGATGCCATTGAGTTTGATGATTTTGTTAAAAAGGAAGTTCCTTTAAGAAGCATACTTAATGTAAAATACAGTGTAAAAATGCATTTGAAAGAATATGACACGTGATATTTATATTTTAGGTCGGAGGGGACTTTTTATTTCTGGAACGCATTTGATTGGAAATAATTTCTCCAGCACAATGGGAGTGAAATATTGTCTAGGTTTATCATATACAATTGCAATGATTAATATTAAATATTAATGTACAAATGTAAGCTTTTTTGAGGATACACAGTTTTTGTATTTTACAAATTGCATCTACAGCAGTTTAGAGGCATATTAAAAGTGATAATGTCAATATATAATGTACAACCCCAAATCAGAAAAAGTTGGGACAGTTTGGAAAACGCAAAAAAAAAAAAGAAATTAGTGATTTCTAAATTTACTTTGATTTGTATTTCATTGCAGACAATATGAACACAAAATATTTCATGTTTTGTCTGGTCAACTTCATGTCATTTGTAAATATACATCCTTTCCTGTCATTCAGACCTGCAACACATTCCAAAAAAAGTTGGGACAGTAAAACATTTAGTTTCAAGTTTCAAGTTTTAAGTTTTATTTGTCACATACACGACTATACAGAGACTGTATAACCAGCAGTGAAATGAGAGTCGGGTCCGCTCCATGGACAGTGCAAATATTGAAAAAACAACACAAGGGAAGTAAACATAAGATAAAATGAATGAAAAATAAGATAAAGAATAAAATATAAAATATAAAAGAATGTGCATGACAGTAAGCTGTAGAATTAAATATTAATATAAGCATGACTGTACAGAGAGGAATGTGCAACAGGTTATACATGGTTGACATGAAGCAGCCAATCACAAAAAATAAAATAAATATAAAAATAAGATACGATTTACAAGATACAGAACGTGTTGTGTGCAAGTGTGCAAGTGTGCAAATGAGCAAATGACACTGACAGTTATGAGGTAGAGAGTAATGAGTGTGTGATTAGTGATTTGAAGTAAGTCAGATGATGTTTTTAAGAGGCTGACTTTGAGTTCAGGAGCCTGATGGCCGTGGGGAAGAAACTCCTCCTGAGTCTCTCTGTTTTTGCCATCAGGCAGCGGAAGCGCTTACCAGATGGCAGCCTAGTGAAAAGACAGTTACCAGGGTGATTTGAGTCTTTGATGATTTTGTCAGCTCTGCCTCTGCATCGTTTGAGGTAGATGTCCTGCAGAGAGGGGAGAGCCGACCCCGAGATACGCTCAGCTAAGCGCACAACTCTCTGCAGGGCTTTGCAGTCTTGACTGGAGCTGTTTCCATACCACACTGAGATGCACTGAGTCAAAACACTTTCTATGGTCCCTGCATAGAAAGTTTTCAGGATTGTTGGTGAGACCCTGAATTTCCTCAGCTGTCGCAGATGGTACAGTCTTTGCCTGGCTTTCTTGACCTGTGTTTGGATGTGTGTAGTCCAAGTCAGGTCCTCGGAGATGTTTACGCCGAGGTACTTGAAGCTGCTTACTCTCTCCACAGGGGTCCCACTGATCATAAGAGGAGTGTAGGGCAGCAGGTGTCTCTTTCTGAAGTCCACAATCAGCTCTTTGGTTTTGCTCACGTTCAGAGAGAGACAGTTGTCCTGGCACCATGATGTAAGTCTCTCCACCTCATCCAAGTATGCGGTCTCATCATTGTTGGAAATGAGGCCCAGAACCACAGTATCATCAGCAAATTTGATAATAGATGTGGATCTATGAGAGGACACACAGTCATGTGTGTAGAGAGAGTAGAGCAGGGGACTCAGAACGCAGCCCTGCGGGGCTCCTACGTTCAGGGTGATGGAGTTTGAGGTGTACTGGCCTACCTTCACCACTTGAGGTCTACCGGTGAGGAAGTCTAGAATCCAGTCGCAGAGTGAGGTGTTTAGGCCGAGGCCTGTGAGTTTATTAGTCAGCTTGGTGGGGACTATGGTGTTAAAAGCTGAGCTATAGTCTATGAATAGCAGTCTTGCATAGTTTCCATTGCTGCTGTCAATGTGTGTGAGGGAGGAGTGGAGAATGTGTGAGATGGCATCATCAGTTGATCTATTGGGACGATAGGCAAACTGAAGAGGGTCCAAAGTAACAGGGATGGATGAGCTAATGTGGCTCTTAACAAGTCTCTCAAAAACCTTTATGACTATAGATGTGAGGGCCACTGGACGATAGTCATTCAGGCAAGAGGGTTTACTGTTCTTAGGCACAGGGATGATGATGGATTTTTTAAAGGAGGTGGGAACTACAGAGGTAGCAAGGGACTCGTTGAAGATAGAAGTGAACAAACCAGCAAGCTGATCAGCGCAGGACCTCAGGACACGGCCAGTAATCCCGTCAGGTCCAGCCGCTTTCCTGATGTTCACTCCCTTTAGTGCCCTCCGAACCTCGTCCTCCGTCACGGTGATCACATGATCCTCGCTTCTCTGCCTGCTGCTTCCTGACGTGCTGCTCGGCAGAGCCGCGATGCCTCCGTTGCTTTCAAATCGGCCGTAGAAGGTGTTTAATTCTTCAGCCAGCGACGGATCTGCTCTCACCTCCGCGGAGGATTTGTTTCCAAAGGCACAGATGGTCCTTAGTCCCTGCCACATGCGTCGCGAGTCATTGAGCTGAAAATGAGACTCAATTCTCTCTTTGTAGCGATGTTTGGCGGCACTTACTGCTCGTCTGAGAGCATAACACGAAGCTTTATATTCGCGCATATTCCCAGACAAAAGAGCCTCGTTGTATGCGGCAGTGCGTTTGTTAACCGCATCGCGGATTGTTCTGTCCACCCACGGTTTCTGATTAGGGAAAGTCCTTACAGTAATCGTTTCTGTAGCTTGTTCGGTAAGTGTGTTTACAAAGCTCACTGCCACCTCCGTGAACTCGCTGACGTCAGATGAGCTCGCCCTGAACATGTCCCAGTCGACGTCATCAAGAGCCGACTGCAGCATAGCTTCAGAGTGGGAGGACCAACGCGTCACTTCCCTCTTCACCGGGGGTTCCTGTGCGAGCCTTTGTTTATATTCCGGTGTGAGGAAAATGGCGGCGTGGTCAGACTTACCAAAGGCAGGTAGTGAACGGGCCTTGTAGGCATTCTTGAACTGAGAGTAGCAGTGATCCAGTGTATTCGGTCCTCTGGTTGGACAGGATACATGCTGGTGAAAGTTCGGCATGACCTGCCTGAGGTTGGCTTTGTTAAAATCCCCCGCGATGATAAAAGCAGCGTCAGGATGTTTGTTGATGTAGCCGCTGATCACGTCGTGAAGTTTAGACAAAGCCAAGCCGGTGTCTGCCTGTGGTGGAATATAAACGGCAGTAACGATGACCGCGGAGAACTCGCGGGGTAAATAGAATGGGCGGCAAATGATGGATAGATGTTCCAGATGAGGCGAGCAGGATCGCGACAGAGAGGAGATATTCCTGGGGTCACACCATTTCTTGTTAGTCATGAAACACACACCACCACCCCTGGATTTACCGGCCTCAGCTGTTCTGTCCATCCGTAAAACAGAGAAGTTGTCAGACGGCGTTACAGCGGTGTCGGGAACCGAGGGCGTGAGCCATGTTTCAGTCAAACAGATGATGTTACAGTCCCTTATGTCCCGTTGGAAACTTATCCTGGCTCTAAGATCGTCCATCTTATTATCCAAGGATTGGACATTAGCGAGCAAAAGGCTCGGTAAAGGAGGACTGTGAGCCCTTTTCCTCAATCTGTTTCGAATACCAGCGCTTTTTCCACGGTGTTTTTTGTTCCGTCGCCTGTGTCCTTTGTTCTCCGCGTTACGAAGAATCTCAAGAGGCCACGATGGATTCGGTGATAAAGTGTCCTGAACCAGGTTAGTGAAGCGGTTTCCAATGTCCAAGAGTGCACTTGTGTCGTAGGTGATCAGTGCCGACGTTATGTGTGTAAAAATAGAAATCAAAAGTAAGTAAAAAAGTAAATAAAAGCATAGTCTTAGCGGAGCGACCCGGACGGCAGCCGAACATAGCAGCGCCATCTTGGAAGCGAGGATTTACCACTTTGTAATGTTGCCAATCCTTTTCACAACACTTAAAAGACGTTTAGGGACTGAAGACACCAAGTGATGAAGTGTTTCAGGTGTAATTTTGTCCCATTCTTCCTGCAAACAAGTCTTAAGGTGGGCAACAGTACGGGGTCTTCGTTGTCGCATTTTGCGCTTCAAAATGCGCCACACATTCTCTATTGGAGACAGGTCGGGACTGCAGGCAGGCCAGTCAAGTACCCGTACCCTCTTCCTCCGCAGCCAGGACTTTGTAATGTGTGCAGAATGTGGTTTTGCATTGTCTTGTTGAAATATGCATGGACGTCCCTGGAAAAGATGTCTTCTTGAAAGCAGCATATTGTGCTCCAAAATCTCTATGTACTTTTCAGCATTAATGGTGCCATCACAGAAGTGCAAGTTACCTTTGCCAAGGGCACTGACACAACCCCATACCATGACAGACCCTGGCTTTTGGACTTGTTGCTGGTAACAGTCTGGATGATCCTTTTCTTCTTTGGTCCGGAGCACACGGCGTCCATTCCTCCCAAAAAATACCTGAAATACTGATTCATCTGACCACAGTACACGTTTCCACTGTGTGATGGTCCATCCCAGATGCCTCCGAGCCCAGAGAAGTCGACGGCGCTTCTGGACACTGTTAACATAGGGCTTCCTTTTGGCACAGTACAGTTTTAACTGGCATTTGTGGATGTAACTACGTATTGTGGTACTTGACAAAGGTTTGCCAAAGTAGTCCTGAGCCCATGTGGTGATATTGCTTATAGATGAATGACGATTCTTGATGCAGTGCCGCCTGAGGGATCGGAGATCACGGTTGTTCAGCTTAGGCTTGCGCCCTTGTCCTTTACACACTGAAATTCCTCCAGATTCCTTGAATCTTTTAATTATGTTATGCACTGTTGAAGGTGAAATATCCAAATATCTTCCTATCTTTCTTTGAGGAACATTGTTTTTAAACATTTCAATAATTTTCTCAAGTATTTGTTGGCAAACTGGCGATCCTCGGCCCATCTTTGCTCCTAAAGGACTAGACCTTTCATGGATGCTGCTTTTGTACCAAATCATAATTACAATCACCTGTTGACATCAACTGTTTCAAAACACATCATTATTTAACCAATTTACCTCATTACTAGCCCTAAATTGCTCCTGTCCCAACTTTTTTTGGAATGTGTTGCAGGTCTGAATGACAGGAAAGGATGTATATTTACAAATGGCATGAAGTTGATCAGACAAAACATGAAATATTTTGTGTTCATATTGTCTGCAATGAAATACAAGTCAAAGTAAATTTAGAAATCACTACTTTCTTTTTTTATTTGCGTTTTCCATACTGTCCCACCTTTTTCTGATTTGGGTTGTAGCTAATATTTGTGCGTTACGGGATTTTTTTTGTAATACAGCTATGTCATAATTATTCAACTCCTATTCAATGCTGCTGTTTTTAAGTCACTTATTTGTATGATAGGGCACCAAACAGTGTTAAAACAAAAGTAAGCCTTTGGAAACACTATGAAAAAACCTAACTAGCTTGAGCTGTCAGTATGGCTAAAAAAGACACTAAGCAGTTATTGGAGGTTATAAAGAATAAAAGCATTTGCATTTGGTTGAATATTTTTTTTTACATGAATGTTGAAATGTTTTGTTGTTTTGATATTGTTCTCAGTAGCAACATATCTTGCAGGTCAGGGGGTTGAATAATTTTGATTGCAACTGTAGATGACATTAAAGCTATTATAGTTTTGATTTCATTAAGGTCATTAAAAGAGTTATTAAAATGACATCAGAGAACTAGTGGCAATGAAAGCTGACTGTGTTCTTGCGCAAAACACATTGCAAAGACTATATGCAATGTCTAGGCATGTCTAGCATGTACGTTTTGCATCTGTGTGAGAGGAAATAACTCTCCATACAAGCAGGTGTCAGTAGTCTACTTTTGCTGTTGAAAACTAGTGGACTAGTGGATTGTAAACTGTAAACAAAGCAGTGTTAACATTTTGACATTTTGAATGTGAATCATTTCAAAATATTAAATTTTAAATAAGTTGGTATTCACTTTGTTCATTCCAGACAGTACAGTGGCTGAGACAGCTCAACACGATTAAAAAAACTAAAAAAACACTAGCAAATTAAGAAAATATCTTCCTCTGTTTGACAACACATGCACTACAAATACTCACAATGTGACTAAATACAGAAATGCACTGCAAATACTCACAAAGCAACTAAATAAAGAAAAGTGCTGCAAAAACACACAACACAGCTAAATACAGAAACCCGCTGCAAATACTTACAACACAATCAAATACAGAAATGTGCCGCAAATACTCACGATATGACCTAGTACAGAAACGAGCTGCAAATATGCACAACACAGCCAAATACAGAAACCCGCTGCAAATACTAATAACACAACCAAATATAGAAATGCGCTGCAAATACGCACAACACAACCAAATACAGAAACATGCTGCAAATACGCACAGACCACATCTGAAATGTTTAAGGTAACCACAACAAGTGACGAACCTGGCTGGGACATGCTTATGAATGTCTACTCAGAAAGGTGAGATTTTCGTCTCTTGGCCACTGTAAGACAGCCATGTTTTTTGAAAATATTCCCATACAGAGCGATGTGTTGATTACATACTTTTGTAGTCCTGGAAACCTGGAAATTAGCATCACCTTGGTTCCATCGACAAAAAAAACAACAGGATTATTTTTTTTCATTTACTTTTGGATTATAGCAGAAAATAAGCTCTGTGATCAACAAAAGTTCATGATTCTTACATACACACGAGGTCAGAATTGTTGTTACCCTTGGTAAATATGATCAAAGAAGGCTGTGAAAATAAATGTGCATTGTTAATCATTTTGATCTTTGTTTTATTTTTGTTATCAACATTTTTTTATTTTTGTGTAACACATTTTTTTATATGTTACACAACATATTCACAATTTTGAGCACACCAGCGTGATTATGAATATGAAATTATCCAGCCATGGCATCCAGCCATGGCATATCCAGCCTAACCCTAACAGGAATATAACTAGGAGGGTAAACAAAAGCCAAATTCCCTTAATCATCTATCACAATGAGAAAAACCAAAGAATATATTTCCATGGTCAGATGTAACTAAAAATGTAGCTTTTTAGCAGCAAACACTCAAGATGGGTTTGGTGAACACAGGGATAAAAAGTACCCCATGTGGACAATGAAATATACTGCTGTATTTTTAATGTTGTGGGCCTATATTTCTGCTGGAGGTCCTGGACATCTTGTTTAGATACATGGCATCATGAATTCTATCAAATACCAACAGTTAAAAAATCAAAAAGTGACTGACTTAACATTTTACAGATACATTTTAGATTCCTTAATCCTCCCCCCAAACCTGAACTTAACTATTTTATGTCTATGTATAAATGGTTCTATTAGACATGTCTCTCATATGTCTCTGATATTAGAGTCAAAATAGAAAAGAAAAGAAAAGAAAAGAAAAGAAAAGAAAAGAAAAGAAAAGAAAAGAAAAGAAAAGAAAAGAAAAGAAGAACGCTTTTTTAATCTAACTATTCCCACCTTTTGACTCTTCTTGCTATAGTTTTGGAGTTATGAGATTTTACTTTTGTGCATGTCACTCAGAAAAAAAAGAGAGGCTGAGAGGTTTAAGTTGTTAATCGCTGAAAATATTAGCGCTATCCAATCCGTGAAGGCATGCATTTCTCATTCAAACACACCTGAAACATGGCATGCAGTCTGTGAAGAAGCAGGTGAGAGCCAATAAGCAATAGTTTTCACTGCCATAAAAACTTGTCGTAAAGTTCTTAAAGTGGCAATTTTATTTTACTTTTTTAACAAAGGGATACACCCTTTCAGTCAATCAATCAGCTCCCTTGTTCAGTGGTTAGGATGCTCCCTGCAAAAACCAGGGAGCATCTTTGATCAATACACTCCCTGCCCGGAAATTACATCACATTTCTGAAGCGTAAAAAATAAAATGCACAAGCCAACTCAAAAATGATCAAATAATGCTTAATATAAGATTTGAAAATATTTTTGGGGGGTCGTCGAGTGAAATGACTTGCCTTAAAGGGACTTTGATTTGCATCGAGCGTGCTTATATAGCGTATATTTTAGAACTTATAGAGCATTTATTTTACGCTTCAGAAATGTGATGTAATTTCCGGGAAGGGAGTATATTGATCAAAGATGCTCCCTGGTTTTTGCGGTGCATTGAGGTATTGTTCTGGGAAGGATTTTATGATTTAGACAGCCCTCTAATTGACGCTTGCGATCACTGCTGAAGGAGGAGACTTGAATATGGGTTTGTTTTTCACAATTTTATGCATTCTGAAGATTTGGATTACAGCGCACTAATAAAATGTGTTATTTATGTTGCATTTTTGGTGTATTTAATGGTTCTATTGTCAGCAACAACATGACTGAGAAAACGTGCTTTGTGTCCCAAACAAAATAAATCTTACATAAGTAATGGTAAAATGATTTCAGAAATGTTATTAATTATGAGCTTTTAAAATTAATCTTAAAACTAGTCATTATGTAATCCTTAAAAATGAGCTGGCAACAGAAGTCGCACAAAACTGAACAAAATATAATTTCATATTAAGCAAATGTGTAAACTAATTTTAAAGGGGTCATATGATGCGATTTCAAGTTTTCCTTTCTCTTTGGAGTGTTACAAGCTGTTCGTGCATAGATAAGATCCATAAAGTCGCAAAGACTAAAGTCTTAAACCCAAAGAGAAATTCTTTATAAAAGTTAAGACTCATCCACACCCTCCTAAAATGTTTCATTTAAACACACCCGCACATGTCTACATCACTGTGTGGGAAGATTTGCATAACACCTCCCAAATGTATACGCTAAGAAAGAGGTCGTGATTTAAAACATTTGCATGCTCAAAGTCTAGTGTGACCATGGCTTTAGCCTACTTAATGTATACTGTGTGAGGGGAATGCGATTGGATGATGACAGGTGTCAGTGATCATTCTCAAGTGATCAGCACTGCTGCTGTGTATCAGTCAGTGGTTGGCAGTGAATAAATGAGACAAGGGAGGTCACGTACGGAACACACACATTAAGCCCAATATACGGGACTTCCTGGCTAATACGGGAAGGTTGGCAACCCTACCAGTACCGTTTCCAGGCTTGTTTGACTAGAGCCTGGCCCTGAGGTGAAGTTGGAGTGCGTGTCTGAAAAGTCTACTGTTTGATGTACTTGTAAAGACGTTCTACGTCTAAATAAACACAATTATTTAGCAGATGTTAATGGGGTGGCCAAACCTTGCCCCACCCCTGTGTTAATGAGTTAAATATTTTTAATGCATCAAACTGAAAAAAAATAATCACCTTTGTTAACATGGTAATTTTGACACCACTATCGTCTTTCACATGACTTTTCATCTGTATCACACCATTCCCCCTTACATTCACCCCACACAAAGAGCTCAAGATTGAAATGAGATGACACCTCCCTCCAAACTGTCATCCATTTTGGTTTGAGACTAGAGTCAAATAAGGCAATCAATGGCCAATGTGTTGGATAATATCTACAGTAACTCAAAAGCATAATTTTCTGTTTGGGACAGACGTGCAAACGTATGAATCAGATCTGAATTCAAAAGGCCTTTGCTTCACACAAAAAAAAGACATTACACATAATACATTCGTTTAACTGTGTTATGGGTTTGTTTTGTTTTTTTGCTTTAATCTGTGACTAGGTGGCATGAAATTGTTTCTGCACAGCATGGAATTCATTTCATACCCTGACTTGACAGTAGAACTACAGTATGTGTCCTGGCGCAGCTTTGCTAAGCCAGACATCGAGTATTTTTAGGCATGTTGTACTATGTGGGATACCAGTGTAATTGGTCGACTGGAATAGTTTTATTTGGAGAGCTGTCACACTGCTCGCACACTTCTCACACTTTGTGTCTTTATCATTTCTTTATCTGTCTGTCTTTCTTGTCATTTTCTCTCATTATGACCCATCAGATCATCAGAGATAAGGCAGTATTTCACTTTTCCCCTATCCTTGCATATCTACAATATTTAATAACTAGATTTTCACATTTTCTGAAGAAAAATGTGCTTGTTTGTGCCAAACTGGCTGGCTCAAGTCAGAGTCCTGCACCCTCAAGTCTATTATATTGTCTCTAAATATGGCTCAGGTTGCTCCTTCAGTGTAAGTCCAGCCATCATGACACACATTATACTTTAACAGCACTGAAGACATGCCATAAAACCAGCTCGAGACCATCCTAATACACACAAGAGCTATCCACAGCTTTCTTCAACAAACGCCTCTGCCATGAAGGCTCCCTACTTCTGTTTGCAGGTGTCCCTTTCTGGTGTCAATACAAGGTGATCAATAAACCACAAGCATTACTGATAACATGCGTATCAATCAATCAATCAATTTCAAAATATATATACAAAAAAAAGTATGGCAAAATAATTGCTGGTAAATATATTTTCTACCATACTGTATATATATATATATATATATATATATATATATATATATATATATATATATATATATATTTTATGCGTGCATCACACCATAAGTAAACATATAATTACTGAGCATTCAGGGCAACTGTAAGGATAAACACCATTCCGCCATATACAGTATATGTTGTTTATCCTTACAGTTGCCCTGAATGCTCAGTAATTATATGATTGCTTACAGTGTGATGCACGCACACACGCACAATCGATAAAAACTCCTACGATTTGGATTACTACACTTTACTTTAAACTACGAACTATCTACAATATTCAGTCAATTCACTTCCCGTTATGATCCACTTGCTCTCTTCTCTGTCACTTCGCGAACTCCAATGGAAAGTTCACGAATAGTCCATTTCACACTGGATGACAGGGGTGACTGGTGTTAAAGGGGAACAAAGGGAACATCAGATGCCCATTTTCCACAAGTTGGTATGATTATTTTGGGTCTTCATGAAGACCCTGCAAAATACTTTGGTTAAAATTCATCAATGGTCATGTAAAATGACCAGGGCTCTGAACCGGTTCAAGGAACGAAAACAAAAACCGGAAACAAGCTGAATTTAGACAGGAACAGAACCATAAACAAAATAAAATGTTATAGTTCCGAACAGAATAAAAAAAAATTTAATGGCCATTAACCGGTTAATTACATTATTTTATCGTTCCATTTAATATTTGAAATTTGCTGTCAACCAATCACTATTTCAAGTAGTAGGCTTCGGCCATATTGCAAATGTGGCGCTGACGCATCCAACGCGTAAAATGCCCGCCCGCGCTCAGCTGTGAACTCTTCATAGGTAAGTCGCAATGGCAATGCACCGGCGTTAGAGTTTATCCGAGGACAGTGTAAGATGGATTCAACAGATCACACGCACCTGCAGCGCTTCTGTGAATGGAGAAAACAGAATAAAACTATAGGCTTACATAAAAAGGAATATGTATAGGCTATATGCACGGAATATATTTCACTTAAATCATTGACAGATTAACAAAACGAAAGAAAAAAAATAGTTGAGTTTTGGTTTATTGTGACACAATCCAAAGTTCACGGAAAGGAAAACGACAGCAGAACGTAGTTTTCTTTACTTTGCAAAAGTTTGACAGTTTTGAATGTCTTGCTTCTGTATACCAGTATGGCTATCGCGCCGGTGCTTGACGCGCACACATACAACATATTGTTGCAATATTGCAGCCTGTTCATTATCAAAATTCATTATCAAAATACACTTAAAGAACCATATAATAAGTATGTTTGCTCCGTTGTACAATCTGTTGCATTCAGCGTGACCACTATGCTGATATGCGAAGGATGATGATCGATGCAAGTGAAGCACAAATCCTATTTCATAAATAATATTTTCGCATCCAGATAAGTCGCGAATATGAAAACATTTGGATTTGTGCCGAATGAGAGAGGTAGGCATCAGTTTCACCTTGAAATTAATTTGTTTTTGGCTTTACATTTATATAGCCTAAACGCTTTAAATCGCCTTAACTTTAGAGGATTTGTTGAGGAGAAAAGGGAACTTTAACTGTGTTTATAATGTTTGTAAACATTTTGCTTTTACCGGCATTTTAGCCTACATTATTTCTGAATGTAATCATAAAATGCGACTTAGCCTATGTTTTTTTTTTCCTCTCAATACGCAATTTTATAAGAGCGTTTAACAATGCAGCAAACATTTTTAAATATCTTGAAAAAATACTTTAATGTTGTTAAAGCGTTAGCAGATTTTTTATTTTGTTTAGTAGGCTACATTAGGCAAAATCTATAAAAGACGATGCTGTATTGGCTATGATTAAGTGCAGCGGGTTAAGATATCAGATGTTCTGTGTTTTCTTTTTTGTTTTTTTCAGTAAAGAAAATGCTGTACTTTATTATTATTATTATTATTATTATAGGCAAATAATTAAAAAAAATATATATATGTTATTAACCGGTATTAACCGGTTTCGGAAGGTTAATAATACATGATGAATGCAGGAACAGAAATGTTAAAATATCGATTCTGCTCGGAGTGAACCAAATTCATTTTTTTTTACATTTTCAAGCCCTGAAAATGACACCCTTTTACCTTGTAAAAAAACAGCTCTGTTCACAGCGACCTGTTTGGAGGATATTTCTTTTATTTTTTTGTGTATTCGGTGGCACATTACCATCACAGTCCATCAGCGGTCGTGGCACGGTATGACATCAATATAATGTCACACAGCTCAGAAAATCCAAACAGCTTGGTAATTGAGACTTTTTTAGGTTTTCTGATTACAAAAGGGATTAAAAAAAGAGGAGTGAATGGATTTTTATCACTGTTGTGTGGTTGTGTCCACACACTGCTAAGACACATTTATATGCAAGCACCATGTAAAAGTAAATTTTGCATCCGATATACCCTTAAGGTTTTAAAGCTTAAAGGGTTTAACGGTTTGGCGATGTCACTTTGTAAAGAAACACTATGCGCCTGTGCCCATATGCATTCTAGACACTTAATACACATTCACATGTTGTCACCATTTTCACAATGCATTGTCGTAGTTTATACGATGGCAATTACAGTATTGTTTTCAAAAACATACACTTTGAACCCTGCAAACAAGCCTGCACTGGCCCTTTACGGGCCCACTCAGGGCTAGCCTAAAGCCCTAAACACACTGCACGATTTTGCGGCTGTCCCAGACGAAAGATTGGCATTGTGAAACAATCGTGGCCAATCAGAAATCGCCACGATTGCTTCACAATGCCAGACTTTCATCTGGGACAGCCGGAAATCGTGCAGTGTGTTTCGGGCTTAAGGGCCCCCAGCGGGCTGCCAGCGCAGGGCCTCTGAGATTTTGCTCATTGGCAAAATGTTGGCCCCTTAAACTGGCTGCACACTAGACAATTTTCAAATCTTAACCGATTTTAAAACCATGGGAGACCACAGACATGAAGACGGTTCAACCAATTTTTAGCCTTATAATCCTCTGAATGCGCAAACTATATGATTCGACCAGACCGCGAGACCACACACTTGAAGATTGTAGAAATGATTTCACAGTGACACGTGATCTCACAGAGACTTGTGAGATCAAACGTGACTAGAGAAGAAAAACAAATAGAGGACAATTGACATTGTCAGCTGGCTCTCCTGGCGTGCGTTCTGTTTCACAAAGCATACAAAATAATATGGATGATGTTCTCTTTCACGGCATGTTTGTGGCTGCCAGGTTTCAGCTATACAGTAGAAGCACGCAACATCCGGTGAGTGACACTTGCTCGCTCTCATTGGCTATCGCGGGTATCACGTCAGAGGCAGCCAGATCAAGAGTCGTAAATATCAGATATTTACGATTTGAGTTCGGCGACGTTACGTCTCGATCGGGAGCAGATAAATAATCGTAGTGACACCACACAATAGAGGATTTTTAGACAAAAAAAATTGCTTGCGACAAGCCGCGAATCAGGCCACACCTTCCGATCGTTCGGGGGTGCAAATCGGCCTTAAAATCGGGCTTAACATCCTCTAGTGTTTGGACAGCCTTAGTGCTGGCCCTGCACGGGCAGCCCTCACTTAGCCCACACTATTAATCTACAACAGGGGTGCCCAACCCTGGTCCTGATCAAACACACCTGAACCAACTAATTAGGATCTGAAAGAGCACATGATAATTACAGACAGGTTTGTTTAATCAGGGTGGGAACTGAACTTTGTAGGAAGGTAGATCTCCAGGAACAGGATGCACCCCTGATCTATAACAATATATCCGTTTCACTTTAATTTCTTTTCAGCTACTATAACTTAAGTCTTTGGGAGAAACATTATTATACATCTGAAATGAATGCAGTCACCACATAACTAATGTCTATATTGTCAAATATGTATAGTCAAAGGGATTTCAAAATGTATTTATTAAATACAAAATAGAAAACATTTAATTCAGGTTAATACAGCTACATATAGCCAAAAATGTAAATACACAAAAGTAAAAAAAAAGAAAGCAATGTAAGTTTGTAGGATTTTGTCATGTGAAAGTTGATGTGTGGGAAAGTCTTATCTGTAGTCCATCAATGTCCAAACACTGTACATAGCTGAAGTTGGCTGATAGCAAATTAATAATCCAACCTCTTGTAATGAAAACACGCCACAGCTCTCAAACACCAGATTCTTCCTAACCATGAACAATCAAAAATAGTTCAGACTATGGTCTCATGCCAAAAATAGCTTTAAATCCATATTCAAACTGGACCATGATATGGTAACCTCACCAATTAAAGAGTCCTTCTAAAAGGAATACAAATACACTGTCTTAAACTCTTAGCATCAATCCAAACGTAGGCCATACGTACATTTAACATCTCTGCAAAAACATCAGCAATGTCCACTTTTAATAGAAGAAAAAAAAGACTGGTTTTGAAATGACACATTTCTTCTTCTTGTGGATATTAATGGTGGTTGGCATACAACTTGGTTAGGAGAGTGGGCCAAGTTCGCAAAACCCTTTTCCTAATACCTCCTAAACACCTATATTATTTTATCTATAATCAGTCATTTTCAGATGAAATGACACATTTCCCAACCATTACAAAGCACAATGTGTCCAGCAGGTGAGCCATGCTGGCTCCTGCTGCTTGCTATGGCTAACTCCCTTTACCACATGGCTTTACTTAAGGAAACATAAAACACACTAGCACCCCTAGTGGTAAGGAAGAAAACTGCCCACAAAATTCTTATTAACAGGCTTATGTCTGGCCCACACTGGGCCATCATTGGATTAATGTAGGCATCATTGGAATAATGTAGGTATAGTGTGGGCTGCTCACAGAGGCCCTTCGGTGAGCCCAAAGCTGTGGGCCTCGCTCGGGCAAGCCCGCACTGGGCCTGTTTAGGTTTGGTGTGGGCTGGCTCAAGCCTACTGTGCCCACAAAAAGCCAGCATGGGCCCCACAAGGACATGTTTGCAGGGAAACATTTTATATATATATATATATATATATATATATATATATATATATATATATATATATATATATATTTAAGTTGCTCTTGTCAGGCCCCCAAACTGCTGTTGCTGTGTAAATGAAATAAAGCCCCCTAAATGAAAGTCTTTCATTCTGTCTGAACAGATTATTAGGTTGCATGTTCATACCTGAACACTTGCAACACAAAAGAAAGATGAAAATAAAACAACGCGTAATAGTATTTAATGAAGCACTTTCCAAAATCAACTCCCACCTCTACTGTCTAATTAAAGAATAGAAAGTAAAACACTAAGACATCAACAAGCAACTGCTGGAAACTGCTCTCTATGGGAAGAAAGTGGGCAAAGTGGAAAGGTTACATAAATGTATACAGCATATGCTCAATAAAATAACATGGTGACCAGACCTGTATGTACTAGTCAGGAAGAATGTTTTAGGAAATGAGATGTGCACCATTTAGCTGAGTAGACAGAATCTTCTACTGTAGGAATGAAGGGATTTTACATTTATTGGAAAACATGACACAACATTCTAATAATGACGACATCATATCAAAGCTCTTGCATCATGCTTATATGCCTGGACAATGCTGCTTTATAATTTGATGGGTTTTCTGAGAGAACGCCTCCTCTGCTCTGTAGTCAGTGACCTTTCTGGAGGGCATTGCTGTGTGTTTGCATGTGTGTGTTGCATGCATGTGTAGCCTCACAGGGTTCAGCAATCTGGCCAGTTCACGACAGGTGCTTGCTGCCTCCCGGCCTGTTTCAAGGACAGCTCTCCATCTCATTGTCAAGATCCACCTTAAGTCTGGAGTCCTGAGTTCAGATGAAAAGCAGAAAAGTATATGTAAATTAAAGTATTACTCTGTGTCCTTAACAGGCTCAGCAATTATTATTATTATTAGCCTATTACTTTGTATTTATTTATTTATTTTTAATTTATTTTACTTTTTTTTTTCCTTTAAGGGGCAATACTGGTCTTAATGTTTGTTCGTTTGTTAGTTCCTTATGTTTCAAAGGTGGAACATAAGCTGCATGCACAAGTATTTACTGCATAAACAACTGCATAATGTAAATAACCTAATTATCAACATTGATAGTCTATAAAATTATATAAAAAATATTGATGATGTTTGCTACTGATATTGTAAATGATCAGTAATGTAGATTCATTAAAATATTTTTTTAGTATTGATTGATTGATTTGGTAGGGTAAAAGCATGCCATATTCTAGCTAGAGACAAAACAAGCTAAGAACCAAAAAAATAACAGTTTCTTTTTATTTTTATGTATTATTTTTTTATTATTATTCTACTTTTAAAGAAAAAAAAAAAAGTAATTCTTATTGGTTATTTCAGTAGCATACAAAAAAGTGGTCCGTGACTTCTGTCTTGTGAGTTATGCGCTTTCACAAAAAAAACAAAATTAATGACTTACTTACATCTTTTCTGCTCTTTTTTTTGTTTTTGTTTATGCTGATCAGAGAATTCACGAATGCAGATTCAGAAATCTGTCAGTGAGCACACGCACTTAACAACTCCGTGTTCATCACAGTGATGAATCCAGACACCTCTGATTGCCCACTGTGTTCATAAACTCAAAAGATGAAAACTTCATAAAGGAAAATTCTGGAAGCACATTTTTAAGTACTACATAAGTACAGATCAGCAAAGGAAAGAGGATAAAACAGTTAGCAAAGCATGATATGTATTAAAAATGAAATCAAAGATTTTGCCTGCAAATTATTATTATTATTATATTTTTATTTTTTTCAGTTTCAAAGACATTTTTATTTTCAGATTCAATTTATATTTTCATAAGTTTCTAGAAAAAAAAATCATTAATTTTTATTGGCACAGAAGTAATTCCATACACACAGACATGATAACATTTGCTGCATATTTGTCGGCTGCACATCCACAAAATAAATCTCCCGTTCCACCGCATCCCAAAGGTGCTCTATTGGATTGAAATCTGGTAATTGTGGAGAGCATATGAGTAAAGTGAACTCACTGCCGTGTTAAAGAAACCAGTTTGAGATTATTTGAGCTTTGTGACATCGCATGTTTTCCTGCTGGAAGCAGCCATCACAGGATGGGTACATTATGGTCATAAAGGGATAGATGTGGTCAGCAACCGTATAGGCTGTAGCATTTAACCTGTTAGCCAGCACCCCCCATTTGGGACCCACATTCCCTAATGACCAACCTAAATTAAAATGATAACAGTTCCTGACTTCAGTGTGTTACACACACAATTTTGGTGTCTTTGGAAAGAAGACACTTTAGGCTTTACTATTCATCATCCAGAGTTGTAATAATGCTCAAAAAGATAAAAAGTTATAGAGACTGAAGTGCCTTGAAAAAAATTGTACCACACTGATTTTTTTTAATTTCATATAAAAATACATGAAATCAGTCCTGGAGCAATCCAGAAAAGTAATGGGTTGAAAGTCACATGTCTCATGAGTTCAGGTCCCTCTGCTTCAGACCAAGGGCAAGGTACTGTAGTTCAGGAAGAGTAACAGTTCATATATTGCCTGTAAGGACTGACATTATATAAATATACAGTATGTAATAGTCCTGGTAGGTGCACTGAAAAAAAAATCATTGAATTTACTATTTTTTTTAAGGTAAGTGGTTGCAATCAATTTATTTTAGCTACAGTACATGCAAATAAACAAATTTAGTTGACTAACTTTCAAATTATTATTATTTTTTTTTATTAAATGTAGCTAAATTAAATTGTTTGCAACCACTTACCTTAATTTTTTTCTCTCTCAGTGTATTTCAGTACAGTTAAAACAACAGACTTCTGATGGTGTGGAATTTATTTCCATTCATTCTACATTAAATTCTAAAAGTGGTAAATTTGGTCATAAGGCGAACAATAAATACATGGTAGAATTAATAATTTCTCTAGATGGGGAGTTTGGCCATAATAGCACAGGCCTACGTACAGTATATGGCAGCAATTTGCTTTTCAGATTCACTGTTTGCAGTTCCTTTTCTGGTTAACCATTAATTTCATTGATGGCTCAATGACTTGCCAAAACCACATCAGATGGTCATAATACGAAAACCTGTAAATAGTGAAAATGTTAAAGCATTGACATTTCTTGTATTTTAGCATACATGTCAATACATTTACATGTTCTTATTTTGACAAAGCATATTAATTTGTCAAGCATTGGTCTATTTGAGATGATTTTCACATTCTTTGACAATCTTCAACTTTTGTGGCTTGGACAGCCTTTGCCTGTAAGTGTTAATGTGTAAATTACATTTGCAATATATAAAGTTGCATTTAGTCTCTTATTTTTATATTTAGATATGGGTTTTACTTGTGTTTAGCTATACTGTGCTAGATGCTAGACATTGAGTGAAAAACACTGGATGTCTGCACTCGATATTCATTGGAACTGTTGTCTAAGTTGTGTCATAACAAAAGAGACTTAGTGAGGTAACACCCAGATAATTACATATGTCTACATACCTGGTGTAGAAACGGATGTCCCTGTCAGAACCTGTAAATCTGTGTAGCCAAAAATGCTGTTTGAGTGACAGCTGCTCCAGCTGCTGCCTTAGCTGGACAATTTTGTCATGAAGACTTTAATTTTCTCCAGAACTGGGTCAACAAACGCAGGCTGCAAATACACTATATTGCCAAAAGTATTGGGTCGCCCCCCTTCTAATTCACAGGTTTGACTACTTTAGTAATTTCTACGAGTACAAATCTTAATGTTAAAGCATATAATTATATTCTAGGAAATGGTGTGCTTCTAATATTATAGCAACAGTTTGGACAGGACCCTTTTCTATTCTAACATGACAATAACTCTGTGTATAAGGCAAGGTTCAAAAAGAAAATGATTGATTCAGTCTTGACTGGTCTGCATAAAACCAAGTCCTAATCCCAGTTTAACACCTCTGGTGTGACTGTAAATGCAGACCTTGAGCCAAAAACTCATCACCAAACACCAATGACTTGTATATATGGGTACAGTCATTTTAGACACTTCCAAAACAGTTGCAACAGAGATGGAAATACAATTTTTAAATACATGAATTATGTTCCCATCGTTGTTGCCACAGATTTGGAAGTGCATTTTTCTGTTCTAAAGAAGGGGGTGTGCACCAGAGGTGTTAAACTGGGATTAGGACTTGGTTTTATGCAGACCAGTCAAGGTCTTCCACACTGACTGAATCAATAATTTTCTTTTTGAACCTTGCCTTATACACAGAGACATTGTCATGTTAGAATAGAAAAGGGTCCTGTCCAAACTGTTGCTATAATATTAGAAGCACGCAATTTCCTAGAATAGCATTATATGCTTTAACGTTAAGATTTGTACTCATAGAAATTACTAAAGTAGTCAAACCTGTTCATTAGAAGGGGCGACCTAATACTTTTGGCAATATAGTGTATGTGCTGTAATCGTGGTCGTTGGTAGATATTTGGTCAGCATCTTCCCCAGTTTCCATACTCTCTGGTCTCATTCTCCTTTCCCAATCCCCAAGCCTTCTCACTCCAAGGGAGTAATTATTCCAAGGGAACAGCACAGGTATGGCACCAGGCTTCAGTCTTCGCCTACCTCCTACTTCACCAGGCTTGTGTAACGGAGGCCAGCAGGTAGGTGCTGTGCAGGTAAACCTCACTCCCCTGATCTCAAGAGGCGTACTAGCGACTGATGCTAGTGGCTGCAGTCTTTAGCCTCCTTGTTAGTGCGCCTGCCTCCCATGCCGGAGATCCAGGTTTGAGGCCCACTCGGAGCAAGAACGATGTGTGGCGGTGAGGACCTGGGAGGGTTACACTAGTGTATGGTGACATATGATTAAATTGTTATATTTTTATACTTCTTATATTTATTGTACATTTATTTCTCTGTTGTACATCGGAAGGGAAAGTTTAACAACTAACAGTTGAATTTGCTGAGGATGAACACTAAGGGACACAACAGTGCTCAGCTGTCAACCCCTCACAACACTGAAATTTAAACGCCTTCTTCATTTTGTTAACATAGGGCTTCCTTTTGGCACAGTACAGTTTTAACTGGCATTTGTGGATGTAACTACGTATTGTGGTACTTGACAAAGGTTTGCCAAAGTAGTCCTGAGCCCATGTGGTGATATTGCTTATAGATGAATGACGATTCTTGATGCAGTGCCGCCTGAGGGATCGGAGATCACGGTTGTTCAGCTTAGGCTTGCGCCCTTGTCCTTTACACACTGAAATTCCTCCAGATTCCTTGAATCTTTTAATTATGTTATGCACTGTTGAAGGTGAAATATCCAAATATCTTCCTATCTTTCTTTGAGGAACATTGTTTTTAAACATTTCAATAATTTTCTCAAGTATTTGTTGGCAAACTGGCGATCCTCGGCCCATCTTTGCTCCTAAAGGACTAGACCTTTCATGGATGCTGCTTTTGTACCAAATCATAATTACAATCACCTGTTGACATCAACTGTTTCAAAACACATCATTATTTAACCAATTTACCTCATTACTAGCCCTAAATTGCTCCTGTCCCAACTTTTTTTGGAATGTGTTGCAGGTCTGAATGACAGGAAAGGATGTATATTTACAAATGGCATGAAGTTGATCAGACAAAACATGAAATATTTTGTGTTCATATTGTCTGCAATGAAATACAAGTCAAAGTAAATTTAGAAATCACTACTTTCTTTTTTTATTTGCGTTTTCCATACTGTCCCACCTTTTTCTGATTTGGGTTGTAGCTAATATTTGTGCGTTACGGGATTTTTTTTGTAATACAGCTATGTCATAATTATTCAACTCCTATTCAATGCTGCTGTTTTTAAGTCACTTATTTGTATGATAGGGCACCAAACAGTGTTAAAACAAAAGTAAGCCTTTGGAAACACTATGAAAAAACCTAACTAGCTTGAGCTGTCAGTATGGCTAAAAAAGACACTAAGCAGTTATTGGAGGTTATAAAGAATAAAAGCATTTGCATTTGGTTGAATATTTTTTTTTACATGAATGTTGAAATGTTTTGTTGTTTTGATATTGTTCTCAGTAGCAACATATCTTGCAGGTCAGGGGGTTGAATAATTTTGATTGCAACTGTAGATGACATTAAAGCTATTATAGTTTTGATTTCATTAAGGTCATTAAAAGAGTTATTAAAATGACATCAGAGAACTAGTGGCAATGAAAGCTGACTGTGTTCTTGCGCAAAACACATTGCAAAGACTATATGCAATGTCTAGGCATGTCTAGCATGTACGTTTTGCATCTGTGTGAGAGGAAATAACTCTCCATACAAGCAGGTGTCAGTAGTCTACTTTTGCTGTTGAAAACTAGTGGACTAGTGGATTGTAAACTGTAAACAAAGCAGTGTTAACATTTTGACATTTTGAATGTGAATCATTTCAAAATATTAAATTTTAAATAAGTTGGTATTCACTTTGTTCATTCCAGACAGTACAGTGGCTGAGACAGCTCAACACGATTAAAAAAACTAAAAAAACACTAGCAAATTAAGAAAATATCTTCCTCTGTTTGACAACACATGCACTACAAATACTCACAATGTGACTAAATACAGAAATGCACTGCAAATACTCACAAAGCAACTAAATAAAGAAAAGTGCTGCAAAAACACACAACACAGCTAAATACAGAAACCCGCTGCAAATACTTACAACACAATCAAATACAGAAATGTGCCGCAAATACTCACGATATGACCTAGTACAGAAACGAGCTGCAAATATGCACAACACAGCCAAATACAGAAACCCGCTGCAAATACTAATAACACAACCAAATATAGAAATGCGCTGCAAATACGCACAACACAACCAAATACAGAAACATGCTGCAAATACGCACAGACCACATCTGAAATGTTTAAGGTAACCACAACAAGTGACGAACCTGGCTGGGACATGCTTATGAATGTCTACTCAGAAAGGTGAGATTTTCGTCTCTTGGCCACTGTAAGACAGCCATGTTTTTTGAAAATATTCCCATACAGAGCGATGTGTTGATTACATACTTTTGTAGTCCTGGAAACCTGGAAATTAGCATCACCTTGGTTCCATCGACAAAAAAAACAACAGGATTATTTTTTTTCATTTACTTTTGGATTATAGCAGAAAATAAGCTCTGTGATCAACAAAAGTTCATGATTCTTACATACACACGAGGTCAGAATTGTTGTTACCCTTGGTAAATATGATCAAAGAAGGCTGTGAAAATAAATGTGCATTGTTAATCATTTTGATCTTTGTTTTATTTTTGTTATCAACATTTTTTTATTTTTGTGTAACACATTTTTTTATATGTTACACAACATATTCACAATTTTGAGCACACCAGCGTGATTATGAATATGAAATTATCCAGCCATGGCATCCAGCCATGGCATATCCAGCCTAACCCTAACAGGAATATAACTAGGAGGGTAAACAAAAGCCAAATTCCCTTAATCATCTATCACAATGAGAAAAACCAAAGAATATATTTCCATGGTCAGATGTAACTAAAAATGTAGCTTTTTAGCAGCAAACACTCAAGATGGGTTTGGTGAACACAGGGATAAAAAGTACCCCATGTGGACAATGAAATATACTGCTGTATTTTTAATGTTGTGGGCCTATATTTCTGCTGGAGGTCCTGGACATCTTGTTTAGATACATGGCATCATGAATTCTATCAAATACCAACAGTTAAAAAATCAAAAAGTGACTGACTTAACATTTTACAGATACATTTTAGATTCCTTAATCCTCCCCCCAAACCTGAACTTAACTATTTTATGTCTATGTATAAATGGTTCTATTAGACATGTCTCTCATATGTCTCTGATATTAGAGTCAAAATAGAAAAGAAAAGAAAAGAAAAGAAAAGAAAAGAAAAGAAAAGAAAAGAAAAGAAAAGAAAAGAAAAGAAAAGAAGAACGCTTTTTTAATCTAACTATTCCCACCTTTTGACTCTTCTTGCTATAGTTTTGGAGTTATGAGATTTTACTTTTGTGCATGTCACTCAGAAAAAAAAGAGAGGCTGAGAGGTTTAAGTTGTTAATCGCTGAAAATATTAGCGCTATCCAATCCGTGAAGGCATGCATTTCTCATTCAAACACACCTGAAACATGGCATGCAGTCTGTGAAGAAGCAGGTGAGAGCCAATAAGCAATAGTTTTCACTGCCATAAAACTTGTCGTAAAGTTCTTAAAGTGGCAATTTTATTTTACTTTTTTAACAAAGGGATACACCCTTTCAGTCAATCAATCAGCTCCCTTGTTCAGTGGTTAGGATGCTCCCTGCAAAAACCAGGGAGCATCTTTGATCAATACACTCCCTGCCCGGAAATTACATCACATTTCTGAAGCGTAAAAAATAAAATGCACAAGCCAACTCAAAAATGATCAAATAATGCTTAATATAAGATTTGAAAATATTTTTGGGGGGTCGTCGAGTGAAATGACTTGCCTTAAAGGGACTTTGATTTGCATCGAGCGTGCTTATATAGCGTATATTTTAGAACTTATAGAGCATTTATTTTACGCTTCAGAAATGTGATGTAATTTCCGGGAAGGGAGTATATTGATCAAAGATGCTCCCTGGTTTTTGCGGTGCATTGAGGTATTGTTCTGGGAAGGATTTTATGATTTAGACAGCCCTCTAATTGACGCTTGCGATCACTGCTGAAGGAGGAGACTTGAATATGGGTTTGTTTTTCACAATTTTATGCATTCTGAAGATTTGGATTACAGCGCACTAATAAAATGTGTTATTTATGTTGCATTTTTGGTGTATTTAATGGTTCTATTGTCAGCAACAACATGACTGAGAAAACGTGCTTTGTGTCCCAAACAAAATAAATCTTACATAAGTAATGGTAAAATGATTTCAGAAATGTTATTAATTATGAGCTTTTAAAATTAATCTTAAAACTAGTCATTATGTAATCCTTAAAAATGAGCTGGCAACAGAAGTCGCACAAAACTGAACAAAATATAATTTCATATTAAGCAAATGTGTAAACTAATTTTAAAGGGGTCATATGATGCGATTTCAAGTTTTCCTTTCTCTTTGGAGTGTTACAAGCTGTTCGTGCATAGATAAGATCCATAAAGTCGCAAAGACTAAAGTCTTAAACCCAAAGAGAAATTCTTTATAAAAGTTAAGACTCATCCACACCCTCCTAAAATGTTTCATTTAAACACACCCGCACATGTCTACATCACTGTGTGGGAAGATTTGCATAACACCTCCCAAATGTATACGCTAAGAAAGAGGTCGTGATTTAAAACATTTGCATGCTCAAAGTCTAGTGTGACCATGGCTTTAGCCTACTTAATGTATACTGTGTGAGGGGAATGCGATTGGATGATGACAGGTGTCAGTGATCATTCTCAAGTGATCAGCACTGCTGCTGTGTATCAGTCAGTGGTTGGCAGTGAATAAATGAGACAAGGGAGGTCACGTACGGAACACACACATTAAGCCCAATATACGGGACTTCCTGGCTAATACGGGAAGGTTGGCAACCCTACCAGTACCGTTTCCAGGCTTGTTTGACTAGAGCCTGGCCCTGAGGTGAAGTTGGAGTGCGTGTCTGAAAAGTCTACTGTTTGATGTACTTGTAAAGACGTTCTACGTCTAAATAAACACAATTATTTAGCAGATGTTAATGGGGTGGCCAAACCTTGCCCCACCCCTGTGTTAATGAGTTAAATATTTTTAATGCATCAAACTGAAAAAAAATAATCACCTTTGTTAACATGGTAATTTTGACACCACTATCGTCTTTCACATGACTTTTCATCTGTATCACACCATTCCCCCTTACATTCACCCCACACAAAGAGCTCAAGATTGAAATGAGATGACACCTCCCTCCAAACTGTCATCCATTTTGGTTTGAGACTAGAGTCAAATAAGGCAATCAATGGCCAATGTGTTGGATAATATCTACAGTAACTCAAAAGCATAATTTTCTGTTTGGGACAGACGTGCAAACGTATGAATCAGATCTGAATTCAAAAGGCCTTTGCTTCACACAAAAAAAAGACATTACACATAATACATTCGTTTAACTGTGTTATGGGTTTGTTTTGTTTTTTTGCTTTAATCTGTGACTAGGTGGCATGAAATTGTTTCTGCACAGCATGGAATTCATTTCATACCCTGACTTGACAGTAGAACTACAGTATGTGTCCTGGCGCAGCTTTGCTAAGCCAGACATCGAGTATTTTTAGGCATGTTGTACTATGTGGGATACCAGTGTAATTGGTCGACTGGAATAGTTTTATTTGGAGAGCTGTCACACTGCTCGCACACTTCTCACACTTTGTGTCTTTATCATTTCTTTATCTGTCTGTCTTTCTTGTCATTTTCTCTCATTATGACCCATCAGATCATCAGAGATAAGGCAGTATTTCACTTTTCCCCTATCCTTGCATATCTACAATATTTAATAACTAGATTTTCACATTTTCTGAAGAAAAATGTGCTTGTTTGTGCCAAACTGGCTGGCTCAAGTCAGAGTCCTGCACCCTCAAGTCTATTATATTGTCTCTAAATATGGCTCAGGTTGCTCCTTCAGTGTAAGTCCAGCCATCATGACACACATTATACTTTAACAGCACTGAAGACATGCCATAAAACCAGCTCGAGACCATCCTAATACACACAAGAGCTATCCACAGCTTTCTTCAACAAACGCCTCTGCCATGAAGGCTCCCTACTTCTGTTTGCAGGTGTCCCTTTCTGGTGTCAATACAAGGTGATCAATAAACCACAAGCATTACTGATAACATGCGTATCAATCAATCAATCAATTTCAAAATATATATACAAAAAAAAGTATGGCAAAATAATTGCTGGTAAATATATTTTCTACCATACTGTATATATATATATATATATATATATATATATATATATATATATATATATATATATATATTTTATGCGTGCATCACACCATAAGTAAACATATAATTACTGAGCATTCAGGGCAACTGTAAGGATAAACACCATTCCGCCATATACAGTATATGTTGTTTATCCTTACAGTTGCCCTGAATGCTCAGTAATTATATGATTGCTTACAGTGTGATGCACGCACACACGCACAATCGATAAAAACTCCTACGATTTGGATTACTACACTTTACTTTAAACTACGAACTATCTACAATATTCAGTCAATTCACTTCCCGTTATGATCCACTTGCTCTCTTCTCTGTCACTTCGCGAACTCCAATGGAAAGTTCACGAATAGTCCATTTCACACTGGATGACAGGGGTGACTGGTGTTAAAGGGAACAAAGGGAACATCAGATGCCCATTTTCCACAAGTTGGTATGATTATTTTGGGTCTTCATGAAGACCCTGCAAAATACTTTGGTTAAAATTCATCAATGGTCATGTAAAATGACCAGGGCTCTGAACCGGTTCAAGGAACGAAAACAAAAACCGGAAACAAGCTGAATTTAGACAGGAACAGAACCATAAACAAAATAAAATGTTATAGTTCCGAACAGAATAAAAAAAAATTTAATGGCCATTAACCGGTTAATTACATTATTTTATCGTTCCATTTAATATTTGAAATTTGCTGTCAACCAATCACTATTTCAAGTAGTAGGCTTCGGCCATATTGCAAATGTGGCGCTGACGCATCCAACGCGTAAAATGCCCGCCCGCGCTCAGCTGTGAACTCTTCATAGGTAAGTCGCAATGGCAATGCACCGGCGTTAGAGTTTATCCGAGGACAGTGTAAGATGGATTCAACAGATCACACGCACCTGCAGCGCTTCTGTGAATGGAGAAAACAGAATAAAACTATAGGCTTACATAAAAAGGAATATGTATAGGCTATATGCACGGAATATATTTCACTTAAATCATTGACAGATTAACAAAACGAAAGAAAAAAAATAGTTGAGTTTTGGTTTATTGTGACACAATCCAAAGTTCACGGAAAGGAAAACGACAGCAGAACGTAGTTTTCTTTACTTTGCAAAAGTTTGACAGTTTTGAATGTCTTGCTTCTGTATACCAGTATGGCTATCGCGCCGGTGCTTGACGCGCACACATACAACATATTGTTGCAATATTGCAGCCTGTTCATTATCAAAATTCATTATCAAAATACACTTAAAGAACCATATAATAAGTATGTTTGCTCCGTTGTACAATCTGTTGCATTCAGCGTGACCACTATGCTGATATGCGAAGGATGATGATCGATGCAAGTGAAGCACAAATCCTATTTCATAAATAATATTTTCGCATCCAGATAAGTCGCGAATATGAAAACATTTGGATTTGTGCCGAATGAGAGAGGTAGGCATCAGTTTCACCTTGAAATTAATTTGTTTTTGGCTTTACATTTATATAGCCTAAACGCTTTAAATCGCCTTAACTTTAGAGGATTTGTTGAGGAGAAAAGGGAACTTTAACTGTGTTTATAATGTTTGTAAACATTTTGCTTTTACCGGCATTTTAGCCTACATTATTTCTGAATGTAATCATAAAATGCGACTTAGCCTATGTTTTTTTTTTCCTCTCAATACGCAATTTTATAAGAGCGTTTAACAATGCAGCAAACATTTTTAAATATCTTGAAAAAATACTTTAATGTTGTTAAAGCGTTAGCAGATTTTTTATTTTGTTTAGTAGGCTACATTAGGCAAAATCTATAAAAGACGATGCTGTATTGGCTATGATTAAGTGCAGCGGGTTAAGATATCAGATGTTCTGTGTTTTCTTTTTTGTTTTTTTCAGTAAAGAAAATGCTGTACTTTATTATTATTATTATTATTATTATAGGCAAATAATTAAAAAAAATATATATATGTTATTAACCGGTATTAACCGGTTTCGGAAGGTTAATAATACATGATGAATGCAGGAACAGAAATGTTAAAATATCGATTCTGCTCGGAGTGAACCAAATTCATTTTTTTTTACATTTTCAAGCCCTGAAAATGACACCCTTTTACCTTGTAAAAAAACAGCTCTGTTCACAGCGACCTGTTTGGAGGATATTTCTTTTATTTTTTTGTGTATTCGGTGGCACATTACCATCACAGTCCATCAGCGGTCGTGGCACGGTATGACATCAATATAATGTCACACAGCTCAGAAAATCCAAACAGCTTGGTAATTGAGACTTTTTTAGGTTTTCTGATTACAAAAGGGATTAAAAAAAGAGGAGTGAATGGATTTTTATCACTGTTGTGTGGTTGTGTCCACACACTGCTAAGACACATTTATATGCAAGCACCATGTAAAAGTAAATTTTGCATCCGATATACCCTTAAGGTTTTAAAGCTTAAAGGGTTTAACGGTTTGGCGATGTCACTTTGTAAAGAAACACTATGCGCCTGTGCCCATATGCATTCTAGACACTTAATACACATTCACATGTTGTCACCATTTTCACAATGCATTGTCGTAGTTTATACGATGGCAATTACAGTATTGTTTTCAAAAACATACACTTTGAACCCTGCAAACAAGCCTGCACTGGCCCTTTACGGGCCCACTCAGGGCTAGCCTAAAGCCCTAAACACACTGCACGATTTTGCGGCTGTCCCAGACGAAAGATTGGCATTGTGAAACAATCGTGGCCAATCAGAAATCGCCACGATTGCTTCACAATGCCAGACTTTCATCTGGGACAGCCGGAAATCGTGCAGTGTGTTTCGGGCTTAAGGGCCCCCAGCGGGCTGCCAGCGCAGGGCCTCTGAGATTTTGCTCATTGGCAAAATGTTGGCCCCTTAAACTGGCTGCACACTAGACAATTTTCAAATCTTAACCGATTTTAAAACCATGGGAGACCACAGACATGAAGACGGTTCAACCAATTTTTAGCCTTATAATCCTCTGAATGCGCAAACTATATGATTCGACCAGACCGCGAGACCACACACTTGAAGATTGTAGAAATGATTTCACAGTGACACGTGATCTCACAGAGACTTGTGAGATCAAACGTGACTAGAGAAGAAAAACAAATAGAGGACAATTGACATTGTCAGCTGGCTCTCCTGGCGTGCGTTCTGTTTCACAAAGCATACAAAATAATATGGATGATGTTCTCTTTCACGGCATGTTTGTGGCTGCCAGGTTTCAGCTATACAGTAGAAGCACGCAACATCCGGTGAGTGACACTTGCTCGCTCTCATTGGCTATCGCGGGTATCACGTCAGAGGCAGCCAGATCAAGAGTCGTAAATATCAGATATTTACGATTTGAGTTCGGCGACGTTACGTCTCGATCGGGAGCAGATAAATAATCGTAGTGACACCACACAATAGAGGATTTTTAGACAAAAAAAATTGCTTGCGACAAGCCGCGAATCAGGCCACACCTTCCGATCGTTCGGGGGTGCAAATCGGCCTTAAAATCGGGCTTAACATCCTCTAGTGTTTGGACAGCCTTAGTGCTGGCCCTGCACGGGCAGCCCTCACTTAGCCCACACTATTAATCTACAACAGGGGTGCCCAACCCTGGTCCTGATCAAACACACCTGAACCAACTAATTAGGATCTGAAAGAGCACATGATAATTACAGACAGGTTTGTTTAATCAGGGTGGGAACTGAACTTTGTAGGAAGGTAGATCTCCAGGAACAGGATGCACCCCTGATCTATAACAATATATCCGTTTCACTTTAATTTCTTTTCAGCTACTATAACTTAAGTCTTTGGGAGAAACATTATTATACATCTGAAATGAATGCAGTCACCACATAACTAATGTCTATATTGTCAAATATGTATAGTCAAAGGGATTTCAAAATGTATTTATTAAATACAAAATAGAAAACATTTAATTCAGGTTAATACAGCTACATATAGCCAAAAATGTAAATACACAAAAGTAAAAAAAAAGAAAGCAATGTAAGTTTGTAGGATTTTGTCATGTGAAAGTTGATGTGTGGGAAAGTCTTATCTGTAGTCCATCAATGTCCAAACACTGTACATAGCTGAAGTTGGCTGATAGCAAATTAATAATCCAACCTCTTGTAATGAAAACACGCCACAGCTCTCAAACACCAGATTCTTCCTAACCATGAACAATCAAAAATAGTTCAGACTATGGTCTCATGCCAAAAATAGCTTTAAATCCATATTCAAACTGGACCATGATATGGTAACCTCACCAATTAAAGAGTCCTTCTAAAAGGAATACAAATACACTGTCTTAAACTCTTAGCATCAATCCAAACGTAGGCCATACGTACATTTAACATCTCTGCAAAAACATCAGCAATGTCCACTTTTAATAGAAGAAAAAAAAGACTGGTTTTGAAATGACACATTTCTTCTTCTTGTGGATATTAATGGTGGTTGGCATACAACTTGGTTAGGAGAGTGGGCCAAGTTCGCAAAACCCTTTTCCTAATACCTCCTAAACACCTATATTATTTTATCTATAATCAGTCATTTTCAGATGAAATGACACATTTCCCAACCATTACAAAGCACAATGTGTCCAGCAGGTGAGCCATGCTGGCTCCTGCTGCTTGCTATGGCTAACTCCCTTTACCACATGGCTTTACTTAAGGAAACATAAAACACACTAGCACCCCTAGTGGTAAGGAAGAAAACTGCCCACAAAATTCTTATTAACAGGCTTATGTCTGGCCCACACTGGGCCATCATTGGATTAATGTAGGCATCATTGGAATAATGTAGGTATAGTGTGGGCTGCTCACAGAGGCCCTTCGGTGAGCCCAAAGCTGTGGGCCTCGCTCGGCAAGCCCGCACTGGGCCTGTTTAGGTTTGGTGTGGGCTGGCTCAAGCCTACTGTGCCCACAAAAAGCCAGCATGGCCCCACAAGGACATGTTTGCAGGGAAACATTTTATATATATATATATATATATATATATATATATATATATATATATATATATATATATATATTTAAGTTGCTCTTGTCAGGCCCCCAAACTGCTGTTGCTGTGTAAATGAAATAAAGCCCCCTAAATGAAAGTCTTTCATTCTGTCTGAACAGATTATTAGGTTGCATGTTCATACCTGAACACTTGCAACACAAAAGAAAGATGAAAATAAAACAACGCGTAATAGTATTTAATGAAGCACTTTCCAAAATCAACTCCCACCTCTACTGTCTAATTAAAGAATAGAAAGTAAAACACTAAGACATCAACAAGCAACTGCTGGAAACTGCTCTCTATGGGAAGAAAGTGGGCAAAGTGGAAAGGTTACATAAATGTATACAGCATATGCTCAATAAAATAACATGGTGACCAGACCTGTATGTACTAGTCAGGAAGAATGTTTTAGGAAATGAGATGTGCACCATTTAGCTGAGTAGACAGAATCTTCTACTGTAGGAATGAAGGGATTTTACATTTATTGGAAAACATGACACAACATTCTAATAATGACGACATCATATCAAAGCTCTTGCATCATGCTTATATGCCTGGACAATGCTGCTTTATAATTTGATGGGTTTTCTGAGAGAACGCCTCCTCTGCTCTGTAGTCAGTGACCTTTCTGGAGGGCATTGCTGTGTGTTTGCATGTGTGTGTTGCATGCATGTGTAGCCTCACAGGGTTCAGCAATCTGGCCAGTTCACGACAGGTGCTTGCTGCCTCCCGGCCTGTTTCAAGGACAGCTCTCCATCTCATTGTCAAGATCCACCTTAAGTCTGGAGTCCTGAGTTCAGATGAAAAGCAGAAAAGTATATGTAAATTAAAGTATTACTCTGTGTCCTTAACAGGCTCAGCAATTATTATTATTATTAGCCTATTACTTTGTATTTATTTATTTATTTTTAATTTATTTTACTTTTTTTTTTCCTTTAAGGGGCAATACTGGTCTTAATGTTTGTTCGTTTGTTAGTTCCTTATGTTTCAAAGGTGGAACATAAGCTGCATGCACAAGTATTTACTGCATAAACAACTGCATAATGTAAATAACCTAATTATCAACATTGATAGTCTATAAAATTATATAAAAAATATTGATGATGTTTGCTACTGATATTGTAAATGATCAGTAATGTAGATTCATTAAAATATTTTTTTAGTATTGATTGATTGATTTGGTAGGGTAAAAGCATGCCATATTCTAGCTAGAGACAAAACAAGCTAAGAACCAAAAAAATAACAGTTTCTTTTTATTTTTATGTATTATTTTTTTATTATTATTCTACTTTTAAAGAAAAAAAAAAAAGTAATTCTTATTGGTTATTTCAGTAGCATACAAAAAAGTGGTCCGTGACTTCTGTCTTGTGAGTTATGCGCTTTCACAAAAAAAACAAAATTAATGACTTACTTACATCTTTTCTGCTCTTTTTTTTGTTTTTGTTTATGCTGATCAGAGAATTCACGAATGCAGATTCAGAAATCTGTCAGTGAGCACACGCACTTAACAACTCCGTGTTCATCACAGTGATGAATCCAGACACCTCTGATTGCCCACTGTGTTCATAAACTCAAAAGATGAAAACTTCATAAAGGAAAATTCTGGAAGCACATTTTTAAGTACTACATAAGTACAGATCAGCAAAGGAAAGAGGATAAAACAGTTAGCAAAGCATGATATGTATTAAAAATGAAATCAAAGATTTTGCCTGCAAATTATTATTATTATTATATTTTTATTTTTTTCAGTTTCAAAGACATTTTTATTTTCAGATTCAATTTATATTTTCATAAGTTTCTAGAAAAAAAAATCATTAATTTTTATTGGCACAGAAGTAATTCCATACACACAGACATGATAACATTTGCTGCATATTTGTCGGCTGCACATCCACAAAATAAATCTCCCGTTCCACCGCATCCCAAAGGTGCTCTATTGGATTGAAATCTGGTAATTGTGGAGAGCATATGAGTAAAGTGAACTCACTGCCGTGTTAAAGAAACCAGTTTGAGATTATTTGAGCTTTGTGACATCGCATGTTTTCCTGCTGGAAGCAGCCATCACAGGATGGGTACATTATGGTCATAAAGGGATAGATGTGGTCAGCAACCGTATAGGCTGTAGCATTTAACCTGTTAGCCAGCACCCCCCATTTGGGACCCACATTCCCTAATGACCAACCTAAATTAAAATGATAACAGTTCCTGACTTCAGTGTGTTACACACACAATTTTGGTGTCTTTGGAAAGAAGACACTTTAGGCTTTACTATTCATCATCCAGAGTTGTAATAATGCTCAAAAAGATAAAAAGTTATAGAGACTGAAGTGCCTTGAAAAAAATTGTACCACACTGATTTTTTTTAATTTCATATAAAAATACATGAAATCAGTCCTGGAGCAATCCAGAAAAGTAATGGGTTGAAAGTCACATGTCTCATGAGTTCAGGTCCCTCTGCTTCAGACCAAGGGCAAGGTACTGTAGTTCAGGAAGAGTAACAGTTCATATATTGCCTGTAAGGACTGACATTATATAAATATACAGTATGTAATAGTCCTGGTAGGTGCACTGAAAAAAAAATCATTGAATTTACTATTTTTTTTAAGGTAAGTGGTTGCAATCAATTTATTTTAGCTACAGTACATGCAAATAAACAAATTTAGTTGACTAACTTTCAAATTATTATTATTTTTTTTTATTAAATGTAGCTAAATTAAATTGTTTGCAACCACTTACCTTAATTTTTTTCTCTCTCAGTGTATTTCAGTACAGTTAAAACAACAGACTTCTGATGGTGTGGAATTTATTTCCATTCATTCTACATTAAATTCTAAAAGTGGTAAATTTGGTCATAAGGCGAACAATAAATACATGGTAGAATTAATAATTTCTCTAGATGGGGAGTTTGGCCATAATAGCACAGGCCTACGTACAGTATATGGCAGCAATTTGCTTTTCAGATTCACTGTTTGCAGTTCCTTTTCTGGTTAACCATTAATTTCATTGATGGCTCAATGACTTGCCAAAACCACATCAGATGGTCATAATACGAAAACCTGTAAATAGTGAAAATGTTAAAGCATTGACATTTCTTGTATTTTAGCATACATGTCAATACATTTACATGTTCTTATTTTGACAAAGCATATTAATTTGTCAAGCATTGGTCTATTTGAGATGATTTTCACATTCTTTGACAATCTTCAACTTTTGTGGCTTGGACAGCCTTTGCCTGTAAGTGTTAATGTGTAAATTACATTTGCAATATATAAAGTTGCATTTAGTCTCTTATTTTTATATTTAGATATGGGTTTTACTTGTGTTTAGCTATACTGTGCTAGATGCTAGACATTGAGTGAAAAACACTGGATGTCTGCACTCGATATTCATTGGAACTGTTGTCTAAGTTGTGTCATAACAAAAGAGACTTAGTGAGGTAACACCCAGATAATTACATATGTCTACATACCTGGTGTAGAAACGGATGTCCCTGTCAGAACCTGTAAATCTGTGTAGCCAAAAATGCTGTTTGAGTGACAGCTGCTCCAGCTGCTGCCTTAGCTGGACAATTTTGTCATGAAGACTTTAATTTTCTCCAGAACTGGGTCAACAAACGCAGGCTGCAAATACACTATATTGCCAAAAGTATTGGGTCGCCCCCCTTCTAATTCACAGGTTTGACTACTTTAGTAATTTCTACGAGTACAAATCTTAATGTTAAAGCATATAATTATATTCTAGGAAATGGTGTGCTTCTAATATTATAGCAACAGTTTGGACAGGACCCTTTTCTATTCTAACATGACAATAACTCTGTGTATAAGGCAAGGTTCAAAAAGAAAATGATTGATTCAGTCTTGACTGGTCTGCATAAAACCAAGTCCTAATCCCAGTTTAACACCTCTGGTGTGACTGTAAATGCAGACCTTGAGCCAAAAACTCATCACCAAACACCAATGACTTGTATATATGGGTACAGTCATTTTAGACACTTCCAAAACAGTTGCAACAGAGATGGAAATACAATTTTTAAATACATGAATTATGTTCCCATCGTTGTTGCCACAGATTTGGAAGTGCATTTTTCTGTTCTAAAGAAGGGGGTGTGCACCAGAGGTGTTAAACTGGGATTAGGACTTGGTTTTATGCAGACCAGTCAAGGTCTTCCACACTGACTGAATCAATAATTTTCTTTTTGAACCTTGCCTTATACACAGAGACATTGTCATGTTAGAATAGAAAAGGGTCCTGTCCAAACTGTTGCTATAATATTAGAAGCACGCAATTTCCTAGAATAGCATTATATGCTTTAACGTTAAGATTTGTACTCATAGAAATTACTAAAGTAGTCAAACCTGTTCATTAGAAGGGCGACCTAATACTTTTGGCAATATAGTGTATGTGCTGTAATCGTGGTCGTTGGTAGATATTTGGTCAGCATCTTCCCCAGTTTCCATACTCTCTGGTCTCATTCTCCTTTCCCAATCCCCAAGCCTTCTCACTCCAAGGGAGTAATTATTCCAAGGGAACAGCACAGGTATGGCACCAGGCTTCAGTCTTCGCCTACCTCCTACTTCACCAGGCTTGTGTAACGGAGGCCAGCAGGTAGGTGCTGTGCAGGTAAACCTCACTCCCCTGATCTCAAGAGGCGTACTAGCGACTGATGCTAGTGGCTGCAGTCTTTAGCCTCCTTGTTAGTGCGCCTGCCTCCCATGCCGGAGATCCAGGTTTGAGGCCCACTCGGAGCAAGAACGATGTGTGGCGGTGAGGACCTGGGAGGGTTACACTAGTGTATGGTGACATATGATTAAATTGTTATATTTTTATACTTCTTATATTTATTGTACATTTATTTCTCTGTTGTACATCGGAAGGGAAAGTTTAACAACTAACAGTTGAATTTGCTGAGGATGAACACTAAGGGACACAACAGTGCTCAGCTGTCAACCCCTCACAACACTGAAATTTAAACGCCTTCTTCATTTTGTTAACTAAAGATATTTTTACTTTATTTTCACATATTGAATAAATGATAAATTAAATAAATATATTCTAGTTCTGACTTTGTGTCTAATTAAAACTAATAGAGTCTCAAGGACTGTCGAACCCATGGATCTGAAGGTGCCGCCCACTAAGCTAAAAATACCACAACATCAAATGATGTTGCACCAGAAACATTTATTTATTTTTTTATAGAAATGTGAAATGTGATGGAAACGTAACGTACGAGTCAATAGGTGTCATCATCGTACAGTATACACACACGTCGTAGCAAAGTTTATTAGATCCATGTCGCACAGTGTGACATTCAGTGATCTTTTAGGATTGCTAAAATCATGCAGTGTGTTTTGGTCACTGCGGCACAATTAAGTCTGTCCCAATTCGAAGGCTCCCTCAAATACAGCCTCGAAATGCGTCCTTCGTTTCCTAGGCAATGAAGGATCCTTCACGGCCCAGGTTCATTGCTCACCGATGAAGACATGATTTCAGATTACACTTTTAAATGCAAGTATCGGTTTTCAGTTTACTAGAATATGTAAAGATGCAAATGAGAGAGAGAGAGAGAGAGAGAGAGAGAGAGAGAGAGAGAGAGAGAGAGAGAAACTTTGAAGCTGTTTAAATGTTGACATATCTTACAGAGAAGCGATTTTATAATTCTTAATATTTACATAAATGGACCATGGTGAGCATATTTAGAGAGGTTGTGAACCATGTTTCATTTTCAGACTGTCGAATATCACTTTCAAAATATTACTGCTGCTCATCAATGGCAGCTGTCACAGTTGCTAGGCGACAAAATGAATCCTTTGTAGGGTTGACCATCCCATTTAACAAAGCTCGGCCTTTCCTTTGTGACCTCAAAGTGTGCAGCCTTCGAATTAGGACACAGCTCAATCTACATGCCTAAATGCACTGGGTTACTGAAATGTGATTACATATTTCCCTTAACAAGCAATTGAACAGTTGTGATAAATGTGGCCGGTTATTATACACACACACACACATACACATGCGTCAGACATCACTGTTTGAAATACAAATATTTCTGTAGCACAAACAGTAAATCATGGTGCCAGCAATGGGCCATGGCTTCCAGTGTTGGGCACGTTACTTTAAAAAAGTAATTAGTTATAGTTACTAGTTACTTCTCACAAATAGTAACTGAATTAGTAACTGAGTTACATCATTATAAAAGTAACTAATTACCAGGGAAAGTAACTATTGCGTTACTTTTTTAAAAAAATTTCAAATGTCAAATAACTTGGATGCCCCCATTTTTAAATATGTTAAATTAATAAAATGGACACTAAATAGAATAAATTATTATTATAAAACATTGTACATTAATCGACACTATTTATCTATTGACACTTAGTATCAGTTAGTCAAGCATTATAATATGATATTATGATAATTTAGCATTATATGATGATAGAACTTTAGTAATTAGAATAACCAAGTATGAATTCATATTTGTCATGATGACTGAACTTAGTGGTGGTGCTTAAGATATTGTTTGTCATTTAGTGTTTCTATAAAAAAAAGGGGGAAAAAATATAAGATAACAAAACTATTACGAATTATACCACTAATAACAATATAAAACGCACTAAGGATAAAGGAGCTGCTGGGTTCATGAATATTAATCACGTAGTCTGCGTTCGCTGGAACTGATTCGCTGAAATCACAACAGGGATGATAATAGGTGAGCGCCGGTGTATCGACGAAACATGCTACCTATCAGATTGTGCTACCAATAATATATTTGCATTGTTTTAAGGGTAAGTTTAGGGTATGGGTAGGTGTGGACGGGTAGGTTTAGGGTAAGGGAAGGTATGGACATTAAAAAAAGCCTCAAACCACATGAATAAGATGCTGGTAGCACAATCTGATAGGCAGCATTTTCCGCTATCGATTTGTGCTACCTATCTTTTTAATGGGAGGTAGCACAATCTGAGCGGGTAGCACAAATCGTCAGAACACCGGCCAATGAGATTGTCGTTTGTGCATTAGCTCCGCCCACTACCGAAGAACCCGGCAGTTTTTAAAAGCTGAAGAATTCCAAAGGAACTCCGTTATTTTGACACGAAAACACAACAAAGAATATAATTTACATATAGCGCGTCAATTCTGCATGTTATGAAAGACTCTCTCGCTCTGTATCTTTCTTTTTGCGCGTTTGTGTGTGTGTGTGTGTGTGTGTGTGTGTGTGTGAGACAAAGCTACGGCGAGTTGTGCGCTTCACACTAGAGTTTACGGTACGTCAAACACAGCTACACTGCGCATCCATTCAGATGAACTGAAAAATACATTTCTAATAATATTATAATGAATTATAGTAACGCCGCATTTTATTGTCAGTAACGGTAACGGCGTTGTAACAGGGGAAACAGTAATTAGTTTGATTACTCGTTACTGAAAGCAATAACGCCGTTAGTAACGCCGTTTATTTATAACGCCGTTATTCCCATCACTGATGGCTTCATAAACTGATAAAATTAATACCTTAGATGCAACACTAGTCACGTTGGAAAAAGCGTCTTCCAAATGCATTAATATAAATGCAAACACAAGATTAACATTCTGCAAACACATCAACACTGAAAACAACAATAGTCTCTTTAGCCAACAGTGAGTTTTCAATCATCTGTGAGTCACCTGAACAGTGAGATTTCTAATTTTTCATCTGTAACACTTGGTCTGAGATTCACTTATTCTATCACAAGCTCAGAGACACTTGATGTAGGATTACTGTACACACACTACACACACTATTACCCTAACACAATGATTCACAGTGTGCCACGAGTCAGTGTGGAGTCCTCTGCTATGTTTAAATCTTCAAAATTAAATCTTTGCAAAGCAGCCTTTCACTGAATTTATACATATAAACTGTAAAAGAACAGTTCTGCTGATGCATTTTGCTAAAATTAACGTTTGTTTATGATTTACTCACCCTCACCCTAATAGGGCGTTTCCTTCCTCTGTGGAATGAATTGAGAGAATAATTCAAGCTCAAAAAACACCACATACATGTCAACACATGACATCTCTGAAAAAAATAGAGCGTTTATCTTTTTTTTATATACTGTGTGTATATATATATATATACCTCTAAGTGCCATCTGAAATGTTCTTCTAAAATGAGCATTTTTATCATGCTCCTATGTTTATGTTCAGTTATTTCACTTTAATTGCATAGAAAAGGACCTATACATTGCCATTTGAGTAAAATTACTGAACCTAAACATAGGAGCCTGATAAAAATGCTAATTTTTTATAAAAATTTCAGGCAGCACTTAGAGGCTTTTGCATCTGAACTCTTCATATATATATATATATATATATATATATATATATATATATACATACACAGTATCTCACAGAAGTGAGTACACCCCTCACATTTTTGTATATAATAATAATAATAATAATCATTTTGTAAAAATATTTTTATTTTCATGTGATAACACTGAAGAAATGACACTTTGCTACAATGTAAAGTAGTGAGTGTACAGCATGTATAACTCAAAATAACTTAACACACAGCCATTAATGTCTAAACCGCTGGCCACAAAAGTGAGTACACCCCTAATTGAAAATGTCCAAATTGGGCCCAATTAGCCATTTTCTCTCCCCGGTGTCATGTGACTCGTTAGTGTTACAAGGTCTCAGGTGTGAATGGGGAGCAGGTGTGTTAAATTTGGTGTTATCGCTCTCACTCTCTCATACTGGTCACTGGGAGTTCAACATGGCACCTCATGGCAAAGAACTCTCTGAGGATCTGAAAAAAAGAATTGTTGCTCTAAATAAAGATGGCGTAGGCTATAAAAAGATTGCCAAGACCCTGAAACTGAGCTGCAGCACGATGGCCAATACCATACAGTGGTTTAACAGGACAGGTTCCACTCAGAACAGGCCTCGCCATGGTCGACCAAAGAAGTTGAGTGCACGTGCTCAGCGTCATATCCAGAGGTTGTGTTTGGGACATAGATGTATGAGTGCTTCCAGCATTGCTGCAGAGGTTGAAGGGATGGGGGGTCAGCCTGTCAGTGCTCAGACCATACGCCGCACACTGCATCAAATTGGTCTGCATGGCTGTCGTCCCAGAAGGAAGCCTTTTCTTAAGATGATGCACAAGAAAGCCCGCAAACAGTTTGCTGAAGACAAGCAGACTAAGGACATGGATTACTGGAACCATGTCCTGTGGTCTGATGAGACCAAGATAAACGTATTTGGTTCAGATGGTGTCAAGCGTGTGTGGCGGCAACCAGGTGAGGCAAGGTCTCTAACATCCACCAGCTCTGTGATGTCGTCATGGAGGAGTGGAAGAGGACTCCAGTGGCAACCTGTGAAGCTCTGGTAAACTCCATGCCCAAGAGGGTTAAGGCAGTGCTGGAAAATAATGGTGGCCACACAAAATATTGACACTTTGGGCCCAATTTGGACATTTTCACTTAGGGGTGTACTCACTTTTGTGGCCAGCAGTTTAGACATTAATGGCTGTGTGTTGAGTTATTTTGAGGAGACAGCAGATTTACACTGTTACACAAGCTGTACACTCACTGCTTTACATTGTAGCAAAGTGTCATTTCTTCAGTGTTGTCACATGAAAAGATATAATAAAATATTTACAAAAATGTGAGGGGTGTACTCACTTCTGTGAGATACTGAGTATATATATATATATATATATATATAGATTCACTCTATAAACACAATAATAATTTTTTCAAAAACTGGGTACTGAGGAGACATTATTTGACTCACTTTTCAACCATCGATCATTACAAAGAAATTCAAAAGTGTAAAAGCATTAACAAATTACTTTCAACATACCTTCAATAATTCCAAACGATTCTCCTTCTATCCGAAGCAATATTACATACGTGTCATATATAATTATAGTAATATTTCTGTATTTCGTAACAATTACATTTTACAGCATCCATTTGAAAACAAACCTGGGAAGAGACATGAGGATTTATGGAGAAAAATTGTTGTTATTCTCCTGACTTATGAAAATAGCGAAAATTCAGCGAAAATTATGGATAACAATTATTTGTAGCGCAATCTTATGATTTTAAATTATTTGTTATAGTATTTTTGAGTGGAACTTTCCCAAACTGTAAGAGCCTCCCATAATTTAAAACGCTGTTGACCCGGAAGTTGTACATGCAAATATGGATTACATTTTTATTTTATTTTTTTTAATCTATTACTTAGATTTTTCTCAAATTACTAAAAAATACATTTAGCTTATTTCCCATATCTCACACACACTTTTTGGACTGAAATTTGGTGATAAATTTGAATATGCACCACAAAGATGCTTTAAACAGACAAATTATGTTAGTTGCATAACAAATAAACTATATGTGGTGAACTGCAGCCCAAAGGGATGTAGAGCAAAAGACCTAACAGTATAAGGGGGTGTTGACATCATTTTCAACTAAAAACAAATGTGTTTTTATGCTTTTCTGTGAATGTGCAAGACTTCTGATTCCTTAGTCGTTATAGGGAAACAACAAAAAGTATATCAAGGGCCAGTAAATAGTAAAACTGCAAACCAGTGTGCTTATAATTAAGACAATACATTTAAATAGAAGCAAACCGAGAAGTTTTGTACAGCTCAAAATAACTGAAATGACACCAGAAGCCAGACACATTAAAATTTCCAAATGTCCGCACCTGCTCTTACTTATATGTGTACAGGTGCATAGAGCTTCTTTGCAAAGTGACATTACCATCTACTGGCCTGGCATGCATAATGCAACTTTTTTTCTTTTTTTTTCACTGCTCCATGTGAATGGGGAATGTTTTGACAACTTTGTTTTCTGTATGTGCAACTTTCCAACAATTCAAAGGAGAAAATATTTCTGTTTTTAATACATTTTTTTTACAACATGCCCTAAATAAATACAACAAAAATAAAAATAAAAAACATATCAAGAGAGTAAAATCAATATGCTATTTGAAACATTCAGAGTAATATTTCTATTTTTGATGTTGTTCTACTGGAAAACTAAGTAGGTTTAAAAAAATGTGGACTGTTTTTGAGCAGCATCAATTCAAATAAATGTAATCAAATTACATTAATTAAAATGGAGGTAATACTGGTAATTATCAGATTACATGTTCATAATTCAGATTACAGTTTCAAATAATTATATATTGGGGGTGGATGGGGTCATCAATATTTTATTTATTTATTTTGCTATATAGTTCTTGTAAAATTTGAAATTTCAAAGAACATTCATTTTTTTATAAATAATTAAATAAGTAGATTAATTAATTAATGTTATTAATTGGATACAATATGGTTTCAGTTGAAAAATATATTAAGTTATGGCTGTTTTATAAGTTAATGTTCGAGCAGCTCAAAACTGACCCAGCTGGGAATGCAAGAAAAAAACGTATACAGGAGGGTTACAATGCGGAAGTCTAAGCATTTCTTCTTCATCTTTTTGTTTTTTCATCCTTAAATTTGTCTTCTGACTTTATGTCGCTAATATAGCACTGGGTCCATATGCTTAGTGCAGTTCACTGATTTATTGCTGTATGTTAGTACTGTTGCATCTGTGAGGAACATCAGGCTCTGGGTAAATTAATCAGACCGGATGTGGAAACAGACAACACCTCCAAACTGCATTGCATAGCGCCGTTTTGTTTTCTTATCGTCAGGAAGCCTTATGTGGTGCTGCATGGCTCTGTGCAGCAAAGGTGTCTGTGCAGCAATTTGCTGTTTTTGCATAATCCACAGACGTCCCATTCTGAGCACAGCAGCTATTTCTGTTCACCAGCCTAAGCAGATTATGATGCAGCCCAAAAGTGTAATGTATTCCTTCACTCTGTTTTGGAGAACTAAAAACCATTTGACACATTATTTCAATGCATAGGTGAAGGAGGAGATAAACTGTAAAGAATTATAAAACACAAAGAGATGGAGTAGGGCAAGAAAACATAAATAAATCTGGAAAACTGTGATAAATGTGAGACACATTTGGTTAATTAACATTGTTTGTTTGTTTCATAGCTAAAATATGTGAGATCCATGGTGTTTTTTTTTGTTTTTTTTTTTTGTTTTTTTTTTTGTTTTTTTTTTCCTTTGGAGTTTAATTCATGTCTGTAGTTTTGAGTTCATAAATAGGCTATGCTCGTGCACAAGAAGTTGACAAAGTCATTAACCATTAATTAACCAATAATATAATTGACTTATCTTACTGTAAATATTGTTTTAATTAATATGTATTATGCTTTGCATGTAAATAAATATATATATATTTTTTTTTATTTAGTGAAAAACTGGAAAACATAACTTGATTATTTGTGTTCTATGTTGCGAACACGAAAAAAAAGAAAGAAAGAAAGAAAGAAAGAAAGAAAGAAAGAAAGAAAGAAAGAAAGAAAGAAAGAAAGAAAGAAAGAAAAAGAAAGAAAGAAAGAAAGAAAGAAAGAAAGAAAGAAAGAAAGAAAGAAAGAAAGAAAGAAAGAAAGAAAGAAAGAAACATAAAGAAAGAGAGAGAAAAATAAATAAATACATTTTATTTTGTCATTATGTTTTGAGGTTGGTAATTTTGATTAATATTTTGTAGCTTTATTGTGTTATTTAGTGAAAATATGTTAGGAAAAAACAACGCCCTGATAATTTTTCATCAGATTTTTACTGTTTTTAAACATTTTATATCAATAATGGGGAAAAAAGTGATTTAAAAAAAGAAAGACAAAAAATCAAGATACACAAGCAAAACTACTTTATATTAAAACTTGTTTTCTGAAAAATGCTTAAAAATTAAAGGGGTAATACACCCAAAAAGGAAAATTATGTCATTAATTATTCACCCTACATTGTTGAATAAAGTCATTATATATATATATATATATATCTATATATATATATATATATATATATATATATATATATATTTTTTTTTTTGTATTTATAAATTTGTATGTATGTATGTATGTATCTATGTATCTATGTATTTATTTATTTATTTATGCAGTATACTTGGCTAGTAATATAGAAATATAATGTCAGAATATTGAGATGAAATAGCAAGGGAAGGTATTGATGGAGTGAAAAGCGGAGCTCAGAGCGTCATCCTGAGCTGCTCCAGGCAGAGTTTGGGATGCTGCAGCGAGAGCAGCGTGAGCCGCAGTCTTTCCCCTGATCTCCAGAGGGAAGGCAAACATCCAGCAGGGAACGTGTCTTTCATCAACATCCCTCTACTTTTAATAATGCCCTCGTTCTGTGTGATGTATCACGTCCAGCTGCTCAACCCATACATGATGTTTACTACAATAAAAATCTGGGCCTTAATGGGGGATGAGTGCGGGAATTAATTTGCAGCTCGCAGCTGTCGTGCCGCAGTAGGTCTGTCATTGTACGTCAACCTTCAGTGCTGCATGAGCTCCAAACCCCAGAACTTGTCACCATGTGCAAATACTTCTTGATAAAGCCGAAATGACAGCCGTTGTCATTTCGTATTCTTTTAGCCAAGTTATTTGTTAGAACTTTCTGTAATATTTGTGCTTTCAGCAAATTAGCAGCCTACGTAGAGTTAGTGCAGGTAGATTTCACAGATTAATGTTCATTGTGATGGAGCGGACATTGCACATCCTTTGCAACAATTATGGATAACAATTTATCTTCAAACATTCTGCATCTTTGCCAAGGGTTTTAGGTAGACTTGTTGGCCACACTGGGTCTTTTCACCTATGCATAACTGAAAACAACAGCAACAACAGCTTAGTATAGTAAGTCATGAACGTCTTTTGTCTATATACATTTCAGTAATTTGAATGAAATAAAAAGGGCCCTTGGCACTCTATTTCCAACCCTATAATACAATGCTAGTTTGGTATAATTAATATACTATTATAGTTTTTGTGTTTATATTTTGAATTAGATGGCATGTTTAGGAATTTAATAATATTTAGTACATTTTAGTCATTTTATTGTTATAATATAAAATCCATATTTACAAACAAACAAACAAACAAAAATAGTAAATAAAGAAATTATTTAAATGTTTCACAATAAAATTCTACTTCAAATGTCATGCTTAATTTAATGTGTTACTTGATGTTTCTTTATAATTATTTGTGAAATTTACTAGCAATTGAAAATTGCTTCAAAGTGAATATTATTATTATTATTATTATTTTATTTGTATTGCATTGCATTGGACTGCATTGGTTTCAGATTTAGATTATGATAATAACCCTGAATGTAAACAAAATTACACTGTGTAATATTAAAATTATTTCTATAAATATGGTCTGGTCAAAGTCAGGCAATTATTATATATTTCATATATTAATTTGCATTATATACTTTTATAAATAACTTTAATTATGAGAATTGTTTACACAGTGACAAGCTAGTGAAATAATGAACTAAAGTTAGTCATTGCTCAGTGGGGGACTGACAGTTAACTTACATGAGGGTGTCAAGCTGAAGTTAATTTTCAATATTTTTTATAATTTTAATTTTTTTATGTTATTGTCAAATGGATTTGTGAATTTTGATGAAGCAGAATGGAATTTTTTTAAATGACACAAAGCAACTAACGTCACATAATTCATCCTAACTAATGCTTGTGCTGCTGTTTTCCCTCCAAAAATGATGTCACTTTCTAGAGGATGATGTCATTCAACACCCGGCGTCTTTTTTTGGCATTTGCAGGAAGCTTTAGTTAAGCGAGTGATTGGCATGGCTAACAGGCATGCAGATTTACTACAGCCTGGGGACTGGATTAAGAAAACAGACACTCTTGAATTGCATTCATGTTTGATGCTAATGCCAACAGTATGTCACGACTGCATTCTATTCAGACTATTAAAGCTATTTTTATCCTGTATGAGACACCCATTTGCAAACATACTGTATACAGAGAATGAATCCGACAAAGAAAAGAAAATTAAAATGTGTTTATGATTAATACCAATTACGCCGCTCACGCTATCATGCTGCATTATGCTGTTTAGCAATGCACATCTATAAAATCACTGCACATCACGTGGGAATCGCCTAGATTAAATAAACCAGGCTCCTCTTTCATGTAGCAAGTCTCTTAAAGGCACTTTTATTTTAGTTTAGTTTATTAGAAAATGGTTACTTTGGGGAATAGCAATCAAAGATGAAAAAGCAATTAGCAGTACTAGGCCATAATGAGATTTGATTTTGCCTCTGTTTGAAGCAACTGCAGCTCAGATGACTGTGTCAAAAGCATACTGATTTGAGCTTTAGTATGGATCACACATGGATCGATATATGAGAGAAATACTGGCTAAAAAGCTATATTGGATATTACTTGGCTGGGAAGACAGCAAAGACAAATAGCAAACTTGAAATATTTCATTGCAGTTGCAGCTAAGCGGCCATGCATTGTTATTTTTTTCCTTCTCGTTTTGTCGTTATCACGACTTATTTTTCTCGTGATCACGACATAACAAAAGTTGTTTTGTCGTTATCACGACTTATTTTTCTCGTGATCACGACATAACAAAAGTTGTTTTGTCGTTATCACGACTTATTTTTCTCGTGATCACGACATAACAAAAGTTGTTTTGTCGTTATCACGACTTATTTTTCTCGTAATCTCCACATAACAAAGTTTGTTCTCTAAGTTACACAACTGCGCCAACAGGTGACAGTATAGAACTACTGATGGGGAGTTGTATACTGTATATCCACTATACTGTACGCGTTTGGGACAGAGGACCTTCTTCGTGATCGCTATAATTTGTGCAGTTCATTACTGACATTTAATTAACTTATACATTTTAAATGCTTGAATAAATATGATCATTTTGCTTGAAATTGTATCTGTTATCTTAAGTTATTACTGCTGCACGACTCATCACAGTTTCTCATTTAGGCTACAACGACGTATTTGTAATGTGCATCTTTATTTTTTTATCTTTATCGATAATAAATGCATATTAATAAGCAATGTGATTTACATGTGTATATTTTAGTTCAATGATGTTATACAGTGTTGTAGCCTCATTTTTTGTATTTTCTGCATTTCCACACACACATAACAGCATCCACGCTTAACGCACATGATATCACAGCCTGACTAATAAAAACCACAAACAAATTATTATAATATATTATTTTATTTGAAACGAACGAGAAAAATTGAATGAGTTTAATCCAAGCATTTTTACGATTTTTAGAATAGGCTAGCTCTTCTTTGCATTCTTCTAAGGCGCTCTGCCTGCACTTGCGGTGTTAATGCTTGTTGTTTGACCATTTAAACATGTTAATTACACAAATACAATTTTGTATACGTTATTTCTAAGTGAAGCAACATATTTGCTGAACAAGATAAAGGTTAAGCATTTTAGAATGTTCCTGTCAAGGTTCGATACTATAGCAACAGTAGACTCATGGTGCATTGTTTTAAAAATCAAAGAATCATTGTTTAAAATAACCACATTTGTTATGTCGAAATCACGAGAAAATTAAGTCGTGATAACGAGAAAACAACTTTTGTTATGTCGTGATCACGAGAAAAATAAGTCGTGATAACGACAAAACAACTTTTGTTATGTCGTGATCACGAGAAAATTAAGTCGTGATAACGAGAAAACAACTTTTGTTATGTCGTGATCACGAGAAAATTAAGTCGTGATAACGAGAAAACAACTTTTGTTATGTCGTGATCACGAGAAAAATAAGTCGTGATAACGACAAAACAACTTTTGTTATGTCGTGATCACGAGAAAAATAAGTCGTGATAACGACAAAACGAGAAGGAAAAAAATAATAATGCATGGCCGCTTAGAACTTCCGTAGACACTTTACACGTATAGGACACAATTTCATCATTAATCATTTTGACATCCTCTGAACATCTGTTTAATAAAGAAATATTTATAGTGTGATATTTGATATTTCAGTTAAATGTAATATGTTTTAAATATTACAATACCATTAGAAATATATTTAAATACATGACATACAAGTTTTAATAAATTACATTAAAGTATACCATAATTTAGTTTACCATGAATGCTTATCAGTACAGTCAGCAGTAACACTTTAACCAAACCAAATTGTGTGAACTGAGCATTTGAATGAAGGGGTGAAGTTTTTATTTTATTTTTTTTTTGTAAAAAAGGTTTGATGATTATGATTAGTTTATTCACATTATTATGCTTTAAACATGTAAAACATCTGCTTTTCACATCATTGTTGAGTGCTTTAATAATAGAATTGCATATATGTTATGTCAACGTGTGTGATTACATAAACAAACAAATTAATTGGTTGTTTTAACCAGTTCATTAAAATGAAAAGAACCAGTTTGCAGAAAATAATTGACTTCCCCTTTTGCCTGAGGCTCTGGGTTACAGGTAATTGTTGTAAATAGTGCTAAGTTTCTTACACAGACCGATCGTTTCACTTCTAGACAGGGCAGGCTCCAGGCATGGGCAGGGGTGGGCTGAGCCCACCCAAATGTCAGTCTTGCCCACCCAATCAGAATTAGATAAAGATTACGTTTATCTGTACGTTACATTTATTTGTGCATGGATTAAAACTAATCTGAAGCGGACTGTATTTTGAGAAGTTTAAGCTATAGCTTGAGACTGCCAAAACAATCATAAAATAATGCCAGAAAATTGCAGAATTTTTATTTTATTAGCTGAATGCAAGGCACGCTGAATTCACGCAGAGACTTCAGTCTGTTGCAGAAAAGCAGAGGCTGACAACGAGCGAAAACGGGTAGAAATATTTGCGTACTATCACGGGGAGTTTGAGAGTTATGAGGAGTTTAATGCACAAATATGTATCATAGCTTACCACTGAAATTACCTGAGCAGTTTTGATGTCCTAAAAGAAAGAAAAAAAAAAAAAACATCATTCAATAACGGCGTTCATTGCATGGACGGGGCATGAGAATAATATAAGCGTCTAAAATGCATGTAGGCTGGCTATGCAGTTCAGTTGAAAGCTTAACGTTACCCCTTTTGACTTGCTGTTGAATGTAAGAATGAAAACTGAAAGTAAACAACACTGAAATAAGAGCCTGTGTGATTAAAGTTGTGTTCGTTACTATAGCAACAGTCGGCTCGACTGTAATATCCAGTGATGCAAACTATTCAACTTTTATTTTTTTTTGTCAAATTCTGCCGTTTTAAATTGAAAGTTGGGCTGTCATTTACATGATTCATGTA